>NW_021024631.1:1041094-1056823 GCF_004153795.1 Camellia sinensis | reverse complement strand
GCATATTTTGAGCCCCTCTTCAACATTGGAGAAGGGCTCAACATTGTTTGGTATTTCCATAGCTGCAAGAACTCGCACAGTAGGGGGTTAGGCGGGTGGTACCAAGTGGGTGGTAAGTGGTGGTGGCAGGTGGTGGTGGGAGATGGGTGGTGGGTGGGGGGTGGTGGTGGCGGAAGACGGTGGTGGAAAATGATAGCGGGTGGTGGCTAGTGTTGGGTGGTAAAAAAAAAAAAAACTGAAAACTCAAAATGATACACATTTTTTGAGTTTACATTTTTTGGCAAAATTTATAAACTAAGACCACTGATTTATAAACTAAAAATTTATCAAACAAGTTTTTATTTGAGTTTTTAAAATTTTTGTAAATATAAACAGAAAACTAAAAACGTAAGTGTTACCAAACAGGTGTTTCTTGTTTTTCATGTTTTTGTTTTTGTTTTTAGTGAATATTTTTTAAAATTTAAGCAATTTTTTTTTTACTTTTTTAGATGTACTGTACTTAGATGTATCTAAATAGTAAAATATTTGTGAAAAAATATTTTAAAAAATTAATAAATACACAAAAATATGAAAAATGTATTGAATTTTCATGTATTTTTTGGTATTTAGTGTATTTTTTAAAAGATTTTTTTCACAAATATTATACTTTTTAAATGTATTTATGTTAGGTGTATCTAAAAATTAAACAAAAAAATTGTTCAAAATATTAAAAAAATTCATTAAAACATCAAAATACAGAAAATAAAAAAAGTAAAATTTTTTGAAAAACTGTTTTCTGAAAATTAGAACCAAACAAGGTAAAATTTTCTAGCCAAAAACAAACATTTTTTTTTGACATAAAAAGTGATTTTTTATTTTAGAAAAAGCCAAATTGAGACTAAAGGTTCGTTTGCAAATTAGCTATTTTAATTAATATTTTCATTTTTTTTTTAAAAAGACGCATAGAAAAAAAAAATTAATGTGATACCTTGTAATAACTTTTTAGTTATTTTAACTTATTGCAAACAATGTCTAAGAAGAACGCTAATGGTCAACTTTGAAGACTTGTTAAGTTAAAAATAGTTAGACCTTATTGAATCAGAAAATTATTCGATAATCTCAAACTATCATTTGACATTATTTATATGATACTTTTAACTAATGAGAAAGATTATCACACATACTAACCAATGCATCGTGTATCTTATAATTACTTAGTAAAGGTAAATTAACACATTTTGTCTATAAAAATTTTCGTTATGTGATTGATTTAGAGTACCACAAGCAATACACGGTGTGATGTGGTGCTCCAATACTATTGAATAATTATTCAATAAAAACTCCCTCTAATGGTGAGCTAAATTCATTTTCAAAAAATGACAAATCCAAATCTAATGTCAAATTTGACTCAAAGTTGGCAAAACTATTTTTTGCCAAATCAGATTTTTTTTTCCTACCAAAATTCACTACTTTCACAAACCAAAACTCACAACTAAAAATTTAAAAAGCTAAAAAAATTCTAAAAATAATATGAATGAATCATATAAAAATATATATTAAAATTTTATTTTATCATTATTCATACCTTAACCAACATCGGGTGGTTAGCAAGAGCTTATATGAAATTCGGACAATTGAGTAAATAGAAAAAGAGATGGGGTGGGGTCAAGAACCACAAATTTGATTTAACGTAGAGTTTATTGGGATTAAATCGTTGCATCATAATTTTTTAATAAAGCTATTAAAATTACAAAAAAAAAAAATGTATAGTATTTACCAATAGTATTTAACAATGTCATAATTAATTAAAAAAAAATCACTAATTTTGAATATAATTGTTCAATTCATTAAAGGAGCTAACCTTTTTCCCCAACTCAAAAGAATATATTATTATTCTGATAAAAAAAAAATCATCCACCATGTTTGGTTTTCAGTTTTCAAAAATAATTTTCTAAATTTTCAATTCGTATTTTTATATTTTTAATGATTTTTTAAATGTTTTAATAATTTTTTTAAAAAAATTTTTAGACTCCACTTAATCTTAATATACTTTAAAAATAAAAAATTTGTACAAAAATCTTTAAAAAATTCGTTGAACACAACAAAATACCAAAGAATAATTCTATGGGATCCATGTCTAGAATGAATCTGAACTACAGGATGATAATTTCAAATAATTTATGTGTAATTATTGTAGTATTATTGAATATGAAAGTATATTGAATTTTCATACTTTTTTATATTTTTTTGTATTTGGTAAATTTTTTATTTTTTTTACAAATATTATATTTTTTAAACGTATTTGGATTATGTATATCAAAAAAATAAAAAATTATGTAATATATTAAAAAATTCACTAAAAATAAAAAAATAAAAAAACTCAATTTTCTAGAAATAAACATCGTGGTTACTATTTACGACTTTAATTATTTTCACTTTCATGGTTGTGATTGCACTAGTGGGATCCATTATTCAATAATTACTCACTAATTACCTCTTTTTTCTTCTTTTTTTTATAAACTTTTTTTTTTCTTCTGTTTTTTAGTTCATTACTCACACGATTTCTTTTTGATTGATTGGCAAAGTAACATTTCACCTACATGATTATATTCACGGTTACCTCGTGATTCTCCAAACACCTGAAAAAGATGATTAGATTTTTTTTTTCTTTTAATTTTTAATTTTTAATTTTGAGAATCTATCTAATTTTGAGTTTTTAAATATAATTTTTGAATATTTAAGTTTTTATTTTTTATTTTTTGTTTTTTTTAGTCTTATTTATTTTATATATTGTACTGAAATATTTTTATTTTTTTAGATGCACTCAACTTAAATGTATTTAAAAAATAAAATACGTGTGGAGAAATCTAAAAACAAAATCTAACGCATATAAAAATATATTGAATTTTTATATTTTTTTGTGTTTAATGATTTTTTTTTAAATTCTTCATAAATATTTTACTTTTTAGTTGAATTTAAAAAGTAAAAAAAAAATTAAAAATCACTGAAGATGCAAATATAATGAAAAATAATAAACTCTTTGAATTTGTAGGTGAATTTATATTTTTCTGTCCTCATATTTTTTGTTCTCCTACCCTATTTGATGATATCTCTTTAAATTAAAAATTAATAAAAATATAACTTATTGTCATGCTTATTTTCCATAATTAGTACATTATTTGCATTTAGAGATTGTTTGAGATGATCTAAATAAGTATATTTTTTGATTTTTTATAAAAAGATGTGTAATGAGATAGAGAGATGATATGGTCTAAACAACAAATAATATGACTCAAATAAAATAAAAATATAAAAAGATGTGTTAAAATAGCATGTGTCAAACAACCCATTAGTAAAACGTGAAGCATGGATAGTTTCTAGTGGTTTTTTCTGAAGGGGAGCAGCTAACTTTTAGTCCGAGATCAGATTGAACGGTATAATTCGGCTTATGGGGGCCATCACAGATCCCATTTTGATAATATGAACCGTTCAATGTGTAGATCTCATTGAGTACTATATGCTTGTAAAAAATCACGTTGATCAGATATCGATAGCTATGTGATTAAATCAGTTTTGTATTAAAAAAATGGACGGTAAACAAATTAACGGTTGAGAAAAACTGATCCGATAAAATAGCTATCGATATCCGATCAACGTGATTTTTTACAAGCATATAGTACTCGACGAGTTCTACACATTGAACGGTTTGGATTATTAAAACGAGACTCATTGTGAACTTTTACGGGCCGAACAATATCGTTCAGTTCGATCTCGGACTGGAGGTAAGCTGCTTCCTTTCTGAAATACTTCCAAAATGATGTTATATATGGGTGAGATTTAATATTAGGATGTTAAGTGATTTGGGGAGGTAAAAGAAAAAAGTTAGTAAAATATAAATAAAATTTAATTATATTTTACTCCTTTTTTTTCTCTTTTTTTTTTAAATTTTTTTTCTAAATTTATGATCTAAATACAACGTATATTAACCACTGTGTCTTCATCGAAAGAGTTGTGTGGAAAATTTTGAATGAAAAGAAGAAAACAAGTCGACATGAAAGGGAGACTTTAGTCAATTTAACATACCTTTTGACCAAATCTACGTCCCTTTTTAACCCCTTTGATGATTAGAAATATAAACTGGTCAGATTTTCATTTGGCTCAAGATGTGTTTGAAGTTTTTAAAAAAACATCTCGTTGCTTTGGCATGAATAATTGCATCTCACTGAGAATCAAGTGTTTGAGTTTTGTTATAGACAATAGTTTCCTCTCCAATCTATGACTTTAATGTTAAAAAAAAAACACACACACACATAACCTAGTTGTTTGCTGAGGAGCTCATCAAAAGATGTTTAAGAATTACAATATTGTGTTAGTTTGAATTCTAGAATAATTTATGGTAAAGATTAAGAAAAACCTACATTAACTTTGAAATTCAATTCATTTTAGATAAAATTCATTTTGCTTCTTATGGAATGGCTCCAAAGAATTTTACTTCTTATGGAATGGCTCCAAAGAATTTTACCCCGTGACGTTTAAAAATAGTTAAATATCCCTTAGGTGAATTTGAATTATAGCGTAATATCTCACTTCGTTGATGGATAGATGAATTTATCAAATTACCCTCTTGCTCAAAATGAGTTCTCAAAAATCAAATTTATTATTAAATCATTAATTTAGTTAAATAGTTCACTGAAAACATCATCTCAGACAATATCAAGGGGATGGAGATGGTGGCGAAAGAGTTGGGGGATGAGGGACAAAGTGGTGGGGGAGGTCCGCAATGAAGAAGGAGGTGGTGAGGGAGTTGATGGATGAAAGAGAAGGTGTTGGCTACATATTTTGTACAAGCCAATTACAATTTGATGCGTGGCAAAATAAGAATAATATAGGAAGACTATTCAAGTCTTCGATCCTGATCGTACACGTGTCAATTAGTATTGGTTATTACGAGATCTAAGTAGCAGTGGATCAACAAAGAGATGCAAGGTGATGTGACTTCAAAGTTACTCACATTTCAAATTCAAATTTAGGAGGGAAGCCTAACTGCAAGTAATGGCGTAATTGAGCTAATCTTGAGGCAACATGATCAGCGATCATGGAGGAGTAGTTCGACGGTTAGAAATGCAGTTCGATGGTCATCCTTGAGCAGTATAAATAGCAGAGAAGGCCACAGAAAAAGCCCCGAGACTCAGATCCAAAAAACCAGTCTTATTATACTTATTTCAGTTTTACATTTCCAGTCTTACATTTTCTGTACTTTAAATTCCTGCACTGCACTTCGTTCATAGGAGTAGTTTCAAGTAGATTATTGTTGTAAACCTCTACGAGGCTGAGTTTGAATTATTGTAATTTTTTCATGTTAATGAAATACTTCAACTGTTCTTCATTTAATTATTAGTTTGCTTAATTCTCCTAAATCAAGCCACCAGTAAAAGTCCTATTCATTAAGGCTGAAAGAACTAAAACGCAATCGTCTGATAATTGGTTGGCAATTAATTTTCTGTAAGGACTGATTGATCCTTGCTGGCAAGCTCGCAATTACAATAATAACCTTCGAAAGCCAAAAAGCCAACATATATTTTTGGCACGCCCGGTGGGACTAATTGAAATGACTAGACGTAGGAGACAAAGAGAAAATGAACACTTGGAAGAAGGCGTGGAAGGAGAGGTAGAGATACCTAATCCAGATGATAGTGTGATAATACATCCTGTGGAAACTCCCATTTTATCAGAACCTATGGTCGAACAGACCAGCACTTCAGAACAAGTACCACATGTTCGTAATATTGGACGAGACCAAGGAATTGAACCATCCACTGTTCCATCTACTCAGCCAATAAATCCATGGGGTGGCCTAGTAGATGCTATGGGACAACAATTAATGAACACAATGGAAAGGTGAGCAACATCCTTTTTTGGATCGAATGAATAACCACTAACTAACAAACGTAAGACACATGAGGAAGTTTCGAATGTCCCTCAGCAAAGATTGGCTAGAGATAAACGGCCTATACAAATTAATGGACATTCTAATGGTCAAACTAGTAATCAGAACTATGAAAAACCATCACCTCAGTCTTGGTACGAACCTATTCCGAGGCCTATAGCAGGTCAAAATGCCTCAATACTTAACAGTGAAGCCATACAATTTGGTGGATCTAGCCCAGTACAAGAAAACGGTATAAGAATGGTTCCAAATCTCATGTTCGAAGCCATACCTGGCACAAGGGGTTTCATTAATCCCTTATTCGAATTTATACCTGGGGGTTGGAAGGTTTTCCTACAAATGGAAAAGACACAACACCAATCCCAGCACTTTTCGCAGGTCCTTTCGCAGGACAGACTCAAAGGGGTTATCCACACCCCCAACAGCAAGCTGTACCACAGGGACAACCAGTCCCAAATATACCACCTTATGGACCAAGAGGACCACAAGCACAAGTTTGCCCACCAAATCTTGTGTTTGCCCCTTCAGTAGTGGTTCAGGAGGCACAAAATATGGTCCCTAGGGACCAAATTGCTGACATTGTTAGAGAGATGTGTGGACCAGTGGCTCAGGGGGTCCAAACTCCAGTGTACAGGAAACCGTACCCAGAATGGGTGGACAGGGTATATGAATACCCAAGAGGTTTCAGGATACCAGATTTTGCCATTTTTTATGGGAATGAAAACCAATCAACAGTGGAGCATATTGCTAGGTTTACTGCTCAATGCGGTGAATTTACTAATAATGACTATATGAAGCTAAGGTTATTCTCAAATTCCTTAACTGGGGGAGCATTTGTATGGTATATTAATCTTACACCTTGCTCTATCTAAACTTCGCAACAAATGGAAGAGGCATTTCATGCCTAATTCTTCCAATCGGAGCCAGAGGTTTCCATGGCAGACTTGGCAAGATTGAGTCAAAGGCCTGATAAGAAAGCTACTCAATTTATTGCCAGATTTAAAATGGCTCGAAATAAATGGAGAGTTATCCTGCCAGAGCTAGAATTCGTGAGATTGGTTCAAAATGGCTTAGAGTTTAGGTTTCGAAAGAAGTTTGACTCGACTGAGTTCAGAGACTTAGTAGAACTCACTTATAAGGTGTCTAAATACGAAGCATTACTAGAAGAGGAACAAGATCGAAATAATGCATCGTACAAGACATATTATAGAGATCCTAATTATGAGATCGATGCAGCAGAGATTGTGGGAAAAGAACCTGTGATCTGTGAAACATTGATTCATAAGGATACAACAATTGACCAGCAGTTTAAAAAGAAAGACCTTCACAGGAAATACTCTTTCAATTTAACTAAGGCAGATGACATTTTTGATCATTTGCTTGCGGCAAACTTCCTTAAGTTACCAAAAGGGGTTAAAATTCCATCTCTTGATGAACTTAAAGGAAAAGTATATTGTAAATGACATAATTCTTGGTCTCACTCGACTAAGAACTGTATTGTTTTTCGAGACAGGATCCAAAAACAAATTCGGAAAGGAAGTTTGAAATTCTCAGCCAAAGCTGAAAAGGTCATGGGGATCGACAATAATCCATTTCTATAAATTGGAAAGGTGGCAGCCAATGTCATTATGTTGGACTTTCAAAACCTGTCTTTGAAAGAATTAGAAGAAGTCAATATGCAGATGCATGTGGCCAACCAGACAACTATCAAGAAAGACACTGGAAACCTACTAACTATTGGACAAGGTTTCTCACACCAGAGGGAAGACTCTGATGAAGAAGCACTAGATGACGATTCCTTAGAGGCAGCTGTGATGCAAAGGATGTGTCCTAGGTGCAGACTAAGCTACAAGTGGTTGAAAGGACTTCCAATTGATGGGAAGTAATATTACAAGGATGTGCAGAGACGTCCTAAACCAACCAATGCTTACAATAAAAGGCCATATCCATCTGGTGTTAGGCAGCAGCCATTGAGGGTTGAACCAACAGCTGATAGAATGCATTCCAAGGGCAAGAGGCCTTTACATGAGTCCAGGCCACCTAATTATTACAGAATGGAGAGTAGTCATTCTGAGAGGAGACTGGAGAGAGGTTCAGTTTATGGGATCAAAGCTAGAGATTGGCCCCCTAGACTAGCCTCACGCAGGACAGAAAGTGGACACCTTCATTAAAGGCCTGAGTTAGGCCCAAAGCATGAAGTCAAGGCCAAATAGTGGCCTTCACAGCCAGCTTCGAGTGTGACTTTGAAGGAGGAAAGAAGCAGTTCAACAGCTGGGTCAGTAGGTTTGTGGGTACCTGGAGTCCTAGATTGGTTTGTGATGCAAAACAAACCTAGGGAGGTGTCTACCCAGAGAGAGGTTGTTGGAAACCAAGGTAGGATGGTCAAACCTCCTTTGGTGGCTCCAAACAATTGGGTCTTGCTTAAACATCCAAAAACAAAGGAACCAGATATGGTCCCCGTAATTTCTAGATCACAAAGGAGGAAAATTCAGCGTAGGTACACTCAATACCAGCAAGACCTGAAAGAGAGTGAAGAGAGTTCTTCATTGGTATAGACAGAAGGAAAGAAGGATCCAAAGTCAGACCATACTCCAAAACCAACTCTACAAAGCAAAATAGGTTGCAGCAGAGAACAGTTGGCCAAAGTTCACTCTGAACTAAAAGCTAGAGAGAAGTCCAGTTTAGCAGGATTGGAGAAGGCATTGATGGAGAGTGACAGCGAGACGGAGAAAGAAGTTGGCTTAGGCCAAAAGAAAGAAATGGTTGAGGAAGAAATGTTCGAAGCCTTTATGGCTGAACAAACATTTCTGGTTGAAAAGTCAGTCGTGACAGACCATTCAAAGGATGAAGTGCCAGAGAGCAGCATGAAGGATGCTTCTGGAGTAACTGAACAAGGTGGCCAAAAGGAGAAACAGACACAGCCAGCCATCCAATTTGGCGCAGTGTCAGTGAACATGGTATACATACTACCGCATGAATTCCAAGCTAGAGATGAGAATCAAGAGGGGCAAGAAATTGACCCAATTCCAGTCTCTAGCGAAGACTCACAAGTGAGTATGGTGCAAGATAATTCCGGAATGGTTACCCTAATGGAAACTGAATATGAGAGTGAAGAAGTGGTGAGTATTAACCTCTCATATCCTTTTGAGTATCCCTCGAATTCTATGACACAACATGTCAAGCCTTTGTATATCAAGGCCTTCTTCGATGGGATACAATTGAACCGAGTCTTAGTGGATAATAGGGCAACGGTGAACTTACTACCGAAATCTTTCTTGAAGAAATTAGGGAAAAGGAATACCAGGTTAATCCCAACCAGTATTACCATTGTTGGTTTCGCTGGAGACAGACAGATGGCTCAGGGAATTCTGCCCATCAACCCGAGTGTGGGAACCAGAGACTGCATGACGGCATTCTTCGTGATCGACTGTAATGCTAAGTACAATGCTTTACTTGGTAGAGATTAGATCCACACTAACAAATGTGTGCCTCCCTCTTTGCATCAGAAAATAATGATGGCCTTGGGCAATAGAGAGACAGAGGAAATTGATGCAGATCTTCAACCTTTCATAGCCTGCGCAGACTTCGCAGAAGCCAAGTTATATATTGAGGGAGTGACACCACTCAGTATACTAAGGAAATCTGATAGCTCAGCCAAAGTGACGGCTGATGAGGAAGTGACACACCTGAAGCACTTAGTCTAGGAGAGTGCTGATGAAGAGGTTGTTGTTAAAGATGATAATGATGCCTGGTTGTAGGCAAAGAGATGAAGCACCAGAAGCCAAGTCTTTGGCTCTAATTAAATTTTCAATATTGGATGTAAAATCAATAGTCCAGAAAGTGCAGGAACAAGAGAAAGAAGCCATGATAATTGGCTGCAAGCAGAAACAGCAACAGGCCAGAGTTTTGGCCCTTGATAAATACTGTGCATTGGACATTGAAACAAAAATCCAGGAGATACAGGAAGAAGAAGCCTTGTGGACAGACTTTGTCTATGAAGAGGAGGGTAAAGATGTTGACTCAAAGAACCTGAGAGCATAATACAGCAAGGAGATTGCTTCGAAGCCAGAAGGAATCAAAGAAGGAGCTTCAGTAAGTTCTCAAATACAAGACCTCTTGGAAGAAATAAATCTAGGGGAAGGTTCGGTACAACAACCCATTTATATAAGTGCTTGGTTGAATGCTCTTGACAGAAACTAGTAGTTGGCTATTTTGAGGAGATATAAAGATTGTTTTGCATGGTCATATAATGAACTACCAGGATTGGATAGGTCATTAGTGGAACATAGGCTCCCTATGAAGCCTAATTTCAAATCATACAAGCAAAAACTAAGAAGAATAAGTCCAGAAGTGATTCAGAAAGTCAAGGAGGAAATTCTTAGACTACTAAAGGGAGGCTTTATTAGGACAACCAGGTATGTTGAATGGCTATCTAATATTGTGCCTGTAGTTAAGAAGAATGGTAAAATGAGGGTATGCATTGATTTCAGAAACTTGAATCTGGCAACTCCAAAAGATGAGTATCCTATGCCTATAGTAGATTTGTTGGTAACAGCTCAGCAGGGCATCAAATTTTGTCAATAATGGATGGGCACTCTGGTTATAACCAAATCTACATTGCAGACGAGGATGTTCACAAGACAGCATTCATCCTGGGAATATTGGCACCTTCGAATGGGTTAAAATGCCATTTGGCCTGAAGAATGCTGGGACTACATACCAGAGAGCTATGAACACTATCTTTCATGACCTCATTGGAGGGTATTTAAAGTGTTATATTGATGACATTGTAGTTAAATCTCAATCCATGGAGGAGCATTTGTTTCACTTAGAAGCAGCCTTTGAAAGAATGAGAAAGTTCAAGTTGAAACTCAATCCTCTTAAGTGTGCTTTTGGCGTATCATCTGGAAACTTCTTGAGATATGTAGTACACAAGAGAGGAATACAGATTGACCAGAATAAAGCCAAGGCCATCATTGAAGCCAGACCTCCATCAAGTAAGAAAGAATTACAAAAGTTCCTTGGACAGGTTAATTTTCTTCGAAGATTCATTTCTAACACTACAGGAAGGAATTACAAAAGTTCCTTGGACATGTTAATTTTCTTCGAAGATTCATTTCTAACACTGCAGGAAAAACTAAAGTATTTTCTCCCTTGCTAAGGTTAAGAGATGAAGAGGAATTTGTATGGACAGCAGAGCATCAAATTGCTTTCGAAGGTATCAAAGCCTACTTGGCCAACCCTCCAGTGCTGATGCCACCAAAGGGTGATAAGCCCTTGAAGTTGTACATAGCTGCAGCAGAAGATTCATTGGGAGTTTTCTTAGCCCAAGACAATGAAGAAGGCAAGGAGCAAGCTGTTTATTACCTTAGTAGGTTTTTAAATTCTTCTGAATGTAAATACTCAGCTGTAGAAAAACTGTGCCTTACATTGTATTCTGTTGCAACGAAATTAAGATACTATCTTTTGCCTACAACTGTCTTGGTAAATGCAACCACAGATTTGGTTAAGTATATGTTATCTAGACCTATGTTGAGGGGAAGAATTGGCAAATGGATTTTAGCCTTATCAGAATTTTATTTAGAATATGTTCCCCAAAAGGCAATAAAAGGACAAGTTTTAGCCAATTTTTTGGCAGACCATCCATCTCAAACAGAAAGCCAAGAGATAATGGAACTTGGTATGGCTAGTGTTGAGCCATGGCAAATGTGGTTCGATGGATCGAAAGCCAATGGCCTAATTGGAATTGGTATAGTGATTAAGTCACCACAAGAAATAGAAACCACACATGGTTTCAGAGTGGATGAAATTACTTGCTCAACAATCAAGCTGAATATGAAGCCCTAATAGTGGGATTGGAAATTCTTATTGGACTTCAAGTTCATACAGTTGACATATTTGGAGATTCTCAATTGGTGGTTAACCAAGTAAAAGGAATTTTCAAATGTCAAAGTATAAGCATGTTGTCATACTATGTTGTTGCATTACATCTGCTTTCTCAATTTCAAATAGCAAATGTAACTCATGTCCCAAGATTCTTGAATAATAGAGCTAATGATGTGACTCAGAAAGCTTCGAATTTCAAGAGGAGGGATAATATTCAAAGGGACATAAGCCAAACAACATACCAGAAATCTATACCACCCTTAAATAAAAGGAATGTGGTCCTGGAAGTCAATCATAATGACTTACAGGAACAAGATTGGAGGCATCCAATAATGCAGTACTTGGCTAGCCCATCCTCGAAGGCCAACAGAAAAATTAAATTGCAATATATGCAATACATCATATATAGCAATGCTCTATACAAAAGGGAGGGGGAAATGGTTTATTGCTAGAATGTTTAGGCCCAAAAGAAGCATTAATAGCTATGGTTGAGGTTTATGAAGGCATCTGTGGTGCTTATCAGCCTGGTGTGAAAATGAGATGGTTGCTTCGAAGGCATTCCTACTATTGGCCAACTATCCTTAAAGACTGCATAGAATATGCAAAGGGTTGCCAGGCATGCCAAAAGCATGGCACAATAAGGCATGTGCCCATAACTGACCTGCATGCAGTAGTAAAGCCTTGGCCATTCAGAGGATGGGCCATGGATATGATGGGGAAAATACACCCACCATCTTCGAAGCATCATTGTTTCATTTTAGTGGCCACTGATTACATCACTAAATGGGTTGAAGCTATGCCATACAAGGCTGTAGACCAAACTGAGGTTATTGGATTCATTAAAGATTTAATCCACAGATTTGGTGTCACGACCCCAAACCGCCCCTAGTAGTTTGGTGCCGTGATGGCCAGTAATCCGAGATTACCGAAGGCTAACTTTCAAAATTCACACACAAACAGAGTATAATTATATATATGGGGCTCACAAGTGCGGAAGCAATAATTTTAAAATACAAGTGGTCCATAAGAGCAGTGCGTAAGTTACATGGAATGGCATACAACTTTACATAACATTACAACTTGGATACAAATACAATAAAGGCGGTGACGCCTAGGTGTGACTCGCAAGCTTGTTTTGGGTTTTTGCCATGTCGGCTTAACTTGTATACATGTCGGCAGTCTTGAAAATTATGTTTCTCGGCTTATAATGCTTGTAATTTACAAATGTCGGCTGGAGAAGCCTTTTGATCAAGATGTAAAATGTATTTTGTACTTTATTGTATTTGTATCCAAGTTGTAATGTTATGTAAAGTTGTATGCCATTCCATGTAACTTACACACTGTTCTTATGGACCACTTGTATTTTAAGATTATTGCTTCCGCACTTGTGAGCCCCATATATAAAATTATACTCTGTTTGTGTGTGAATTTTGAAAGTTGGCCTTCGGTAATCTCGGATTACTGGCCATCACGGCACCAAACTACTAGGGGCGGTTTGGGGTCGTGACATTTGGTATCCCACAGACTATAACTATTGATAATGGGACTGTGTTTGACGGGAAATGATAAAGTCTTTTGTGGCAGAGTTTGGAATTAGCCTTGTGAATTCCACCCCTTATTATGCACAAACCAATGGTCAAGCTGAATCATCCAACAAGTCCTTGAAAAAAGGAATACAAAAAGTTGTGGAAGACAATCCTAGGGATTGGCATAACTTATTGTTGGATGTATTGTGGGTTTATAAAACTTCCCCAAGGTCAAGCACAGGAGTTACTCCTTATGCCTTGGTGTATGGGCATGATGCAGTGTTACTTGTGGAAATTAATGTTAAGTCTTTGAGGATAAGATGCCAAGACCAGCTAGATCCTGAGCAATACCATCAAAGTATGTGCTTGGAATTAGAAGGCATAGATGAAACCAGAATTCTGGCATTGAATAGCATTCTCTTTCAAAAGAAGAAAGCAGCCAAAAATTACAATAAGAAAGTCAAACCATTGGCTTCGATGAAGGTGATTTGGTATGGAAGACAATACTCCCAATAGGAATTAAAAGCCATAAATTTGGTAAATGGTCACCTAACTGGGAAGGACCATTTCAAATTCATAGAGTCCTGCCTTTTGGAGCATACCATTTGAGAAATTTGAATGGATACATACATCCCAAAAAGATTAATGGCAGATATTTGAAGCCTTATTTTCCAACTATTTGGGAAACACAGGAAACAGAATACATGTCAAGCAAAAAAACACAAGAGTACTCAAATGATAAATCAGAATTTGTTTTTTCATAAAGAGTTAAATACATTTTGCCATAAATTGGCCCAGAAATCATTACAATGCCTTAATTGTTTTTTTACAACAGACTTCCTATTATTAAATGAAGAAAACAACTGAATGGCTATGATCACTTTTTGCTTTCGATCGGCCAGTCCTTGGTTGGTGATCTGCAGTTTAGTGTCAGTTCGGATTAAGGCCTGGTTCACTGCAGATAGCTCCTCCTCAAGTTGAGCCTTCCTCTCCAGTAGTTGGGTTCGAAAATAGGAGACAGAGAAATGTTGTTCCTTTATCCCAGAGACTTCAGCATGTACTGTGGAAACAAAGCTCTGGTCTCTCACTAATTTCTCCTCTGCAGCCTTGGTAGCATGACAAATGTTGATGTAAAAGTCAATAGTAGCTACTGCCTGAGATAGATGACTTGAGACAGTTATACTGGATTGCTCAACAACTTTGCAGCACTGAAGGAAGTCATTTCTTATTATAGGCCTTTGTAAAGCCTCGAAAGGAATCCTTGAAAAGGATGTCAATAACTCTAGACAGTTGTCTAAGTCTATCAAGGGTGCAGAAGGTTTATTACTGGAGGAAGAGGAGCTCTCAAGAATTGCTAACAAGGAATCAGCTAGAACTAATGGCTCAGCCTCATCATTAGTTATTGGAGAGGTAGAGGGCATGTCGAAGAGACTGGCTAGTCTTGCTTCGAAGATATCTACATCATCCGAGGACATAAGGGGTGTAGAAAGAGCAATGATGGAAGGCACAAACGATTGCATAGGGATAGGAGAAATGGGTGGAGCATCTTCAGTAGTCTCTATGGTCCTAGCCACCAATATGTCAAGGGAAGAAGGGCTGGAAATAGGTAAAGGTAATAAACCATAAGTTGGAGAGCTACCAGCACCTTCTGTAAGGGAATCAACTACCATCAGAGATGGAGCAGCAGTTGAAATTTCTTTAGGAGGAAGGGGAAGAGCAAGGCTCGAAAGAGAACTGAATTAAGGTAGATCCAAAGATAAGTAAGGAAGATACGAATTTAATCTAAAGGAAAGAGATTGTCACGACCCGAACCCGCCCCCGTGGGTTAAGGACGTAACCGGCCAGTAATCATGAGATTACTTACGGCCTCAAACTGTTGTAAACGTATTTTACAGAGTTAATGGGGGCCAAACGGAAGCAAAATTAAAAACTTTGTCCATAGAGCCGTGCTTATATGCACATCAAACAAACCATACTCAGATACGTTAATAACTCACATCAAAAGTACAGCTTCACAAAATTCATTACAGACAGGATCCTCCAAAACGAGTCAACCTATAACAGACTATGTACAGACATGCACTGGGTCCTTGCCAACAAGACAAAACATAGGTACATAGTAAAAGGGCAAGGATGGTCTCATGCGCGAGGCACAAGGCTGACTCTCGACAAAGCCATTCTGGCCGAAGCTAACTTGAACAGATACCAGAGTTCGGGAGAGAGCCAAAGGAAGAGACAGAATCATGACAATCACTGCGCACAATTTGGTACCAAGAAGAAAGCAAATGTTGGCAGTTCGAACAACCCAAGGCAGGAAAGTGGTGCTAAGCCGACATGTCCAAGTTGTGGGAAGCCACATTTCGGGGTCTGTCGTCGGGCGCCTGGAGCTTG
>NW_021024631.1:1015040-1040488 GCF_004153795.1 Camellia sinensis | reverse complement strand
GCTAGTACCAACGGCTCAGCCTCATCATTAGTTATTGGAGAGGTAGAGGCTATGTCGAAGAGACTAGCTAGTCTTGCTTCGAAGACATCTACTTCATCCATGAACATGAGGGGCGCAGAAAGAGTAGTGGTAGAAGACATAGAGGATTGCATAGGGATAGGAGAAATGGATGGAACATTTTCAACGGTCTCTATGGTCCTAGCCACCAATATGTCAAGGGAAGAAGGGCTGGAAGTAGGTAAAGGTAATAAACCATGGGTTAGAGAGCTACCAGCACCCTCTGGAGGGAAATCAGGAGGGAGTCCTTATGGAGCAGCAATTGAAATTTCCTTAGGAGGAAGGGGAAGAGCAAGGCTCGAAAGAGAACTGAATTGAGGTAGATCCAAAGATAAGTAAGGAAGATACAGATTTAATCCAAAGGAAAGAGATGCAGGAATACTTGGCCTAAAGGAGGATACATTGAATGTAGGCCTAGGAAGTGGGAGTATTATCTGAATAGTCCTCACATTTTGCATCTGACCAACTTCAACTGAAACTGAAGGAGTCCTTATTGGAAAAATAGGCTCAATAGTTATTGCTGCAAAAGAAGAGATGTAAAGTAATGTCAAGTTTCAATACCAAAATTTGATAAGGGAGAAACAGTAGAAACATGAAAGAAATTACTTGTTTCAAAAGTGATAGCAGCAATAGGAGGGCTTCGAAGGGAATAGTGCTCAGCAATATGTTGCATTCTTGCAGTTTCCCTTTGGATTGCATTAGCAGCAGCTGCTTCATCTCTTAAGAATTGCTGCTGTCGTCTCTTTTC
The DNA here is from genome assembly GCF_004153795.1 of Camellia sinensis. NCBI lineage: Eukaryota > Viridiplantae > Streptophyta > Magnoliopsida > Ericales > Theaceae > Camellia > Camellia sinensis. The sequence continues at coordinate 1,039,683 of NW_021024631.1, read as the reverse complement.
AGCTCTCTCAAAGACAATTAAGGCCTTAGAATGTTCCTGTTCTACTGCCTTGGCAACTGCATCTTGAATAGGGTCTCCGACCAAATTAGAAGCAGAGACAGTCATCTTCATTCTTTTTTTTATCTGTATTGGTCTTGCTAGTTCCTTCTTAATTTCTCTCTCTTCGATCTGAGATTCAGATCCCTCAGAAGTAAGTTCATCTTCTACTACTCTGGCAGTTGTCTCATGAGTGGGATCTTCAATCGAAAGAGAAACAATCATCTGTTCCCTCTTTCTCCTCTGTAATAGTACTTCCTATTCTTTCTCAATCTCTTCTTCTTCAATCTGGGATTCAGATTCCTCTGGAATGAGTATCAGCTTCCTTTTCTTTTTCTGCTTTTGTTTGTCCTTGAGAGTAACTATGATTTCAGCCCTCTTAAGAGATTATTCTTGTGGAGACCCTGCACCAAGAGGTATGAATGTAAAGGAAACAAACAAAAGAGTCTAAAGGGAAACCTGAAAATACTTACCCCTCTTTGAAGCAGCTCTGGTAACTCTAGCAGGAGAGGGTGAGGCTGCAGGAGCAGTTTTGGCAACTGTAGAAAGAGAGGGGATGTTCTCAACTGTTGTTGATTTGGCCTTCGAAGCCACTCCTAACCCTATCAGTAAGTCATGAGGGTGTACGGATAAGTGCACTTCCATATTGGCTGTCAACCAGTTTTGAAATCTTTTCAGAGTCAGGCCAGAAGGAATGAATGAAATGAACAAATTTGAACTCGCTCATTTCTTTCAACAGTTTGAATGTTGCTTCTTCCAGTTTTGATTTGGGTATTCTTAGGTCTCTGGCTGTGAGATGGACATTCGAGAGACTGTAGAGTGGAATGGGAATTCCCTGAGTTAACCCAAATTGCCTGGCAAATTGAGAATGACAGTACACCTCAGCTATACACTTATATGCTCGAGGGTTTAAAGTGCCAATGAACAGCTCCCTCGGCAGCAAAATAGAAGCCCACATGCCTTTGTGGAGTGGGGTAAAGCACTCTTTATCAGCTAAGAATGTTCGTAACCAAGCAGGTCCTTTGTTGGCATCAAAGGGGCAGAAGAAGGTAGCAGGTGGAGAAATAGGAAGGTGGTGGAAAAAGGTGAAGTAGTAGGCAAAGGAAGCATGATAAAGAATAACTCTGGCATATTTTTCCCCATAAGAGCTAGGGTCCTGAACAAGGAATCTTAAGCATTTAGGATGCAAATCAGTGAAGTAAGCAAAGAGCCAGAGTTGGAGCACCCAAAGGGGACCTCCTTGGTTCACATCAAGAGGTTTCTCGCAAAATTGGGAACAGGCTCTATAAACATAGCCTAAGAGATAAGGAGCCAGGGCTATGTGTTTTTTTAAAACAAGTGCCTGCGCAAGTGAAGCGAACTCAGGCATAATCCTTTGAGATGATGTACAAAAGAGAAATTTGCACAACCAGTACAAAATGAAGGAAAAAAGTTCTTTATCTCTCACGGGACCTACCCTTTTTATTTTCGGCCTTTACAAAATCACTGTAAGAGGAGTATAAGGGTGGAAGAGAGAACTTAACAGGAAGGCCTGGATAGTCAGGAGTGAAAGGAGAGCCAAGGGGTGAAAGCCCTAAAAGATAACAAATATCAAGAATGGTGGGAGCCATCATACCACACCAAAATTAGAAAAAATTGAAAGCCATGTTCCAAAAACAAAGAGCAGCGGGAATCAAGAAAGGGTCTTCAGGAATGATAAACCTGGAAAGACGGAGGGCATCGAGAATACAAAGCTCTTGCAGGTCGTCTTCTCGCGCAGGTACAATTCTATCATACCATTCTTCCCATTCAACTCTCAATGTCGGCCAGCAGCGATGAGGTTGGGTCACCCTTCAATTTCCCCAGTTGAGCCCTCCTTCATAGAGAAGAAAATGATCCTCCAGACGAGGGTATAAAGCTGGAAGTTGAGTAGGAGCCTCTCGAAAGATGGGACCCAAAACGTATTCTTGTTTGGTGCTGTGACGAGGAACGAAGAGGCAGGTGCCTATGGCGCTTGACTCATCAGATGTTAACTTGGCGATCTCTTCATCAATACATCTTTTCAAAGCCATGGTTGGACTTATACGATCACCAGCAAGCACTTTCAAATAAGAAGAGTCCATTGGTAGCAAGCAGCAAGGAAGAGGCAAGGAAGAAGAAGTTAACAGTGGAAAAGGGTATGTGTTTTGAGCGAGCGAGTGATTTCAGAGCACGAAATAAAAAGGGTTTTGAAAAAAAAAACTTTTGTGTTTGAAAGATATATCGCGTGATTCGTTAAGTACTAAAAGTACAAATACAAAGAGTTTCCTTCAATATTGATACTTTTGGAGAGAAAAACACATCCCAGACATTGAAGCCAACTTCGAAGTATAATATTTGGCTTCGAAACCAGATTTTGGCGCCAAAAGTCAAATAATAAACGGCTTCGAAACTAAAAAGCCAGCTTTGAAGTACATTTCATACCTATGGATGTAAGAATGCTCAAGTATTCGTTTACTTCGAAAGGATTAAAGACCTATTTTAGGTTTCTCAATGAAAGTAATGTCCTTCAAAGCAAAACTTGAGATCCCTTAAGGATGGGAATTGCTGTTCGAAACATCAAAACCATTAATTGGTTTATATATATTTAAGAAAGATTCTCTTTCTAGACTAAAAACAGCATGGACTGTTCTTCGAAGCAAAAAATGGTCAATTTAAAATGGTTAATCATTCTAACCATGACCACATGTTGGTTATGATTAAAACAAGCTTCAAGGGGTAAGATTGTTAAATTCGAAGCACAAATTTTAAATGAAAATTAGCAAAAAAATTGTTATCTATATTCCATAAATTGGAAAGGTTTATTGTTGGTTCTTTTAGTGTTTCATTTAAAACGATCAAGTCCAAATTCGAAGGATAAGATTGTTCAGTTCGTAGTCCTGAATTTGCTTTAAAGACAAATGGGGACAAGATCAAACCATACCAAACAAAGAAAAAGTCCTTGTGGTATTAAAGCAAAAGCAATTACATCGAATGACCCTATTTGGATACAAACTCAAGCTCATAAAAATAGGGAATGGAATAAATAACAAGATCATGAAATTTAGTCCAACTATGATCAATGAATTTCTGTTCTTTCTTTATTCTATCCTCTATTTCTTCTAACATTGGCTGCATGAGTCCTGGTGGTATTAAAGCAAAAGCAATTACATCGAATGACCCTATTTTGGTACAAACTCAAGCTCATAAAAATAGGGAATGGAATAAATAACAAGATCATGAAATTTAGTCCAACTATGATCAATGAATTTCTGTTCTTTCTTTATTCTATCCTCTATTTCTTCTAACATTGGCTGCATGAGTTGATGTGCTCTCGCTTCATAAAAGAGCTCTTTAGCCTTTATTTCGAATGCTGTTTCTCTCAATCCTTGTTCCAATTCGTCTATATCTAAGTCATCCTAGTACACAGAATCTTTATTCTTGAAATCATCAAATTCTTCATTGAATTTCTCTGCTTCGTACTGGGTATGAACTCGAAGGGACGAGAGTTGGTCTAAAGATTGTGTGGTGGCCATGGAGGTCCGATGCCAGTGGAGAAGCAATGGAAGTTGGTCCAAAAGCATGTGAAGCTCTGCTTGGGCAAGGGGATTGAGGACATGACCCCGAGTCAGAATATCACAAGCCCATCGAAGGTTCTTGAGAGGGACTTCGTCCTCAAGAACATTGAAGGGCAAGTGAGAGAAAGCCGTGAGCAGAAGTTGAGCTTGCTTCTGCTCAGCTGGATTAAGGGAATGTGGAAGCTTGTAAGGTGGAAAGATCTTATCTGCGGAGAGGGCAAGCCTCAGTCTCTCTGTCCAGTGAGGATTTGGCGGAGGGAAAGGTGTGGATGCTTCTATTCCAAGAGATGGAGCAAAGGCAGAAGAAACATGGGCATTAATATAATCGAGCCAGTCAGAAGAACAGATCTTCGCCTTCTGGGCTAAGAATGATGGATTGTACCCTTGTGCCTCTTCTAGGCGTCGGGCGGTGTGCACTATCTTTGTAGGCATAAAGGATGTATGCCATGCCACAAGCAGATTCTCCTCCAGACTGCATCGATGATCAATGGGCACGTAGAGATAGACCACCGAGCTTCGCGCATAAGAAGGGAACTCTAAAGGGTCAGTAAACTCAACAAAGTGATGGTTGGTTCGTTCCCTCAAATCACAAGCCTCAGGTTTTGACCAGCTTGTCCAGTCAGAAGCCCCAGAAGATGAAGAAGTTGCAGCCTTGTCCCATGCAGAGGGTTGTGAAGAAGAACTTCCCATGTCCATATTTGCGACTTTCTGAATCAAAAGATTGAGAGCAGTTTGTTCGTAGTCCAAGGGTGAGTTAGAAGAAATACTTCCCATGCCCATATTCGTAAGTTTCTGAATCGAAGGATTAAGGGCAATATGTTCGAAGTCCAAGGGTTGATAATTTGCAAAGGCATCCATGACCTGAATATAAAAATGTGGGTAAAGGTGGCTAATTAATGCATGGAGGTTCTTTCGAGGAAGAACAACATCATCATATGACTCTTCGTGTGCTCGATCAATGGAAGGGAAAATTGATTCGGCCATGAAAAATGTATCAGTCTGTTCAAATACTAAGGTAATGGGGGTGTTCAAAAGATTGAAGGAGAGTTTAATGCAGATGATAAATGACAGTTACATTTCTGGGAGAATGCAAAACCCATGCACGTTCTAAGACGTGGGAAAAAGGCCTTGATTCACTAATATCACCAAGTATTGGGTATATTAGTGCGGGGGGTAATGTTGGCTACATATTTTGTACAAGTCAATTATAATTCGATGCGTGGCAAAATAAGGATAATATAGGAAGACTATTCAAGTCTTCGATCCTGATCGTACACGTGGCAATTAGTATTAGTTATTACGAGATCTGAGTAGCAATGGATCAACAAAGAGATGCAAGGTGATGTGACTTCAACAGTTACTCACATTTCAAATTCAAATTTAGGAGGGAAGCCTAACTGCAAGTAATGGCGTAATGGAGCTAATCTTGAGGCAACATGATCAGCGATCATAGAGGAGCAGTTCGACGGTTAGAAATGCAGTTCGATGGTCATCCTTGAGCAGTATAAATAGCAGAGAAGGCCCCAGAAAAAACCCCCAGACTCAGATTCAAAAAACCAGTCTTATTATACTTATTTCAGTTTTACATTTCCAGTCTTACATTTTCTGTACTTTAAATTCCTGCACTGCACTTCGTTCATAGGAGTAGTTTCAAGTAGATTATTGCTGTAAACCTCTACGAGGTTGAGTTTGAATCATTGTAAGTTTTTTTCATGTTCATGAAATACTTCAATTGTTCTTCATTTAATTGTTATTTTGCTTAATTCTCCTAAATCAAGCCACCAGTAAAAGTCCTTTTCATTGAGGCTGAAAGAACTAAAACGCAATCGTCTGATAATTAGTTGGCAATTAATTTTCTGTAAGGACTGATTGATTCTTGCTGGCACGCTCGCAATTACAATAATAACCTTCGAAAGCCAAAAAGCCAATAGAAGGTAATGATGGGGGAGCTAGGGGATGACAGAGTAGGTGGAAGATGAAAGCAAGGGCAAACCTGTCATTTACATTGACTGAGAACAAAAAAAAATTATTCTCAAACACTCATGTGACATAATTTTTGTATTGTTAGATAAAAACTATAACAAAAACACTTTAGTTTAAAATTATATTGGAGCCATTTGTCTAGTCATTTCACAAATGGAAAAAATAATTTTTTTTTTTCCCCTCCCCCACAAGATTGCGGTTAGTATATTAGTAGTTAAATTACAATGCAAACCATTTATGAATTCGAATTTGAAATCTCATTCACGGTTAGTATATTAGTAGTTAAATTACAATGCAGACCATTTATGAATTCGAATTTGAAATCTCATTCACTTTGACACCTAAGTACCTTCATTTTTATCTTTTTGAACAGTTGTCCGAGGTCAAGTAGATAAAGTAGACTTTACTCCTTCATTTTAATGTTGTGGAGAGAAAAAATTATCATTTATTTAATTCTTACCATTAATCAACTAAATTGTGTAATATGTCATGGATGAAATTAAGTCCAAGACAACATCCAAATATCAATGTCCAGTCCATATGTTGCTCATTGGCAAACATGTTTTCAATCTTGAGAGATTTCGAGGTCACAATAAGATCTTCCCTATGACCATTAATGGGGAGCTGTGTAGGGTTAGATGCTTTGTGTTATCAAATCACACCAACAAAAATAAGGCAATCCAACTCTAAAGGGTGAGACATCTTGCAGGACCCTAATGTTGTGTTTGGTTGGAGGATTTGGGGAGGGATTTGGAAAGGGAAAGGGAAAAGGTGTGTGAAACTATGTGAAATATAGGCATGATTTATTCACATTTCACCTACCTTTTCCATTTCCCTTTCCAAATCCATCCCTAAATCCCCCAACCAAACACAGCATAAAAGAAATTGAAAGGTCTACCAATATGGATTTTAGCAGATTTCCTTTAACCCCCTTGTGAAGAAAGCTCCATTATCTCATCTCTTTCACAGTATTGCTATCATTTCACCATGTTTTGGTACTAGCCAAATATATCGTGTATTTAGAAAAATATTTTAAAAAATATTCAAAATTTAAGTAGATAGTGTAAATTTAAATTTGGTATGCAATAGGTCACACCTAAAATAAATATGAGCTACACATTTGAATTTTGAATATTTTTGTAGCTATTTTTTTTTAATACATAATGTTGTCATGTTGGTTGATTTTCCTGGTTCGAGGGTATTCTAATTACATTATTAGGTTTACTTTAAGCTTAATTCCCAACTTAGGGGAAAAACATATTTTGTAAAGGTACTTTTTAATGAAACAACTTATAAGCGTGTTTATTAGTTCCAGCAAAACAGCTCAAAAGCGTGTTTATCAAATGTGCTTTTCTAAAAATATTTTTGCTAAACATGCTTTATCTAAATTTAAGAATAAAATTAGTTGGGCAACTAATTTTTTTTTTTATAACGGAAAAAAAAAACGGGACCTAATTAGGGTCTCTGAGAGTCAAGAAAGGCTAAGGGGCCATTTGAGATCTCTATGCATGCCAATGCCTCCTTTTTAGTTTAAGGTTCGTTTGGCATTGATTTTTTTAGTTAATTTTTTTGTATTGGAACTTTTTTAGCCTTGTTTGACTTTTGTTTTGGGACTTTTTTTATTTTTATGAAAGAAAAAGTATAATGATTATGGATAAAAAATAATATTTTATCTTATTAATTCTTATAGTCAATTTTATTTTTTTATAATTATTTAACCCAATACAAATGCCAAACACAGGGTAAGTATCTGTGCACAGTGTGTGAATAATAGATCGGAGCATGGGTATGTGGAATCCTTTTTGGGTAGCAAGATATGAGTTCATTCCTCTTTGAATGTATCACATACAATATAGAAATACATCAATCTTGTAATATACACAATCAATAATAATACATCAATTTATCTTACACCTTAAAAGAGCAATGTGGATTTTCTTGAATCATTGATTTCTTGATCTTCACAAAATATCAAACAAAAATGAACAATGATGATGTTTACGGTCATGCTGGGTTACGATGATTAAAAATCAAATAATATTAAAAAATAAAAATAAAATTTCAATGCATGTGTCACATAAATTTGTAGTGAGAAACATGGTTTAAACCCGACAGTTCGCGACTCCAAGAATTTTTACTGGCATGAGACTTGAATTTGAGATTTTAAAGAGAGCAAACCTCTAAATCTTAAGTCTCGTCCACCTGACCAAACCCTTGGAGCTAATTATTTTTTGAAAATTTTCTTGTCATTTGGTTCTGTTTTGTATCAATAATTGATTTTAATGCAGGGGCAACATCCTTATCAAGTTTATTCATGAAGAAAAATAGGTGGTAGCTCGAAAGTCTGTGGCCCGATTTTGGGTCGAATTTTTTTTTCCTGGCATTTGAATACAGGGAGAGAGAGAGAAAAGAGATAGAGAAGGAGAAAAGAGGAAGAAGGAAGAGAGAAGAGAAAGAGAGAAGGAGGACGAGGATGATGGCGAAGGACGACGGCGGGCTGGTGCTGCCGACGACAGGCTCGTGCTGGTTCGTGCTGGTTCTGCCGACGGCAGGCTCGTGCTAGTTCATGCTCATGCAGCAGCTCAGCCTCCGCTACGCCTCCGCCCCTGGTTGATGCCCCCTCGTGTCCAGTTCTTCCTTCCGTTCTTCTTCTTCTTCTCTCTTCTCTTCTTCTTCTTCTTCTTCTTCTTCTTCTCCCCTCTTCTTCTTCGTTTCTGATTAAACACAGGAAAAAGGAAAAAAAAAAACAGACACCAAAACGATGTCCACATTCGACCCACGAATTTCGAGCTACCAACCGAGGCTGATTCATGAAATAAATTCGGCCATTTACTGTCAATTTCTTTGTTTTTCTTCACTAGTAGTAGATCTACGTAAAATTCTAGCTATAGCCTATCTACATCTAAGATTTTCTAGGGTTATGGACTATCACTCGGAGAATTTTCGTTGCATGTACAAGTTATTTACCAAAGTGGGATTATTTAAAAATTTATTTATGAGTGTAAGTTGCTTTGAACATATTTTTCAATCTCAATTTGGGTTTTTTTTTTTTTTTTAAAAAAAAAAAAACACCCTATACAGTAAATTAATTGAAACTTTAAGCCAAAAATCATGTTTAAAAAACTCGATTTCACTCAACAATATGAAAAATAAGTTTAAAATTGACAGGATTTGAAAATTTTATTTTAAAATCACTTGGCTTGATAACAAAAATAATTGCATGTACCAATGTCATTATATCCTTTTGTGACAGAAAAAAAGGAAAATAAATAAATTATAATTGTCTATACATTCTAGAAAACGGAATTAATTTGGCATTTGTGAGGAAAGGAATAGAGGAGGGGACATGCTTAGGCCTAGCATGAATTGTTTAGGAAAATCATGATTTGGACATGTCAAGAAGGGGACTCTGTTCATTTCCAGTCCCATGTGATGGCTAGCTAACAAAGAAAATTGATATTTATCATGAATTTATGTTTCAATTTTATTCCCAAAATAAAGTTAATCACGTAAATTTAAAGTTGATAAATGTGAGTCATATTCATAATAATTGTAGCATAAAGATTAGTTTTTTTCTAGTAATTTTCTCAATACATAGTATTATTGGCTAACAAAACAAAATGCCTCTCCAATTTTGTGTCCCCTTTGCCCCACTCCCAAATTTTCTTTTCTTCAATTGTTCACCTTATCTTATAAAAAATTATTATATTATTACATAGTCAGATAATTAGTCATGTGATTGAGTAAAAGAAATCAGTGATTAGGTGTGATTGTGAGATTAAATTACAGAAATCATTGATTAGATTAAATTATTAGATTCAATATGTACGGAAAAATTAGGATTAGATTTCTCTTCAATTATAAGATTCAATTTCTATAGAAAGCTATTTGAACTCTAGCGCATGTCGCCCTCACGATAATGTTCATATGATGTTGAACTTGGTTGTAAATATTAATATGAACTATATTATCTTTAGTATTCAATTCCTATAGCTCACAACCTCCTTCTCTAATCTTATCTAGTTTTTGTCTATTTTTGATTGGCTTAAAAGGAGGGTGGCAACATGTGCTTTACTCCTTGCAAGCTAGCTTGCAAATCAAGCATCATAGCCACAAGAATAATTTTATAATTTATTTATTTATTTTTCAGCCGAAACGTTCATTGTGGCTCAAAATTAAAAAAATATATATATATATATATTATCATGCTATTTTGTATGAATTTGTGGTGTGTTTGTTTGGAAGGATTAGGGGTGGGATTGGACTATTAGTCCCATCGAACTAATAGTCTATTGTTTGTTTCATTTTTTTTGCTCCGGACTAATAGTCCCCCCGGATTATTTGTCCCACAAATATGGGACTATCCTATCCTAGAGGGGATAGAAACCATGGGATTGGTATCCCATAGGATTATTTTGTGAAATGTCCATTTTACCCTCCTTTCTATTGTTACTTAGCAAACAATTAGAAAAAGGATAAAATAGTCTTTTGAACATTTATAAATTGTTTTTTTAGTGTTGTTAATTTAAAATTATATATTAAATAAAAAATTTTAATTATAAATCATAAATTATAAATTAAATTTACTTAAAAATAATAAATTATAAATTATGGCCTTATAAATTAAATTTTTTTAGTGTTGTTGAAAATTTAATTTATATATTAAATAAAATTATTTTTTTTTATCGTTAATTTAAAATTATATATTAAATAAAAAATATAAATTATAAATTTAATTTAATTGAAAATAATAAATTAAAATAATTTTAATATTGTGCAAAAAATAAAATAAAACAATTTTTATTTAATCTAGCTAAAAATAATTAAAATATTAAAGCTATCTTTAATATTGCTATTACTTAATAAATAATTGAAAAGGATAAAATAGTCATTTGAGCATTTATCCTTCTTCATAATATCCCAAACAAACATTGGACAATATATCTTAGGACTAATAATTTGATGGATTACAATCTCCCCTTATCCAGCCCGTCCAAACAAACGCACTCTTGGTATACAAAAACTCTATTATAAATTATTTTTTAAAACACAATTCTTATGCTTACCAAACATGAAATTGAAAAAATAAAAAAACATTGTTGCCAGTAAAGGAGTTAGCTTAGTGGATAAAACTTTGATACTTCAAATCATGTGGCTGGATTCAATACTAATATCCAATATCAAAGTAGAATTCCAAAGTCAAAAATAAAAAACTTATATAAGAAGCAATTATTTAAATTAAAAATTTTTTTAAAAAAAAACCTATAAGAAAAATGTGTTTCGTTTGTGTTTGTAGAGTAGTTTTTTAGATAAGAAGTACGAAAACTTGTTTGGTTTGCCTTTTTTCAAAAATGGTTTGGAAAATTGTTTTGGGGAGAGAATTTTAAAAAAAGTGATTGATTTGATGTGTATGAGAGAGAGAGTGATTTTAGAAAGTAGGTAACCAAACAAAATTTTGAGATTTTTTTTGGAAAAATTTGTTTGGTTTAATTATTCTTGAAAATTTATTTGTAGAGAATTTTTCTCAAATATTTTCTGGAAAACAAACCAAACAAGGCCACAATGTTTAGAAAACTAAGCCCCGGTTTGGCATTCATTTTAAGGTTAAATAATCACAAAAAGACAAAATTGACTCTAAAAGCCAATAAGATCAAATATTACTTTTTACTCATAATCATTACACTTTTTCTCTTGCAAAAGTTAAAAAAATCTCAAAACAAAAACAAATGAGGCTAAAAAAAGCCAGACTAAAGTCCCAACATAAAAAGTTTGCTATATTAGCCAATGCCAAACTATTCCTAAATTCAAAAGACTGAAATCAAACACACTGAATAATAGGAAGAAAAAAAAATTATGGACTCACCCAACTTTTCAATTACTAAAATAATTTAACATTTGCCAAACGCATAAATTATTTTGAAAAATAAAAAACAACTAAAAGTAATTGTGAAAAACCTATTAATGTCTAGCATGATTCGACAGAAAATGGTGAAATGGTGGCAACAAAAAAGAAAACATTTGCCTTGGTTTGGTATATTGTTTGAGTTTTTAATTTTTTGGTTATTTTAGTTTGGGATTAAAAAATCTCATTTTGGATGAATTTTTTGACTTTTGTAACTTTTGTAAGAGAAAAAAAATAATTATGGTTTAAATATGATATTTTATCTTATTAACTTTTTAACTTATTTTATCTTTTTATGGTAAACTAACCAAAAAAATCTATGCCAAACATAGGACCCATTTGGAAAGTTTAACTCATTTTTTATTGCATTACCTCTTAAATTTTATACCCATAAAAAGACGAAAAAATTAAAAAATTACATTTTAACCAATTCCTTAAAACACTTGGCAGCCTTTGTTTTTTTTGATTCAAAGGAAGTTCAAAACAACCAGAAGCAGAACCAGCACAGGAAACCAAAGAAAGAAGAAGAACTAATCCCTCAAAACAACCAGACGAGCAGAAACAACACAGGAAAACAAAGAAAGAAGAAAAACTAATCCCTCAAAACACTAGTTCCAGTCATGTCAGCAATGAGCAGAGCCTTCACTTCTTCAGGGGGTTCTTCAAGGACTAGAACATGGTCATCTTGTGATACACCCATGTTGGCAAGCCAATCAGCACACTTGTTTCCCTCCCTTGGTGTATATAGTAGGGAACAGTTGCATCTTCTCAGTAAGAATTTCGCATCCTCTATGAAGGCTTTGTATGGAGAGTTAAGGCACGGGCCATTCTGTAACTGATTGATGGCTAGCTCCGAATCTGACTCAATAACCACATCCTTGGTGCCCTTTTGGAATAATATTGTGAGTCCCCTGTAAATTGCCCACAGCTCCGCTTCGAGACTATAACAGTGGCCCAATTTTCCATAGAAACCCCAGAGCCACAGTCCCGTATCATCCCGCAGCAGCCCCCCATAACCAGCTTGGCCTGGATCACCTTTGGAGCAGCCATCAACATTCAGTTTAAGAGTTCCTGCAGAAGGGCAAAGCCAATGAATTAGTCTAGGATGATGGGGCCTGGGGTGGAGGACAGATTGATAGGCCTCATCTATCTCATGAACATAGTTCCTTATGTTCAATACTAATATCCAATATCAAAGTAGAATTCCAAAGTCAAAAATAAAAAACTTATATAAGAAGCAATTATTTAAATTAAAAATTTTTTTAAAAAAAAACCTATAAGAAAAATGTGTTTCGTTTGTGTTTGTAGAGTAGTTTTTTAGATAAGAAGTACGAAAACTTGTTTGGTTTGCCTTTTTTCAAAAATGGTTTGGAAAATTGTTTTGGGGAGAGAATTTTAAAAAAAGTGATTGATTTGATGTGTATGAGAGAGAGAGTGATTTTAGAAAGTAGGTAACCAAACAAAATTTTGAAACAGTGAATAATATCAAATAAAGAGATACATGAATGAAGTTCGAAACAGGTATACATACATCCAACGGCCTTGGGCCCATTTATGGTTTTATCTAGTACATTAGATGGCTTCAAGCCCGAGTATATCAAATGGCCTCTGGCCCATTTCATTCATATCAAACGGCCTTCGGCCCAATCATTTGTGTCCAATGGCCTTTGGCTCATTCATTATGTACAGTTTAATTATTCTTTGTAAAATATTGAATTTGATGGTTTGATCAATTTTTATTTTTATTTTCTGTTATGATGTTTTTGTGAATGGAATGTAAATAATCAGCTCTTAGAGAGTGAGAGACGGCACCACCGTCGGAAAAAATAGAAATTTTTAATATTTTTATTAATTTTGTTATAGGTTTTACTTTTTGCGACGATATTATACTGTCACAAAAAATAGAAATTTTATTATTTAAAATAAAAATTTTATTATTTTTTAATATTTTTTGCGACGGCATTACACTGTCGCAAAAAATAGAAAATTTCATATTTTTTATATTTTTTGCGACGGCACCACACCGTCGCAAAAAGTGGTGTTTTTTTTTTAAAAAAAAAGACTATTGGTGACCGGTATTTTTTGCCGTCTCAAATAACATTTTTAGCGACGGTAAAATAGGGCCGTCGCAAAAAAGTCAAGAAATTTCAAACGTTATTAGCTACTGCACGGTGCCGTCGTAAAAAGGTAAAAAATGCCGTCGCAAAACATTAGCGACGGCACTTACCGTCACAAAAACTCTTTTGCAATCCCTGCAGTTGCGACCCCCTCTTGCCGTCGCAAAAAGTCAATTTTTTTGTAGTGTTATTTTATCTTTTTATGGTAAGGGCCCTGCTGGAGACCCCAGCAGGGGAGACCCCAGCACCCCCACCTCCACGTGGGGGGCTAGTAATGGCTGGAAATCAAAAAAAAAAAAAAAAAAAAAAAAAAAAAAAAAGTTTTTTGGGCCAATAGGAAGAGACCCCAGTACCCCCACTGGGGGTCTCATGCATTTTCCTTATGGTAAACTAACCAAAATAATCTATGCCAAACATAGGACCCATTTGGAAAGTTTAACTCATTTTTTGTTGCATTACCTCTTAAATTTTATACCCATAAAAAGACGAAAAAATTAAAAAATTACATTTTAACCAATTTCTTAAAACACTTGGCAGCCATTGTTGAGACAAAATGATGATCTTTTAACCAATATCTCCAAACACTTTGGCCTGTTTTGAAAAGATGGTAAAAAATAATTTTTAAATTTTTAATTAAATTTTTAATTTTTTTAGACAAATAATTTGGAAAGTTAGTAAAAAGTTACTTTTGACTTTTTTTTATTAATATTTATTTATGATGTCAAATCACAATAAAATGATTAAACTATCCCCATTTATTTAAAATATTTACAACTTCACTCATATAGCATATTTTTACCCATAAAAGATCGAATTGTAATTTTACGAGTAACTAAAAACCAACTTTCTAAATGAAAAAAATACAAAAAAAATTACTTTTTAACTTTTGTTACAAACTAAAAAAAAAGATGGTTAAAAGCCAACTTCTCAACATAGCCCATTGTAGCCATTGTTGAGACAAAATGATGATCTTTTAACATCATTATGGCCTTGAATCTCTGTCATACTATAAAGCTACTGTGCCCAACTGCTAACCGTAACAGATCAGATCACTTTTTAATTTTTCACTCTTTGGAACCTTTTGGAGATAGACTTTTGAGAATATAGTAAAAAATAATTTTTTTTGTTTTTAACTAAATTTTTAATTTTTTTAGATAAATAATTTTAGAAATTGGTAAGAAGTTACTTTTAATTTTTTTATTAATATTTATTTATGATGTCAAATTACAATAAAATTATCAAACTATACCCATTAATTTAAAATATTTATAACTTCAATCATGTAGCACATTTTAACTCATGAGGGGTAGAATTGTAATTTTATCAGTAGCTAAAAACTAACTTTCCAAATGAAAAAAAATACAAAAAAACCAACTTTAACTTTTGCTACAAACCAAAAAAAATTACTAAAAGCCAACTTCTCAAAATAGCACATAGCCAAGAGCTTCTAATTCTACGCTTCGTTTGGAAAGTGAGTTGGTTTTTTGACTTTTTAACTTTTTTGGTTATTTTAGCCTGGGTTAAAAAGTTTGGTTTGGGAATGACTTTTTGACTTTTTTAACTTTTTTTGTAAGAGAATAGTGTAATGATTATGGGTTAGATGTGATATTTTGTTTGTTGTGACTAAAATATCCTATTTTATCTTTTGTGACTAAAATAGTCAAAAAAAACTCATAAATCAACTTGCCAAATGGAGGCTAAATCCATTTATTTATATGTATTGTAAACTTCATATCTTATGCAGAAATATTTATACATTATGTGTAAAAAATTTAAAAAAAGTGTCATTAGAAGCTCTCATATTTACTTAGGTGGCTTTTATTTATCAGAAAACTATTTGGTGACTGACATCAACATGTTATTATTGATCCTGATTAATTATGATGAACTAATTGAAGTCTCAATTTTTTATTATTTTTTTTAAAGAAAGCAATACGTCCCAATCGATTTTTTAATTATTTAAGAAAAGATGTGTAAAACATATTTAAAAAGTGTTATGATTACTTGTGTGACTTTTTTTACTTTTTATGAGATTTCAAACCATCACTGTAATAAAGAAAAATAAAATATAAATAAAATATAATTATATTTTATTTATATTTTATATATATTTTTTAATTTTTATTTAAATTTATAAATCAAATACAATTTAAATGATGTGATTCCTACTCTTATCCCATATCCATTTTAAGTGAGGTGCATGCTTTTTCGAAGATCCTTCCCTAAACTTGTGTTTGGGAAGTTGGTTTTGGGCTAAATTAGCTATTAAATGACAAAAGTGGCTAATTTAGTTGCAAACGGACAAAAGAAAGTTGGGAGCATGGTTGCAACAATTTGGGAAGTAAATTTACTATATTACCCGACATGAAAGAGGGGTAGTGTCAGCCCACAAAAAGTAAAAAAAAAAAAATCAAATCGGCCTTTTTACCAGGAAAGACAAAGAAAGTTGAAAAAATAAATAAAAACATTTTTTTTTGTTTTTTGTTAAAATAATTTATGAAAATAAATTTAAACTATATTTGATAAAAATATTTTTAAATAATTTTTTTTTTGTTATGTATTTGGTTATGATTTGAGTGTAGAGTTGTGAAAGTAGTATGGAATTTCAAGTTATGTGTTTGGTTATGAGTTTTGAAAATAATTTCTTAATTGAGTTTTGTTTTATGTGTTTGGTTACGATTTCAGTGTAGAGTTGTTTTTAAATTTAAAATATTAACATTTTAAATTATTTAAATTTTTTGAATATTTAAATTATTTAAATATTTACGATTTAAATTTTTTGAATATTTATTTTAATTTTTTACTTATTAAATTTTTTAGATTATTTACATCAAAAAATAAATAATTAATGTATAAAACAATAAATAAAAATAAATATGGCAAAAAAATAAATAAATAAGGCAATGATATTATTGTTACGATTTAAATTTAAAATATTACGATTTAAATTTTTTAAATTTTAAAATGTTTTATAAAAAAAAATTCAAACTCTATTTTATACAAATATTTTTAAATATTTTAATTTTTTTGTTATGTATTTGGTTATGATTTGAGTATAGAGTTGTGAAAGTAGTATGGAGTTTCGAGTTATGTGTTTGGTTATGAGTTTTAAAAATAATTTATTAATTGAGTTTTATTTTATGTGTTTGGTTACGATTTGAGTGTAGAGTTGTTTTCAAATTGAAAATATTAACATTTTAAATTATTTAAATTTTTTGAATATTTAAATTATTTAAATTTTTTTGTTAAAATTATTTTTTGAATATTTAAATTATTTTAATTTTTACGATTTAAATTTTTTGAATATTTATTTTAAATTTATACCAACGTAAATTTTTTAGATTATTTACATTATTTAAATATTTAAAATAAAATTAAATTTAAATTTAAAATAAAATTAAAATAAAACATTAAAAATATTAATATTTTAAATTATTTAAATTGAACATTATTTAAATTATCCAATATTAACATTATTTAATAGTAACATTATTTAAATTATTTAAAATTAAAAAAAATTTATCCAAATTCGGTCCTCCACGGAGGCTGACGTGGAGGACCACTTTCATTGCCACAGGTACAAGTTGAACATAGGGGGCAGTTTGGTAATTTAATAGTAAGACACATCACCAAAAAGTCAAAAAGCTAAAAAAGTCAAAAAATCCTTCCCAAACCAGGCTTTTTAGCCCAGGCTAAAATAGCCGAAAAAATTAAAAAGCTAAAAAGCGAACTCACTTCCCAAACGAAAGCTAAATAGGTCTAAGATAAAAATAAATAAATAAATTGAAAGGAGAGGGCATCTTAAATAGGACTTATTCAGGGTTCCTTTGACATGAGTTCACGCCTCCGTTTGGAAAGTGGGTTGACTTTTTGGCTTTTTTGACTATATGAGCCTGGGCTCAAAAGCTTAGTTTGGGAATGACTTTTGGCTTTTTGGCTTTTTTGATTTTTTTGTGAGAGAAGAGTGTAATGATTATGGGGTTGGATGGGATGTTTTGTCTGTTTTGGCTCATGAGCCTATTCTGTCTTTTATGCCTCATTGAGCCAAAAAAGTCCAATGAGCCCTTGGGGTTAAAAAAAAATTATTTGGGATATATTTTTTTATTTTTATGAAAGAAAAAATGAATTGATTATAGTTTTGATGTAACATTTTGTTTTATTAGGTTAAAAAATCTATTTTGCCTTTTTATGACTATTTTAGCTGAAAAGTCTCATTTTAACTTATGCCAAACGAAAGCTCAATAAATTTCTGAATATATTGACAACATGATCATTAATTTTGACTACAAGGTGGAAATGTTAACCTTACGAGATTGGTCTTAAAAAACTTAACTCTTTTAATTAGAGCAGTGTAAAATACCGTTTAATTTGTTAAAATCACATCAATTCGTATTAATTCGCATTGCTCTATTCTCTAATCGTGGTAAATTTTAAAATTTATAATCCTTTTTCGAAACTATTACGATCCGTTATAATTAATACATATATATTTTAACTTATAAAGAAATATCAAAGTAAAAATAAGTGTAAGAGATATCTAAGATAGGAAATTTATTATAAATTAATAGTTATATATGAAAAATATTATGTAAATTAGTGTTATATATTATGCAAAGTCGTGATAATTTGTTAGAATATTCTTTAATCTTTCAATCCATAAAAAATTGCTCAAATTGTAATTTGTCAATCCGCTAATCCGACATTCTATTTGTAAATTTAATTTTTTAACAACACTAAAAAAAATTAATTTATAAGGCCATAATTTTTAATTTATTATTTTTCATTAAATTTAATTTATAATTTATAATTTAATTTTTTTATTTAATATATAATTTTAAATTAACAACACTAAAAAAATAATTTATAAATGTTCAAAAGACTATTTTACCCTTTCTAATTGTTTACTAAGTAATAGCATGGAGGGTAAAATGGACATTTCACTGAATAATCCCATGAGATACCAATCCCATGGTTTCTATCCCACACCCCCCTATGGGATAGAATAGTCCCATATTTGTGGGACTAATAGTCCGGGGAGGCTATTAATCTAGAGCAAAATTTTACAAACAAACAATAGACTATTAATTCGGTGGGACTAATAGTCCAATCTCACACATTTATCCCTCAAAACAAACATGCTGTTACTTCTAGTGATAAGATTGTTGTATTGAATTTTTAAGCAATCTCGTAATAGAGAAGATATTTTACTAGCAAGTATCATGCCGCACAAGAAAAAAGTTATAAAAAAAGTAAAGAAAATTAATTTCAAAACACTTTTCAATGATGTTAAAAAAGGTAAATTATACAAATTTCTCTTTTAATAATATTAAAATATCAAAACTAATTCAAATAAAGACATAAGAATAATAAAATATATATAAAATTTGGAATAAAAGAGATAAAAATTTTCCTATCTATATGATTAACTAAATTATTGATAAAAATGATATTTAAGTATTACATGAATTAAAATTGCAAGACTTTTGTTGTATTTTTTTCAAATAGTGGGAGAGATGAATTTTTTTTTTATTATTTAAAAAAAAAAAAAAAAACCCTTCACTTATTCAAAAAGCTTTTATTCCCTGAAGCGTGGCAGCATCACTTTCAAATTCACTTTTAACCTTGACCACACATCATTAGCTCGTACATCTATTTTATTTTAGGAAAAATTACATTGAGATCCTGAGATTTTGATTTAATATAGATAACTATCACATTTAAAAAATGAATAATGTTTGAGAGCCACAATTTGTGTGGCTCAAATGGCTTAAAACTGTCAAAACGACGTCGTTTTGGCATGTTTTGTGCTCAAAACGACGTCGTTTTGGCAGTTTTGAGCCATTTGAGCCACAAAAATTGTGGCCCTCTACCATTGCCCTTAAAAAATTATATTCTCCTTCCTAAAATTTGTAATCTCGTTATAAATTATTCCTTAAATTACTGATATCATATTTTTAAAAATTTTAAATGACCATTTTATCTTTTTTATGATATTTTTTATATAAAATTTTATATATGAATATACTTTTTCATTTTTATTTCCACCATTATATCTAAATTAGATCAATTTAATTTAGATATATTTAAAAAGTATAAAATTTATACAAAACAATTTTTTTAAAAATTCATTGAATACAACAAAATAAGATAATATATTGATTTTTTTTTTTGTAATTTTTTATATTTGGTGAGTTAAAAAAAATCACAAAATATTATACTTAAAGTATATCTATATTAGGTGCATCCAAAAAAAAAAAAATTTACTTCAAATATTTAAAAAAAATCAGTAAAAATAAAAAAAATACGAAAAAATAAAAAACACTCAATTTTTTTTTATTTTTTATTTGTGAATTAAACCAAAGAAGATGATTGTTATTTCACTTGAAATGATATAAAAAAAAATATATGTATTATTTTATTATTTTATATGTATAAAGTCTAAAAGACAAATATGTCATTTTAATCTAATAAGAAATAAGTATAATTTTTCAAATGTAAAGAGGAATCCGTATTAAATAAAAATCTCAAGTGATGTCATTGTAATTTACCCTCTCTTTTTTTCTTTTCTTTTTTTTTCAAATCACGTATTGACGGGTAATTTTATTTTCACACATCGTTTGCTCTCTGTGTACACACTTAATGAAATAATTTTTTTTTATAATTTTACCACTAAACAAATGACCAATATGGATATCAATACATATATCAATCCTTAAAACTAAATTTTCTTAGTACACATCTTTTATATAGAAATTCTCAATATACATTTTATTTTCAAAAAATACACACATCAGACTTACTCTTTAATTTTTTGTTTCTTTCTCACTCCCTCCATTAATCATTATTCACTTTACTATTTCTTCATTGTTTCTCATAGATTTGACCAATATTGCTCAAATTTTCACTTCTTATCCATTGCTTATAACATTGTTCCATTACACCCAACCGTTATTATTGATTGTATAATGGAGGATTTACAAAACAATGAATGTTTAGATGTAGAAAAAAAAAAAAAAAAAAAAAAAGAGAGATTGTTAATAAAAAATTAGGCAACGAATATGTGAGTTTTTTTTATTCAAAAGTTTTTTTTTTCATTGTCGCAATTATCATTCTAAAAATCAATTCTTAAAATGTTACACTTATACGGAAACTAACTTTTAAAAACATTTCATATATTCGAAAACCAACTTAAAAAATAGTTATATGTCAAAAATTTATATTTGGTTTGAAAGTACATAATCAAAAACTATTGTTTGATTCAGTTGTTGATTGTCAAATCTGTTTAATGTGTATTTGGATAATCAATACAATGTTGATTGCCAAATTTGTTTAACGTGTATTTGGATAATCAGTACAAAATTATTTCCATCTCGTTGCCAGTCAATATGGAACGAATAATGAAAATAGTATAACAATAACTTACACACAGTTTGGTTTTGAGTTTTAAAAAATAATTTTTCGAAATTTCAATCCGTATTATTTTGTTTTAGTAAACGTTTTTAATATTTTAATTATTTTTTTAGATCACTTAATTTAGATATACTTAAAAAACATACAAAAATTTAAAAATTCAACACATATTTTTTTTGTATTTTGTTATTTTTTAAAAGATTTTTGGCAAATAATTTATTTTGTAAATGTATCTAAATTAAGTGATTCTAAAAAGTAAAAAGTTGATTAATATGTAAAAAGTTTACTAAAAACAAAAAATAAAAATAAAAATAAGATTCTAAAATTAACAAAAATATTTTTGCAAACTTAAAACTAAACAAAGTATTAGTTTTTGAAGAATAATAGTAAAATAATATAAAAAATTATTGATTTATTTATTTATTTATTTATTTTATTTTTTTTGCATACCTTAGTAAATGTGGTCAAAAAATTGCTGGAGTGTGCCGAAAAAATGTCATAGGGCATGGTTTAGGTTTTGACTTAGGCATGGTGTGGTGAGAGTTTATGTGTTTATGTGGTGTGTAAATAAAGTGTTGAAATTTGTATACACATTATATATTATAGGCATATTTAAAACATTTTGT
Organism: Camellia sinensis; assembly: GCF_004153795.1. NCBI lineage: Eukaryota > Viridiplantae > Streptophyta > Magnoliopsida > Ericales > Theaceae > Camellia > Camellia sinensis. Next base: position 1,018,034 of record NW_021024631.1, on the reverse strand, counting down.
GTAGAATGAATAAAATGAGAGATAAGCAAGTAAAAATATTCACAAAATATAAAGAAAAAAGATTGTGAGGTCTAAATTAAAAGCTCTAATAACTGTAATTGATGTATGGGTCTCATGTGATGTGATATTTTGACCTTGATTTTTTTTTTTTTTTTTTTTATATTTCTTTTAGATTTTCCACATCATTGGTATTCTTTTAAAACTTTCAAATTAAAGGGATATATTATTTTTGAAATATAAAGAAGTGAGTTAGCTTTTTGGCTATTTTAACTTGAGACTTAAAAACATCATTTAGAAAGGACTTTTTGATTTTTTTTGACTTTTTATAAGAAAAAGAATGTAATATTTTATCTTTTGAGAACATGTTTTTTTAGTAACTTTTTAGAAACAAGTGTTTTTAATAACTTTTTGGGAACATGCTTTTTTAGTAACTTTTTGAATTTTTGGCTAAAATATGATGTAAAAAAAATTAGTATGTTTGGGATAATTTTTTAGCTTTTTACAAAAAGATATGCAAAAAGTAGAGAGAAAAATGAATCTTTGACTTTTTGATATACGTTGTTGGCTTTTTGACTTTTTTAATAACTTTTTAACTTTTTGATCAAAAAAATCACTTGCCAAACGAGATTTATAAGTTAAATGTGATATTTTATCTTATTAGGGTCCGTTTGGCAAGCAAGGTTGGGGCTAAAATAGCCACAAAAAACAAAATAGGCTATTTTAGCCACAACAAACAAAACATCACATCCAACCCATAATCATTACACTCTTCTCTCACAAAAAAAGTCAAAAAAGCCAAAAAGCCAAAAAGCCCTTCCCAAACCAAGCTTTTTAGCCCAGGCTAAAATAGCCAAAAAAGCCAAAAAGTCAAAAAGCCAACCCACTTCCCAAACGGAGGCTAAATTAAAATTTTTTTTTGATAACTAAAATAATTTCAAACTCAACCAAACCCTTCTTTCTAACCGACGCCAAATGGAGTGTGGAAACATAATTACTCCGTATCGGCTGATGTTTTCTCATCATCTCATTGTACTATCGAGAGAATTTTCTTTTCGGCTGCTTTTATCTTTTCAGCGTTTAGCGTGATGTTTGGCTGCATAATTAGGACATCCCCGCTTGGGAAGAAAGTAGAATGAGCACATATTTGGTAAATTATCAAGTTCTGTTTTTAAAATAAATGCACAACGGGTGTTTTGAGAAGTTGGTAAAAAATTAATTTTTAATTTTTTATCAAATTTTTTAATTTTTTGGAAAGTGATTTAGGAAGTTGAAATGACCAAAATACCCTTACCCAACATAAGAAATTTATTTTTTTATTATTTTTTTATAGGCCATAATTTATAATTTTACACCTACGTTTTTAGTACTTGTCAAACCAATTTTCTAACGTTTTTGGCACTTGCGTTTTTGAATATTTTGTCCAAAAAGTGCGTTTTTGCTATGTTCCCCAAATATCTCTATGCCTTGAAAACCCAAAAAGGCAAAATAAAAATTCTAAAAAATGACAAATAAATAATTTTATACAATTACAAATCAATGGTAAATTTATTTTCTTGATATTAAATAAAACAAAATAACAAATAAACATTCAACTAACACTCCTTCCTACACCATCACAAGTTTATAATGATAATGATTTTTTTTTCCACTAGAAAAAGGTTTTAGGATAAGTTTTGCCATTTCAAGTGTCAAAAGTGGACAAAATATAATAGGATAGCAAAATTGGATAAATTTGAGAAGTGGGAGGGTTTATTTGAATGAAAAATTAATTTAAAGACTGTGCAAAAATTTAAAAGCTTCTAGTATAATTTACTTATTTTAATTACAGTAGAAATGAATAATTATAAAATAATTACAAAAAAAATTATATCTTTATTTTTTTTAGAACAATTTTTTTTTTGGATCCATTCCCTTCTTTCTCATCTCCCTTATGTTTTTCCCTCTTTTGGTTCAATTTCATTAGCATTGATTTGTTGTCGGCTACCTCTCATTCATCACCTCACCCCTGCCTTGCTAGCATTCCCTCAACATGCCAACCTCTCTACCACTATCCTTACCGACCGCCAACCTCACAAACCTCCAACTCATATCAATCGCCCACACCCAATCTTCTCCTCCATTCACCAATAACTAACCTTATTGACACTTTCATTTTATCATCTTACACTTTTTATTTTTTGGATGTATTATTAAAATAAAAATAATAAATAAAAAAAAGTTTACCATTCAACTACTTTGTAATTTTCTTTCACAATTTTTTATTCCAATACAATGTGCGTTAAAAAAATAAAAAATAAACAGAAGTTACAATAAAAAAAATTCGATTGACTTGACATAAAAATCAAAATAATTAAACAAAAATTAAAGGACAAATTTAAGGTTTTGCATAATAAAAACAAGAGCTGTGATTGAGGCCTCGAAATTGAGGCTCGAAATTGCCTCAAATGCAATTTTTTTTTTGCTTTAATTTTATTTATTTTTAATGGTAAAATACATCTGTTTGATGGTAAAATACACACGTGTTTGGTTTGAAGTTCATACATCTGTTTTTAGTTTTGCTTGAAATTTGTAAAATATGAACAATCTAATCTGTGTTGCAATCTGAGCTATCAGCTTGGTTTTGGCTTTAATTTGGTTGTGCTTGAATAGTTATCCAACCAATATATCTGTTTGATGGTGGAATACACGTGTTTGGTTAAAGTTCATATATCTATGTTCATTAAAGCTTCAAATATGTAAAATGATAAACAATTAACTTTGTCTTCAAATGTATAAATTTGAAAATCTATGTTGAAATCTGTCTTCAAAATTGTAAATCTGTTATAATAACTTATAAATCTGTGTCAAAATTTGTTATATATAACGCCCTCAAAATAAACCCATAATTCATACATTCATGATTCAAGAAATTGACAATATATTCAAGAGAATAAAGTGTACACCTATTTATCAGAGTATTCATCACAAAAGTATTACATGTTGACAACAAAAGTA
>NW_021024631.1:944216-1010534 GCF_004153795.1 Camellia sinensis | reverse complement strand
ATTAATCATGTAATTTTTATTAGTATTTATCAATTTTACATAATTTTATTTTTAGTGGCTAGAAATAATTTTTAAAAATTTTAAAATATTTTTTTGACATTTATTTTTGTCAAATTAGTCTATATTTTATCAAATTGACGATTTTACCCTTAAAAAATCTAATTGTATTTTCAATTGTCCTTATTTGGAACAAGATTTAAAATTCAGGGTCAAACGTATCACAATTGAAAAGTTAAGGACCAAAGTGACACAAGTCCCAAACTATAAGAATTATTAGTGTAATTAACCCTTTAAAATTTTAATTCACGTCCGAGTTTAGCTATCTTTTTATAGTAATTCATTAGTTATATGAATAAAAAAAGTAATTTTGTTATATCTTTTATATTGAAATATATCTCATCTTATTTATTTTTGTATTTTCACACTATTTGTATTAATTTTGATTTCTTTAATTTTATTAAGAAAAATAGTGTAATTGTATCTAGGACAATTACACCGATAATTCTTATATTTTGTTACTTGTGTCATTTTAGTTACTTTAGTTGTAATTGACTCAATTTTAGTTCTTTATTTTAGATTTTGTGTCAATTTAATCCAACTGATAACACCGTTAGTTTTAATGATAGAAATTTTTCATAGAATTGGTTGATGCTACGTCATTGATAGTTCAAATTTATAATTTTATTCCTAAAAGCATGACACATGTCGTTCATGTGCTTATTTATCAACAAAAAAAATGGCATTAGTTAAATCAAGTTGAGACAAAATTAAAAATTTATTCAATTGAAATTATGAGGATCAAATTGACATAAGAGCCAAAATATAAAAACTAGCAATATAATTTGCAATTATTCCTAAATTGTGAGACATGTTGCTCTCAAAAGTTGGGGTTCGAATCTTTATAACTCTTTGTTGGTGTTAAACATAGCATTTCTTAGAGCATCCGCAACAAAGCCCTTAAATCACTCCCTTACCTATTTTAGGGGTTGGGGTTCCATTTATTTGTAGGGAGTCACTGTAGCTCCCGTATATCTGCAAAACTTGCTTCGTCGGTCATCCACTCGGATGTCTAGCTGATCAACCTCCTAGATATTCGGCCGGTTGATTAATCAGTCGACCGCCCGTCACTGCTCTACTCTGTTTGCTCTTCATTATTGTCAAGCTCCTTATTATGATCTGTTGGACAATCTTCACTGTATTTAAAAAGATTAAATTCTGTTGTGTACAAAACAACAACAAGAATAAAAGAAATAAAGAAAATGAGAGAATTTGTTTGATTACAAAAATCAAACTCGAAATAATAAATAAATAAATAAAACCACAGATTTTATTTTGTTACAAAAACAAAAATAAAATCTGATTAAATAAACATAATAAAAAACAGAATAAAATTAAACAACTTACTTGGTTAATTTATTTGAATAACTTTTCTGATCAAGTCCAGTGTTTAACACTCTCTCCTTAAGACAGATTCGTCCTCTCCACGATGCTTTCAGAATTTGGACGTCTATCTCCCAGGATCTCAAATCTATCATTCGACAGAGTCTTAAGGCAACAATCTGTTTGCGGTTAACCCCTCATCTTTTGCTTAGGTAAGGTGGATAGATAGTCTTTAACCCTGTTAATAATAAATAAAAAATAAAAAAATAAAAAAAAAAAGATAGTCTTTAACGTTTGGATTGTGTACGTGCAATGTACGGCTTAGAGTTTCTCTGGCCACAAAAACGGGAAAGGCTCTGTTTGGATGAGCAATAAATCCAAAATAGTTTAATTCTGTTTGAAAACAGGAAGGGCTCTGTTTGGATGAGCAATAAATCCAAAACAGTTTAATTCTGTTTGAAAACGGGAAGGGCCTTGTTTAGATGAACAATAAATCCAAACCAGTTTAATTTGAATTCTGGATTTTATTTTAATAAAAAATAAAATTAAACTCAAATGTTTTTGGCCCAAAAAGATTAGAAGCCCAACCCAACCACACACCACCCACCCCAGCCCGCCCGACCGGACGGACGGACGGCGGCGGCGCGCGTGCGCGTGTGTAGTGATTTTTGGGTCCAATGGGTCTAGCCCATTTTGCCCATAACCTCTCCCTCTAAAACACTTGGGTACCCCTTGGGGCACACCCCAAGTATCTCACCCTAAGCCTTATAAACCCTTTCAAAACTTCCCACCAAATCAACGTGGGACAAGCCAATTTACCACCTTAAGGAATTTCCACCAAAACTCCATTTCCATGGAGCACACTTTGGCTTAATTTCCCATTCACTCGGTAATGGTTTTGAGCAACCAAATATACCACGTGAATCACAACGCGGCATAGAACGCGTTACCACTTTGACCCGAGTAAATCGATACTCGGGGCCCACCTAAAAAATAGACCAAACTTGAGAAAAAATTCTGGTTTTACCTAGAATTTTTCCTCCATTTCCAACAATCCCCCACATGAATGGAATTTGATGACAACGGAAATACAACAATATGCAGACTTTAACGAAAGAATATAAGTCGAAAATATCTTACATCAGGATAGGTAGTTTTCGGCCTTGAACCTTCCCTAATAATAACCTATCGGACTTAGTGGCTAACCAATGGACGCGATGCCTTGAATTGTTCAGCCGTTTTTGTAAGCTAAGACAATAGATTTCACACAAAATATCTTCTAACACATCGTGGTTCTCACTGTTGTGTTCATTTTGGCCTTGAACGCGTCTGGTTTTCATAAGTGTGTCTAGAAAATTTAGTCTCTTCATTCTCATAGAACCGGCCCCAGTTCGACACTCATATAGGTGATTCTTATTATGAGTATCTCCTTATACTCGTCTTGATTTTATGTCTTAATCAAGATATAAGTAATCATTAAAAGCAAATTTAATAAACAATTTTCCGAACACATACTTTATGATATTTGATCAATTTGATTTTTTACAGGTATGATATACTGAATAAATCTAAAAATATTAACGGTTCGGATTATCAAAAATGGGCCTCAAAGTGGACCCGAAGGCCCCTGCAAGGAGGGAATTAAGGAGGGGGCTCAAGGGGAGGATCCCAATTCCTTTTGAGGAGCTATAGACTATGCTCTTTTTCACCATCTTCAAACTTTTTACAAGCAACATGTATAAACGAGCCCACTTTCCACAAAAGCCGATCTTACAATGATGAGTCCGACCATTGCCATTTTGGAATTTGCTTCGTTGTTTTTCACCATTTTTTTTTTTCCTTCTTTTTTTTCCTTTCTTTCTTTCTTGTTTTATTCATATCTATTTTGGTTATCACGCTGTCCTATTTTGTATAGTTTTTCTTTAATTAAAAATTAATAATCTAAATGGAAAAAAAAAGTTAAGAACATTCCCTTCTCACCTTTTTAATAATTATTATTTTAAATAATTAATTTATTTTTTATTCTATAAGCTATAAATAAAAATTATAGAAATCATACCGAATACTTTGACACCTAGACTCTTGAAAATAATGCTATGTATAAGCAGATTAATTGTTTACTCAATTTTCTTATTAAAAGATATAAAGTTAGTGGAATGGAGTCTGCAGTAATAAATACACCTATAACTTGTTATTGCAAATAAGAAAATTAGACAAAAATTCATTTATATATACAATGTTTCTTTTACATTTAAACTGGTAATGTCATGATGAATGTTTTGGACTAAGTAACCTGTCAATTATAGGGCTCCTCAAATGTCCAACAGAAAAATTACTTGTCCAAAATCTTAATTAGAAAAGTAATGTAGGGTGTTGACTGAACTTTTTTATTTTTTTTAAATTTTTATCGTGAGATTTATGTTTAAAATAAATTTTAATCACACAATTGCTATTGTACCTATTTTTCTAAATTAATTTTTTAAATGCATAGTATTGTTGAATGTGGAATATTTTACTTTACCCAGCTGAATATTGTGTTCGTGAAGGGCCTTGAGGACTTTGAAACCACCTGCCAAGAAGGCACAAGGTTTAAGAGCACTACTTAAAAGAAGGCCACAGTTTCTCTCTGGTCCAAATCGGACTGAAGAGTGTTGTTGGACTTCTATGAGTTCATTATGAAATCCGCATCGATAATCCGAATTATTCAAATATGTAAAGTTCATTGGGTGTTTTATCCTTACGAAAAATCACGTTGATCGGATATCGATAGTTACTTGATCAGATCATATTTATGTCAATGATAAGTATGATTTTTAAAATAAATTATTTATAAAAATATGATCTAATCAAATGGTTATCGATATCCGATCAATGCGATTTTTTACATAGATGAAATGATCAACGAATTCTATATATTGAATTATTTGGATCATTGATACACGTTCTGTAGTGAGCCCATGAAGGCCCAACAACATCCTCTAGTTGGGTATCCCAGCTGGAGAGGAGCCTCTCCCAAGAAGAAAACTGTGGCAATGAGTTCTTGTGTACTTTGCAAAAAAAAAAAAGAGTTTACTAACACTCTTATTTAGTGTAATTGTTCAATAATTTGAGAGTAACAACTAATCATGTGGGGGGCGGGGGTGTAGCCCAGTGGGTAGTAGCCCGGGGTTTGGGTCTGGGATGTGTGGGTTAGGCGCACGTCTCAGGTTCGACTCTCATCTGGAGCACCTTTCCTGCAGCAGTTTGAAAAGGGTACACGGCTTCCCCCAGGCTACTTACCTCCGAGATTAGTCGAGGTGCGTCACTCCGAAGGGGTGCTGGCCCGGACACTCGGTCATCAAAAAAAAAAAAATAGACTCCCAAATAGTTCTGCTAGTTCGCATGAAAACATGGCTACATATAATTGGGCATAATACAAAAAAATTATATTCAATTTGGATATTAAATAAGTAATAATTAGAATGATTGCAACCTAAAGCAAAGATTAGAGCCTAGAGAAAGAAGGGTTCATACATAGGGCTTCAATTTGGATATTCAATTTGGTTTTTTACTCTCAAAAAGTTTAACTCTTAACACCTCAGGTTGTCAATAGGGCTCCAAATGATTTGTAAAATCATTTTTATTACTACATGATGTATATATTGACATATAATTTCAATTAATTCAGGATTTCAAGTTTTGTATACTTAAGAAATATATACACAAATTTTAATAAAAAAAAACACACTAACAGCATACCAAATTCTTGCCAAGCTTCACATTTTTCCTTTTGATCTTAACAGATTTTCCATTTACAAGCAAATGGGGTACTAAATTTCAATAAATTTAGGATTAAACAGGTTCAATGGAGAGAGATGATAGGGTTTCGAAGATGCATTCCTTTCAATCTCAGAAAAAATCAAGAAAAAAAAAAAAATTCAACTTAAGAATAGAAGAAAGAAAAAATAATATGATTATGGCATCAATATGAAATAGCGGTAATCAATTAAAGTTGTACTCATCACAAACCCATCATACCCAACACATATACAAGCAAAATCACACAAACCCATAAATCTATTCAAAGAAATCAGAACTAATTGAGAGCTAATTGAAAGACAAAGAGGAATCAGAAATTTAATTTGCGTTTTCTTTGAGTTTACCTAATTAGAGAAGAAAGAGAATGAAGAAGAAACAACGAGGAATGAAAACAACAAGGTCCTAACAACAAGAAGAAGGTCACTGATCGAGAGGAAATAGAGAGTGGTTCACGGTTGCTGGTCGATGGTAAATACCATGGTTGGTCGCTCGACTTCAGAGGCAACACAACTCTGTTCTCACATTCAACTTCGTGGTCCTTTCTCTCTCTTTCTCCCCCCTCTCTCTCATCTCTCTTATGTTTCTTTCTTTTGTAAACATGTGGGTTTCATGCTGACTTGGGGCAATTGGGTCAAACCCTACAATAACAGATTCCAACTCATTTAAGCCATTTGTGGCGAGCCTTATTCGAGCAGAACTGAAACAATTTATGCCAAACAAAGCTTAAATATTAACAATTAAAATTTTAAATTTTTTTACAAAACATTGCAATTTAATGGAATCTTCTCAAAATAATTACAAATTAGTGAAATAGTTTATCAATTTTAATAATTAAAGTCATAAATTTTCTCATTATCTTAATGAATGAGTGATTATTTTCTTAAACCAATTTGTAATTTTCCCAATTTTAAATGTCAATAATGTGACTAATGTAAGGAAGATTATCTAGTTTCTTTCTTCTTTTTTTTGGTTACATATGGGGGCAAAAGTCCAAAAAAAAAAAAAAAAACTACAAAGTAACTGGATTAGGGGTGCTAATAACAACCGATCTAGCACGATCAGAGGAAGGATAAAGGTTGGAGGAGTTCGAAGAATTTGCTGAGAAGTTGCAAATACCTGGCTTCCATTGGCTAAGGAATCAACACAAGCATTGACTTCTTGCCCAATCCATTGAAGGTGACATTTCCAATCACGCGAGAGGAGATTCCCAAATTGAATGCGTTGGATTGTATTTATGAGTAGAATCCTTTTATTTCATGATGCAAGTGATGGGATCGTGCATGATTAATTTATTTTGTTAATTCATTATTTTTAGCTGATACGTTTGATATGCATGTATGATATCAACTCAAGTTATTTCTTAACAATAATTTCAAGTGATTTGGAATGATAATTTATTATGTCGACTTAGGACATAAACATGTTAATTTGAATATTTCTAATCAATTTTGAATGGGTGTTTGAACACCAGAGAAATTTAAACATGAAGATGTATGTAATTATATCGGTCCGTTTAATTGGAAAGTAATTTTAGAAATCTTTTATGTTGATTATTGAATTATGTGACATGAGATGTCATTAATAATTATTTTACTTGCATAGTAGAATTTGTTAAACCATGAACCATTTTATTAATATGGGGGTGTATCTCTTGCATTAGTTGAGATAAGTTAATTTTCTTCTGTCACAAATATTTTTATAACAGTGACTTTTATTTGTTATTGAGTTGCAAGAATGTATACAATCAAATGGGTTTTTGAATTGTTTGATTCTTAGGCAAAATTTTTATGAGGATATGATTTTGTCAAAACATTAATTCTGCCTGGAGTAGTCATAATTATTTTGGTTTTTTCTTGAATTTTTTTTAAAATTCATTGATTTTTATTAGAAGTGATAGGGGTGGTGAATATGATGTACCATTAAATGAATTTTGTGCACAACATGGCATTATTCACCAAACTACAGCCCTTATTCTCCACAGCAAAATGGGGTTGCTGAAAGGAAGAATAGAACCCTAAAAGAAATGATGAATGCCATGTTACTAAGTTCAGGTTAATTGCTGAAAGGAAGAATAGAACCCTCATAGAAATGATGAATGCCATGTTACTAAGTTCAGGTTTACCACAGAACTTGTGGGGGGAAGCAATATTGTCTGCTAATTATGTTCCTAATAGAATAGCCCACAAGAAAACCAACAACACTCCTTATGAATTGTGGAAAGGTCGACCGCCTTCCTACAAATACTTAAAAGTGTGGGGGTGTTTGGCAAAAGTTGAAGTTCCTGTTCCTAAATAGACTAAGATTGGACCAAAACCAATAGACTGTGTGTTTATTGGTTATGCTCAGAATAGTAGTGCATATCGGTTTCTGACTTATAAATCAAAAATTATAGAGTCAAGGAATGCTGTATTTTTTGAACATGTCTTTCTTTACAAGAAAGGACCTGAATTAAGTTCACTGAAAAGAACTTATGATTGTACACAAAGTCAAGAGACTAATGACAATCAAACACAAGAGACTAGTAATAGTCTCGACCAACAGGATTTAACTAATGATGAACTAGGCGAAGTAAGAGAGCAAGAACATCAAAATCCTTTGGTCCAGATTTTCTGACATACTTGTTAGAAAATGAATCTCAAAGCTTTAAGGCAGCTATGACAGGTCCTGAAGCACTTTTGTGGAAAGAGACTGTTAATAATGAAATTGAATCCATTATGCAGAATCATACTTGGAAATTGGTGGATCTTCCACCAGGTTCTAAACCTCTTGGATATAAATGGATATTCAAGAGAAAAATGAAAGCAGATGGTTCAATTGACAAGTATAAAGCAAGACTTGTTGTTAAAGGTTACAGACAAAAGGAAGGTCTGGACTATTTTGACACATATTCCCCTGTGACAAGAATAACATCCATTCGCATGCTTATTTCTATAGCAGCGTTGTTTAAATTAGAAATACATCAAATGGATGTTAAGACAGCTTTCTTAAACGGTGATCTTAATGAAGAGATCTATATGGAACAACACGAAGGGTTTGTAGTATCAGGACAAGAAAAAGAAAGTTTGTCGACTTGTAAAATCCCTTTATGGATTGAAACAAGCACCTAAGCAATGGCATGAAAAATTTGATCATGCAATGCTTACTAATGGGTTTAAGATAAACGAATGTGACAAATGCAATGCGTCTATGTTAAAAACACTGACCAAGGATATGTCCTAGTTTGTCTTTATGTAGATGACATGCTTATCATTGGAAGCAGTCAAAACATGATCAAATCAACTAAGCAGATGCTTAACAAAAGATTTGATATGAAAGATATGGGGGTCGCAGATGTTATATTAGAAATGAAAATTACTAAAACATCTGACGGATATGCATTATCTCAATCTCATTATATTAAGAAAATTCTTGATAAATTTATCAAGGATGATTTGAATTTAGCTAGAACACCTGTAGACATCAGTCTTTATTTATCAAAAAATAAAGGTGATGCAGTGTCTCAGTTAAAATACACCAAAATCATCCTTGATAAATTTATCAAGAATTTTCTCAATATAATGAGATTGAGATAATGCATATCCGTCAGATGTTTTAGTAATTTTCATTCCTAATATAACATCTGCGAGCCCCATATCTTTCATTCATGCAGCGTTCAAGGCCAAAATGAACACAACAGTGAGAACCACGATGTGTTAGAAGATATTTTGTGTGAAATCTATTGTCTTGGCTTACACAAACGGCTGAACAATTCAAGGCATCGCGTCCATTGGTTAGCCAGTAAGTCCGATAGGTTATCGCTAGGGAAGGTTCAATGCCGAAAACTACCTATCCTGATGCAAGATATTTTCGACTTATACTCTTTCGTTAAAGTCTGCATATTGTTGCATTTCCGTTGTCATCAAATTCCATCCACCTAAAAAATTGTTGGAAATGGTGAAAAAATTCTGGGTAAAACCAGAATTTTTTTCTCAAGTTTGGTCTATTTTTTAGTTGGGCCCCGAGCATCGATTTACTCGGGTCAAAGTGGTAACGCGTTCTATGCCGCGTTGTGATTCACGTGGTATATTTGGTTGCTCAAAACCATTACCAAGTGAATGGGAAATTGAAGCCAAAGTGTGCTCCATGGAAATGGAGTTTTGGTGGAAATTCCTTAAGGTGGTAAATTGGCTTGTCCCACATTGATTTGGTGGGAAGTTTTGAAAGGGTTTATAAGGCTTAGGGTGAGATACTTGGGGTGTGCCCCAAGGGGTACCCAAGTGTTTTAGAGGGAGAGGTTATGGGCTAGACCCATTGGACCCAAAAATCACCACACACGCGCGCACCGCCGCCGTCCGTCCGTCCGGTCGGGCGCGGGTGCGTGGTTGGGCTTCTAATTTTTTGGGCCAAAAACATTTGAATTTAATTTAATTTTTTATTAAAATAAAATCCAGAATTCAAATTAAACTGGTTTGGATTTATTGTTCATCCAAACAGGGCTCTTCCCGTTTTCAAACAGAATTAAAACTGTTTTGGATTTATTGCTCATCCAAACAGAGCCCTTCCTGTTTTCAAACAGAATTAAACTGTTTTGGATTTATTGCTCATCCAAACAGAGCCCTTCCCGTTTCTATCTGTTTGAATAAACAGATTCAAATCTGTTTAAATTTTAAACTAACAGGTTTCATACCTATTCAATTCAAAACCAAGAGCCACATTTACATCTATAAATAGACTAGCCTCCCATTTGGATTTTCATTCCAATTTTCGTACTCCATCCTCTGCTAATTATATTCTTCATCTTGCTGCATTTTATTTCCGAAAGAAAGAGTGTAAACACTTAGTGTGTTCGTAAGGCAAACAATTTGTAGTGCTGCTATTGTTTGTGGTAAGATCATTTCATCCTGGGAGATAGACGTCCAAATTCTGAAAGCACCGTGGAGAGGACGAATCTGTCTTAAGGACACAGTGTTAAACACTGGACTTGATCAGAAAAGTTATTCAAATAAATTAACCAAGTAAGTCGTTTAATTTTATTCTGTTTTTATTTGTTTATTTAATCAGATTTTATTTTTTGTTTTTGTAACAAAATAAAATCTGTGGTTTTATTTATTTATTTTTATTTCGAGTTTGATTTTTGTAATCAAACAAATTCTCTCCTTTTCTTTATTTCTTTATATTCTTGTTGTTATTTTGTACACAACAGAATTTAATCATTTTAAATACAGTGAAATAAAAATACAGTGAAGATTGTCCAACATGATCATCATCATCTTCTTCATTTGGGTCATTGTTCCAGAATAACAAAGGCAAAGTTTGGGGCTCAACAAAGGCTTCATCAATGCTACGTGGCTCAAAGGGTCCGAGCCCAACAACCCTCGTAACCATAGCTATTGAGGTCGAACTGTTTCATGGGATATGGAGTTTAAAAGGGAAAGTGAAAGAAGAAGATGAAAAAGTGAAAGAATAGGAATAAAATATTTTAATAATATTTTAGGCAAAGAATAGGGAGTTTGATGGGGAAAGTATATGAAAAAATGATTCTTAAAATAGGGAACGGATTTTTTAATAATATTTTAAGGTAAAATTTAAGTAAACTGATGAAGATGCTCTTAAAGTTCAAAACACGTGGGGCCTTAGTTTCAACCTCGACATGATTGTAGGAAGATTCCTTACAGATATGTTGTGGCATGTATTTATTATTAAGAATTTAGAGCACACAATTAATAACAGTTAATAACGTAAGAATAAAAAAAATATTTTCTCTTATATGTAACTGGGATAAAAATAAATAAAATTTAATTGATTCTAAATTATTTTTAAATAAATAAAATTTAATTGATTCTAAATTATTTTTATTAAATATTCTAGATAATTTTTTTAGATTATTATTTAATTTTAAAAGTTAATTTTTGATTATTTATTTACACTCCTACATAGCAGAGGTAAAGATACAATTGTATATTTGTTAATGTGAAAATGAAATTGATTTGAATGTACAAGAGGACTCAAAAATAGAAGTTTCTAATGTGTTGCAGGGAGAAAATGTGTAGTAAATATGAATGGAACTGGAGACAGTTCTTTTTTTTTCTTTCGGGTGTCGAGTAAAAAAATTAATGTAACTATATTAAATTTATAAAATTTATTATATTTATTATATTTTCTCTAGATATTAAGAATGTAGATATAGGTTTCGTTTGGGAAGTCAAGTTTGGGGTTTTTTTTTTACTATTTTAGCCACAACAAACAAAATAGATTTTTTAGCCTAATAAGATAAAACATCACATCTATCCAATAATCATTATATTATTTTTCTCACAAAAAAGTTAAAAAAGTCAAAAGTCATTTCCAAACGAAACTTTCTAGCCCCAAGCTAAAATAATCAAAAAGACAACCCACTTTCAAAACAAATCCATAATTATCTTAGGCTTTGTTTGGCATGCCATGTTTGGGCTAAAATAATCACAAAAAAAAAAAAAAAAAGCTTAATAAGATAAAAAATCACTTTCAAACCATAATTATTTTATTTTTTCTCTTACAAAAGTCAAAAAAACCAAACATTTATTCCAAACAAGCCTTAGGTTAAATGGTTAAAAAGCTAACTCACGTTGCAAACGAAAGTTTAAAATTAAATTTTGATCATAAATTTAAACAAGAATTAAAAAAAAAAAAACTTTTTGGTTTCGTTTGGAAAGTGAGTTGGTTTTTTGACTTTTTTTGGCTATTTTAATCTGGGCTAAAAAGTCTGGTTTGGGTAGAACTTTTGGTTTTTTTGATTTTTTTATGAGAAAAAGAATGTAATGATTATGGGTTAGATGCGATATTTATCTTATTAAACTAAAAAACTTATTTTATTTTTTATGACTATTTTAGCCCCAAAAAAAAAAACCCCACAAAACTCACATCCCAAACATAGGGCGTTATTTGAACAAAAATATTTAAAGGAGCTCCCATGAGTGGGGCCATCATTGATGTAATATTTTGGCCTTTTTCTTTTTTATTTTTTCTTTTTTTTCTCATTGCCACATAAGTAGAGCTCAATTTAGAGTTCTCCATCAACACCCATTTTTCAAAGATTAATGCTTGGAAGCACTAAAAATGGAGCACTAATGAGGTGACTCTCCTTTACACTGTGTTTGGATTGAGTGATTTGGAGAGAAAAGAAAAAAAATAGAGAGAAATGTATTTCTCTTCCTTGTTTGGTTGTCTTAAGTGGAGAGAAATGGGAAGAAATAGAGAGAAATGGAGAGAAACTCATTTCTCTCATAACCCTTATTTTCAATCTTTCCAAAAGTGGAGAGATTGGGAGAGAAAAGAAATCCACAAATGTTTATATTTTCATAATACCAATTTTACCCCTATAAAAATAAAAGAAATAAAATGATTGAAAATATAAAAAGGTTATTTTGGTAATATAACATAAAATAATTTATTTTCTTTTCTCTTAATGAAATCTAACCAAACAAGAAGGAGATAAATCATAATCATTTCTTTTCTTTTATTTCTTACTTATCCAAACAAAAAGGAGAGAAATTACAAATTACAATCATTTCTTTTCTTTTCTCTTATTACTTAAGTAATCATTTCTTTTCTTTTCTCTCCTAAGTTACCAAACATAGCGTTAATGTGATGGTTGTCTCTTGTGTTTTTCTTTTTTCTTTTATTTTTTACATTTTTCAACTTATTAGAGGTATTAGTGATGAGATTTTTTTAGTAGTCTCTATCATTGCTGTTTTTCAAAGATTAATGCTTGGGAGCACTAAAAATAGAGCACTAATGAGGTGACTCTCCTTTAATGTGATGGTTGTCTCTTGTGTTTTTCTTTTTTCTTTTGTATTTTATATTTTCTAACTCATTAGAGCTATTAGTGATGTGATTTTTTAATAGTCTCTATTATTACTGTTTTTCAAATCACAATTCAAATTCAACATCCAAACACACCCTAATTATTTTGTATGGTTCAGCAATCCATGGCAGAACACAGAAGGGTACTACTACTGCTGCTGCTGGGTTACTGCTACGATACAAACAGGGTAGGGAGAGAACCAGCAAGTCTAGAGAGAGAAAGAGACTGACATATATTTAGGGGAAAAACAAAAAGAGAGAGAGAGAGAGAGAGAGAGAGAGAGGAGGAGGAGGAGGAGGGAGAAAATCAAAGAATATGAAGCTCATCATATGGTGATATGGTACTCAAAAGGAAGAGAAAAGGCTGGAAAGAACACAGAGTAAGCTCTCTGGGTAAATGGGTCTCTTCTCAGATTCATGGCTTTGAGGTTGGTTTAAAGCTTAAACCTTTCAAAACCCATTAAACAACACTTCAAAAAAACCCTTCAAATCTGAAATACCCAAATCCATTTCCCCCCCTCTTTCATACCCTTCAGATCTTCGTTTTCTTGGGTGTTTATTTGTTTAGATGATAGGAATGCAATTTAATTTGCAAGATAACGGTTTGTTGGAAGTTCCAGGTTTCGATTCTTCGGAAACAAAGTGGAAGAAGGGAATCAGTTGCGCGAGCAATGAACCCATCTCTGTTCTTGACACCCGGAGGAGTCCCAGCCCTTCTACTTCCACATCCACCCTCTCTTCCTCTCTCGGCGGCGGCGCAACCGCCGTCTGTGGCGGTTCCGGCGACAACACAGCAAGTCTGGCGGCGGTTTCCGACACAATCCACCACCTGAAATGGCCGGAGAGTGGCCCGGTTGGCTTGACAGAGCCCGCCGGCGAATGGGCGTCGGAGCTTCAGCCGATTCCGGCGGCACTGGAGGTTTCCGGCGGCGAAAGATTTGGGATTGGGTTGGAAGATTGGGAGAGTTTGTTGTCTGAATCGGGTCAAGATCAGTCTATTCTCCGGTGGATTGCAACCGAATTCGACGACGGCAATGTCGCCCTCGCCGCCGTCGTCAATCAAGGCTCCACCGCCGTGGACGGTGGCTCTAATGGTGGTTCTGGTTCATCTTCATCTACGCCAAAAATTTCTTCTGAAACAGGTAATCCCAGAGCTTCAAATCTTGGGTTCAACAACAACAACACACAAATCCCCATTTTGGGTTCTTCAATCAACAATCTCTTTTCTAGTGATTTGATCTACCAGCTTGAAAACCCAGAGTCAAAGCCTCAGATTTTCAATCCCCAAGTATTCATAAACCGACACCAACAACTTTCTCAGCTGTCTCAGACTCAAATTCAAACACAACCCTCTCAACACCATCTTCAACAATCACCATTAATGGCTATATACGACCAGCTTTACAAAGCGGCAGAGCTGATACAATCTGGGAACTTCTCTCTCGCGCAAGAGATATTGGCGCGGCTCAATCACCAGCTCTCTTCCCCTTTGTCAAAACCCTTTCAAAGGTCTGCTTTTTATTTCATGGAAGCTCTTCAG
This sequence comes from Camellia sinensis, assembly GCF_004153795.1. Lineage (NCBI taxonomy): Eukaryota > Viridiplantae > Streptophyta > Magnoliopsida > Ericales > Theaceae > Camellia > Camellia sinensis. The sequence continues at coordinate 995,995 of NW_021024631.1, read as the reverse complement.
CTCTCTCTTCTTATGCTCAACCATGTCAATCCTTTGCCTCCTAGAACTCCTACGCCCTTTGATGCTTTGTTCAAAATGGGTGCGTATAAATTGCTCTCTGAAGCCTCCCCTGTTACCCATTTCATGAATTTCACTTCTAACCAAGCAATCCTCGAAGCTCTTGGCTATGGCGGACGTGTTCATATCATCGATTTCGATATTGGGTTTGGTGCTCAATGGGCTTCTTTGATGCAAGAGCTTCCAAGCAGGAACAGATGCAAAACCCCATTTTTGAAAATCACTGCCTTTGCCTCTCCTTTAACCCACCATCCTCTCGAGCTCAGCCTAATGCACGAAAATTTAACCCAATTCGCCAACGAAATTGGTGTCAATTTTGAGCTTGAAGTGGTGAATTTCGATGCTTTTGACCCAAACTCTTATTCAATCCCTCCTGTCCGATCACCGGACGAGGCAATTGCCGTGAGTTTTCCTATCTGGGCTTGTTCGAATCGCCTTCCCGTGCTTCCTTCCCTCCTTCGATTCATAAAACAGCTTTCCCCAAAGATAATGGTGTCGATGGATCGTGGGTGTGAAAGAACAGACCTTCCCTTCGCACAGCACCTCTTTCATGCCCTTCAATACTATGAAGTTCTCTTTGACTCCATTGATGCAGCTAATTTAGCTTCTGAAACCATGAACAAGATTGAGAGTTTCCTATTCCAGCCCAGAATTGAAAGCATTGTCTTGGGCCGCCTCCGCGCCCCCGACCATATGCCCCATTGGAAACAGCTTTTTGCATCTGCGGGGTTCTCACCTGTTGCGTTGAGTAATTTCACTGAAACTCAGGCTGAATGTGTGTTGAAGAGAAGCCAAGTTGGGGGATTTCATGTCGAGAAGCGCCAGGGATCGCTCGTACTGTATTGGCAGCTTCGGGAGCTCATGGTGGCTTCAGCTTGGAGGTGCTGAGGAGCTGCAATTTCGATAAGCAAGAAGATTGGTACTTAGTATTGCAAACTTTCGATTAGAGCTTACTTACTATGCTCTTTGGAAGTAAGTTAAATAAATCTTAAACTCTGGTGGTGACCCTCTTTTGTGCTTGTAAATTTTCTTGCTTGGTAGTCTTCTCTACTTATTGTCTATCTAGTCTAGAATCTAGAAATATTAGTTTTGAAAAGAAAAAAAAATGAAGTGCTATGTTTGTTAGTTTCAAATCTTTTGGACATACTGCTGCTATGTTATTTTGATGCTTTGACATATGCTATAAGATTTGAAATAACAGATTCTTGGAAATAACATATTGCTGCTATGTTATTTTCAAATCTTTAAAGAGTGATAATTTTCCATATGCTTGAAATGAAATGAGGATGCCACAGAGCAAAAACTCTGCAATTTTTTTTCTTATATCTTGTGTGTGATGTGATTGTATCATCTTAATACGTTGCGAGTTTGATATGTGAAATTTAACTCTTGCTTCTTGTCACATCCCGCCAAGTTTGCCTAAACAAAGTCTATCCTAGAGTAGGTCTAAAGGAAGGGAGGCTAATTGAAAAATCTAGAACTTCCTCGAAGAGATATGAGAACATTGTACATAATTCAAGAAAGTGTATAGAATATTCTAGAATAGATTCTAGAGAGTTCTTGTAAGGTTTTAGAAGGATCCATGAAACCTGTACACACCTCATTTAATAATGTATTCTAGATTGTTCCTAGAAGGCAAAGGGTGCCTATAAAAAGAGTGAGGGCTCATTTGTCACACATCTAACTTGAGTGTAAAGTTCTCTAGAGCAATACAAGTATTCTCTCAAACTCGCTTGTATTTTTTCTTGAGTGTGCTAGACTTAGCATCACTTACCTAGCTTGTGAGTGTCTAAGTGCCACACAGGACACTTGGAATTAACCAATGTTGTGACATTGTGCTAAGGTAGTTTCTTTTTGGACATGTTTGTTAAACAAGAAATTATTTTCTAGGTTAGAACCAAAGTCTTCTCACCATAGAAAAATGAAATTCCTTCTTGTAAACTAATGTAAATACAAGCATCTCTGTTAGTCTAAGTTGTAGAATTGACAGTTTTTTAATTTGCGGTGAGACAACTATGTGAGAAAAAAATGTTGTAAGGCCATGAAAGGTGAAGGGACTAGGAAAAAGCACATCCAAGGTGGAGTGTACCTTAATTTGGCTTTTAACATTCTCCGCAACTTATCTTATCTAGTGTAGATTTGAGAATATGATCAGCAAATCAAAGTCAGCATAACAAAGCCCTGTAAGAACCAAAATAAAAGTAACAGTGTTTTTAAATATAGGACACGTTCTCTCCAGGAGCTTCTCTAGGAGCTTTAGCCCACGTTTAGGTTAGGCTTCCTCTTAGCATTATGGTTCCTCTAGTTGAACCAAAGTGTGCCATCTACATGAAGATGGAACATGAGGCAGCAAAATTTTACACGCCCAAACCCAAACACAATAGTTGTGTGCTATCTACATGAAGATGGAACATGAGGCGGCAAAATAAACCCAATTGTTGTTTGCATTACCTTAGAAACCATGACTAGGCTATTGTAAATTTGAAATTCAAGCTTGATTGTCAATTCTTGTACCCGAGAGATTTGATACTCTAGGAATGTTGGTTTGTGGTGGTCGTTGGAGAGGTGCTTGATACTTATTGTTAGCGGTCACTACATCTTTGAATTAATTAACACTTGCACAAGGTGGCTACGTTCTACCTATGATTATTTAGTCGTTAGGCTGTTTCTCAGATTAAGTTATTAAATTTGAGTCTTGTGGTTTTGAAATTCTCCAATAACTGTTGGATGGAGATTCTCTGTGAACTTGCAAGAGTTTGGACACCTAAGCCTTGTCATAATCTTTAGTTAGGAAGTGAATGAAAATTTCATATTAAACATTAATTTGTGGAACCCTTGTTTGATTGTTGAGCTTATAAAGATTGTAAAAAGTGCATGTTAAGCTTATTGTTGAAAGGAAGGACTGTGTTTGAATACTTGTGATTGAGTTCTTCAAACTGAGGTCAGTTTAGTGTCTCTCTCTTAGTCTCTCTTTTACCATGATTTTGGTGGTGTTTCGATCTGTTTTGTGCTCAAATGCCAAGGAGATACAATACAACAATTCAACGGTACAACCTAAAACTCAACCCTACCTCTAGCTTAAACTAAAACCGTTTGTTTCTTTCATTTTTTGTTCGAGAAAACAAAGAAACACAAACAACATTCTTAGTTTAGTTTGATCCCAAAATGATACTGTTCTTTCTATCGTCTGAGTAGACATATTGATCCCAAAACACAAGTAGACATATTGTACTCTTATCTTTTTTCAATAGAGTTAGAACTGGTGTAAGATGTGAATATAGGCAATCTTGTCGAATTATGTAATCTATATGTCATGTTTTCTTGTTATGGATTGATTTTTCTTGCTATAATTTGGGGGATCCCCCGGCAAGCTTTTGTGGGGTTTATTCTACAACAAAAGTCAAAAAAATCTTATTGCTATCACTTGCAACCGTATGATTGTGTTAAAATTTTGGTATCTTATTGCTATCACTTGCAACTGTATGATTGTGTCAAAATTTTGGTATCTTATTGCTATCACTTGCAACAGTATGATTGTGTTAAAATTTTGGTTTCTAAATTTCTTTTGATAGGAAATTAGGAATTCATTTTCTATTGTACATATTTAAAGGTAGGTTGTGTGGATTATTATATGCACACAAGTGATTGTCTTGTTGTCCATTGAATTTCTTTAATCATTCAAATTAGTTTTTAGACATCTACCAATCATATCACATGCGTTATGTTTGATTGAACCATCCATTTGAATACTTTAGTTATTTTTCTATGGCTTTTCATATTGGAGCCTCTTAGTTTAATCTAATATTAGCCATTTTATTACAAAGTTATATGGACCATATTGCAGGTTGGCAATGACATTATATGAGATTATTTTATGAACATGTGGAGAAAAAAATAATAACTCTTAAAGAATTATAGAATTCATGAGAACATGCATAGCAAGGACCATGAGAAAGATTAATTGCAGTTAATTTTTTATTTCTCCATTTTCTTCCTAAAAAAATATGAAAGAAAGAAGAAAACTAAAATCTGTCTTTAGTGATTTTTTTTTTATTTAATTATAATTATATTTGGTGTACTTTTTAGGTCAATATGGGAGTTCTAGCCTTAGGGAACTTCTATTTTCTCAGTTCATACTGTTTGAGCTATTTGGATATTGATTTTTAAACAAAAATTAAATATTTAGATATCAATTTTTTAAGAAAATAGTTGTTCAGATATTAACTTCTGAGAGGTTTGATGTCTGAATAATTTATTTTTATTTGAAATTGATATCTAAATAATTTATTTTTGTTTAGAAGTTCATGTTAATTTTTTTAATGATGTGTTGTGGGATGTAAATAGAACCTCCAATAGCCTTTAAAGTGTTTTTAATTTATTTTTGTTTTTAATGTATATAATGAATGGGTAACTTTATGGTCCCTACCTCAAATGACACTATCAGGTGGGCCCAACTTAAAAGGCCCTTGGGTAAAATGTAACTGGAGCATGGGATAAACCTAAAAGCCCTTTGGAAGGTAGTGTGTAGTGTGGAGATTTGTTTTATTTGTGGCCAATGAGAATTTAAGTAATTAAAATTATTGTTATTTTCAGATTTTGTTTTGAAAAAGGCCAGGGGGACCAAGACCAAGCCCAAGCCATGACACTTTTTTGAAGTGTATTTGTGGGAAAACTTGCATATATGTAGGGGTGGGGGACTAGAGGGGCATGGTTTTGTGACCTTATTCATGCTTTGGGTGGGCAAGTGGTCCAAGCCCTGCCAATTGATGGCACCCCCAACCCCCACCTACCACTTTTGATTAGACACGCTCTTTTTTTATGACACCATTACTGGTTATTGTTGCCTGATCACAAATAAATATATAGGCAGAGTTAGTATTTCGAATTTAAACTTGTTCCCAATGGTTTGAATTTTATTTTGTCGATCATTTGGTAAAAAAGTTGATAGTTGCGGTTGATAAGGTGACAATCGCGATAAACAAGTGTACCGGTCGTCTAGGTGGTTGTCCGGTAAACACAAATTTAAGCCATTCGAAACAGTTCAATTCGAGGTGTCAATAATTTTTGTAAATATATATCTCGATGTAACACGTATTCTTAGAATATATATGTTAATAAAGTTTGAAAAAATAGAAAATTTTTATTATACTTATTTTTTGCCTTTTTTTTAAAATTTTAAAGTTAAAGCTTATTTGTTTGGCAAATTACTATTAAAAATAAAAATTGTAAAAAATTGATGCAATATTTGACTTTTTTAAACTGATAATTTTGATATTTTTAAGCTAACATGTTGACTAATACGACATATAACCAATCATAGAAATTCGGAAAGTAGTACTATCTACTACGAAATTGTAATTTGAATTTTACTCGAAAATGAGGTGGGTAGTATGAATTTAAAACTTATGGAATGTGAGACACACTTAATGATTATGGTTCGTAAATGCGCTGTTTTAAGTTTTTTGTATTGTCGTAGAATTTAAAACTTAATCATGCACATTAGATGATAGAACCTATCATTAAAGATAGGATTGCAAAATAATAAGATTACAAACTCAGAATTTACTTGAAAAAAATAATCAATGATTGAATTATTTTATATTTTATTAATTTAATTTCCACCACACAAACATATTATTGACAAATTATGGGTGGATAAGTCTTGGTTCATAGCATTTTTCATTGCAAAATGAGCCAAGTAAGCTTAATTTGTGTTTGATTTGTTAAAATTCATCAAAGATTGACTGTTTACATCAATAAATTAAATTTAAACACATCTTAAAACTTTTTAGTTCATGAATTCGGCTTCAACCTAGTTCAATAAACTTGTATATTATAAGAAAATAAAGGTATTAAAACTCATTTGAGAAAAATAAATAAATGAAATTTGAATGACTTTACTACTTTAGATTCTACTTGATGAAATGAAATGAAAATTAATAAGCATGCTTGGTTTTATTTTTTCAAAAATATTTTTCAGAAAATTCTACTTTCATGTTTTTAAATTTTTTTAAAAAAAAATCAGGAAAAATAACTATAAACAAAAAAAGGTAGACTTTTTTTGAGTTTTTTTTTTAATTTAATTTTTTTAAAATTGTTTTTGAATCCATCTACATCAAACAGAAAAAAATATAAATTTTTGACATAATTTAAGAAAAATGTCAATAAAAATAAAAATTTGAAAAAAGTAACTTATTTTGTTATTTTTTTCTAAAAAAATAATATAAAAATAATGCATGATTTAATTCCAGTTGAAAGATCTTGGGTTTATTTGGTTTGTATCTCAATATAATTTTTGAGAAGAATTTTTAAATTTTTGTTTGGTTCAAATTTTTTGAACAAAATTTTTAAAATCAGTTTTTATGTCCTACACATTATTTAATCATTTCACAAAATAAGTTGAAAGATTTTGGGTGTGTTTGTTTGGAAGGATTAGAGGGTGTGATTGGACTATTAGTCCTACCGGACTAATAGTTCATTGTTTGTTTCATTTTTTTGTTTCGGACTAATAGTCTCCCCAGACTATTAGTCCCACAAATATGGGACTATCTTATCCATTGGGGGAGGTGAGATAGGCCCTGTTTGGTAGAGCTGTGGGAAAGTACTTATAGCTTATGCCTCAACAGCTTATAGCTTATAACTTTCAGCTTAAGCTGATTTCCAGCTTATTCTTAAAGCATCTCCTGCCCCACTCAAAGAATAAGCTGATTTCTGACTTCCAAAAAGCTATAGGCTATAAGCTATAAGCTAAACTAAACACATCAAAATAGCTTAAATTAAGCTGAAAGCTGAAATAAGCTGTAATTAAGCTCTACCAAACAGGCACATAGAAACCATGAGATTGGTATCCCATGAGATTATTCTGTAAAATGTCTATTTTACCCTTAATGTTATTACTTAGCAAACAATTAGAAAAGGATAAAATAGTCTTTTGAATATTTATAAATTATTTTTTTAGTGTTGTTAATTTAAAATAATAAATTATAAATTATGGCCTTATAAATTAAATTTTTTTAGTGTTGTTAAAAAATTAAATTTACATATTAAATTAAATTATTTTTATTTTTTATTGTCGTTAATTTAAAATTATATATTAAATAAAAAATATAAATTATAAATTATAAATTTAATTTAATCGAAAATAATAAATTAAAATAATTAAAATATTGTGCAAAAAATAAAATAAAACAATTTTTTATTTAATCTATCTAAAAATAATTAAAATATTAAAGTTATGTTTAATATTGCTATTACTTAGTAAGTAATTGAAAAAGGATAAAATAGTCATTTGAGTATTTATCATTCTCTATAATATCTCAAACAAACATTGGATAACTAAAAATAGTCAAACTCAGACATCTAATCCCATGACTAAACAAACATAAGATACAAATTTAGTCAAACCAAATAGTCCCGACACAATATATCCCATGACTAATAGTCCGATGAATTACAATCTCCCTTATCCAGTCTGTCCAAACAAACGCACCCTCTATGTCCTACACATTATTTAATTACTTTTTTTTCTCTCATCTCTCATTCCCAATCACTTTTTCTCTCATATATAGCGTCCGTTTGGGAAGTGGGTTGGCTTTTTGGCTTTTTGGTTTTTTTTGACTATATGAGTTTGGGAAGGGCTTTTGACTTTTTGGCTTTTTTGATTTTTTTGTGAGAGAAAAGTGTAATGATTATGGGGTTGGATGAGATGTTTTGTCTGTTATGGCTCATGAGCCTATTCTGCCTTTTATGGCTCATTGAGCCAAAAAAGCCCAATGAGCCCTTGCCAAACCAACCCATATTTACTCAACTATAACAAAATATCAAATCATCATAATCTCTCAAACTCCAAAACAATTTTCAAAATATACAATCAAACAAACCAAATTTTTTTTTAACCTCACCCCTCAATTTTTTTTTAAAAAATTTATCTGAAAACATAAACCAAACACATCGTAATTTGGCTATTAATTAAGGTACTAACTAATATATTAACAGATGATGTGATATAATTTTATAATTTTTAAATATTTATAATTTGTATAACAAGTGAGATAAATAATAATGAACACTAATGTATATAGCAATACCGTTTTGCCACAGTAGCAGTAAATAATTGTTGGAAATCTCGAGATCTTCAACTACTGTGTCGACAAAAAAAAACACTGACCAAGTGATAGTGACCGCTCCATCTGATCTGCTGTACAGCCAGATGAGAGAACGACAGGCGGCTATATTTCGATTTCGGGGCCTCTTTCCAGTGGAGCCCCTCTCTCTAGAGTCTGAGTGGTCGCTATCAAGATCATTACACGTGTACCGATAACATGGCCCGATGATTGCTCCTCAACCCCCATGTGAGGACTGATTTTGACCGTTAGTCAAAGGCCTGTTTGCTTGCTTCCTGTTTTTTTTATAAAAAAATTTGAGTAAATTATATCTCTTTCGTCCCAATTTATTTGCCTATTATAAAAAAATTAACTTATTACGAAAATATGTAGTCATTATATTTTAATTTAAATTTTCAAATATTTTTTTCATCATTATCTTTTTTTTTATTTGAATTTTAAAATGTGTTTATAATGATTTATAAAGAATAATTTTGAAAATTAACAAAATTTAACATTTTAAAATAAAAAGTGGAGAAACATTTTGGACCAGAATAAAATGAAAAAATGAACAAATAAAATTGGACGGAAGGAGTAAATATACCTCTTGATTTTTTTTTTTTATTATAATATAGATTGTTCCTTGAAGAATCAAAATACATATTCCAATATTACCGTCTACAATGCAAGTCGGAGTTTAAAATAAAAAAATAAAAAAAATAAAAAGTAAGAGAGGAGAATTAAGAGAATAGAGAACTATTATGGATGTTAAAAAATCAAAAATCTATTAAAAGATTTTTGAAAATTACAAAATTACAAGGTTCTTTATAGTTTTAAAAATTTACAAATACTAACTTGTTAGAATTTATTATTTAATAGAATTGATAGAAAAAATAAAATTTCTAACTCCTTCTATACAGTAATGAAATTAGCAGAACTGTTAATTGAAATGTATTGTCAATATCATTAAAAACTGTTAAAAACTATTTATTTGTTAAGCGATTAGAAATTTTAAGAAGGGAAATGTAATTTTTAAAATTATAAAGAACAATTAGTATTTTAAGTAAATCTTAAGGAGTCTATTTACAATTTATCTTTTTGTTTTTTTTATTTTGAAAGTTAATGCTATCGTATTTGATGTAACTTGTGTTTATATTGCGAGGCTAAAACAATTCACTCACATAAATTGTTGATGAATTTCACCTCACAAATATGCAAAACAAAACACTCTAAGCGTCATTCAACCAATAATTGCCAGACTTTACGACACTCCGATAATGAAATTAGGGATGGTTCTTTGAGAGAGGCAAAGCACAACAGTGTAGTGTCTTGTGTGCAAAAATGAGGGGTCTCGTGTAGTCTTCCTTCTATTGTGATTGTTTGTCTTCTTGGTCGGTTGAGCCTTTTGTGCTTCTTTAATTGGGTTAGGTTCAAAGTTATTCTCGTGTGATTTGATCCTCACATAAGTTTATTATGTAAAAATAGATTAAATAAATTAAAAATACTAATTATAAGAAAAAATATATTTAACTTTTGTTTCTTACAATCAACTTTCAACTTACAAAAATATTTTACCAAATAAATCTTTAATTTGTATCAATATGGCCTAGTTTTTAATCTCAAACTATGAATTCATACAATTCGCCCATTTGAAACTTGTTTAAATTTGTCTCAATTCATAAACAAATTATAAATGAATTTTATTTTGTAAATCTATTTAAAATTGAGTTGAAATGGATTGAGAAGATGGATATCCATTAAGTTTGAATAAAAAACAAAAAGGAATTTACCACTACCTCCACCACCCATTAAAAAAAAGAGTCTAATATAATAAAAAGGTAGATTGAATTGATTATGTCTAATTCATTTATTAGATGAACATATTTAAGTTGAATTGTTTTGATCCGTTTTGATAAGTTAAAATCCATTCAAACCTGTCAATTTCGCACCACTACAAGCACTTAAATCTAAAGACTTCTTTTAGAAGCTCTAAGAACAACATTCCTAGTGGAAATCAAGCATAATGATAAGTGCACTTTGTATTGTTAAGTGGGTGTACTTTTGTCACCAAGAAGCCTCATAGGAGTGAGCGATTTGAATCGGGACAACAAACATACACATGTATAGATGCTCTCATGAGAGACACAAACCAGCTTTAGGCTTTGCTTCAATCATGTAGGGGCCAATAACGCTTCAAGTTATTTTGAGAAGATGGTTAAAAATTATTTTTTGATTAAAAATTGATTAAAAGTTACTTTTTGTGAGAGAGAGAAGTGGGTTATAATCTGAGAAGTGAATTATAACCCACTTCCCAAAAGACCCCTTTGTTTGGAAAGTTAAGTTTGGAGGTTTTTTAATTATTATAGTCACAAAAAATAAAATAAGTTTTTTAATTTAATAAGATAAAATATCACATTCAACTCATAATTATTACGTTCTTTTTCTCACAAAAAAAACTAAAAAAGTCAAAAAAGCCAAAAAAAAATTTCAAACGAAACTTTTTAGCTCCAGATTAAAATAGTCAAAAAAGTCAAAAAGTCAAAAAGTGAAATCATTTTAAATAAAATATTTTATATGAAATGATACTTAAATAATGTTACTCGACTGTATAATAAAAAAATAAAAATAAAAATGTTAAAGGAGGTATGAGTAATTACTGATATTAATATTAAATTTCTAATTTATATTTTAAAATTAGTACACTGTACTAAGTTGATAATAGAGTTCCTTCCAGTTGAAGACCATCATCATCTTTGCAGTTCTAATGAGAGACTCATGCAGAATTATCTTACTCTTTAGATGTGAGGAATTTTTCTCTATATTTCTTTTCCTATTGATAAGGGAAAAAAACTATTTTTTAAAACTATTTTTGGGGCTAATTTATATTTTAAAATTAGTACACTGTACTAAGCCTCCGTTTGGGAAGTTGGTTGGCTTTTTGACTTTTTGGCTTTTTTAGCTATTTTAGCCTGGGCTAAAAAGTTTAGTTTGAGAAGGACTTTTTGATTTTTTGATTTTTTTAACTTTTTTTGTGAAAGAAGAATGTAATGATTATGGGTTGGATGTGATATTTTATTTTTTGTGGCTAAAATAGCCTATTTTATTTTTTGTGACTAAAATAGTCAAAAAAATCCCGTTTAGCTCTTGCCAAACGGAGCCTAAGTTGATAATAGAGTTCCTTTCAGTTGAAGACCATCATCATCTTTGCAGTTCTAATGAGAGACTCATGCAGAATTATCTTACTCTTTAGATGTGAGGAATTTTTCTCTATATTTCTTTTCCTATTGATAAGGGAAAAAAACTATTTTTTAAAACTATTTTTGGGGTTGTTGTTATTCAACCTTCTAGTTTCTGTCTTTTTATAGATGCTTAGCCCACCAATTACACCTTCACCTACCCAATCTTCTTCAGTTTCATCTTTCGTTTGTTTTTCTTTCTTTTCTTTTGTTTTTTTTCAGCGTCAAGTCTAGTAAGCGTAGGAAAAACGCATTATATAATTTTCTTTTCATACAAAAAAACACAAAAGTAAGCACTCATTTCATGTCAAAAAGACTTTGAAATGTAGGGTCCCCAAATCACCAATTACAACTCTCTTTCTAATTGTTATAACTCATTCTCCCTCATTTGGGGTTCCTAAATGGTCCAATTTTCATTTGCTCATTGAGTGCAACTTTGGCTCCACTAGGCACTCACTTGTACAACTTAGGTAGCTTCCTACCAAGCACAAAAATAAATAATAATAATAATAATAAGAATAAGAACAGTAATAATCTTATATCATGTTTAAGGTTTTATGTGATCTCATTAGAGGTTAAACAAGTCTCTGTCATGGTTTCTTAATTATTATTTTTATATTCTCTATCAATAGAACTACAAATGAGTTTGAAATGAGTTGAATAATAATAAGCCCTCGTTTGGCAAACTATTTGGGTTAAATAATCACAAAAAGACAAAAAATTAAAAAGCTAAAAAGTTAAAAAAGCCAACAAAAACTTTTTCATTCCAAAGTTAAAAAGTCAAAAAAGTCAAACAAGAAAACCAACCAAACAAAAAAGTGTCAGGTTAAAAAAAGTAAAAAAAACAACTAAAAAAGTCATTGTCAAATGACCCCTAAATACACACAATTATTTTTACACTTCCAGAGCATATGAATAAAACAATAAATTTAATTAGTTTAAAATTATGAATCACACATTTAAAAAGTAAATTCATTCCATTTGAAACTATAGATTTTATAATTTTAAATTAATAAAACTTATGTTTTATTTACACACATTAACATTGATAATGTATGAACCAAAAACTTGTGGTGGTGGTTGCATAAAAGTAATCACTACCTTTTGTGGTATTAATATATTTTTTGATTTTGTAGGTAAGGATTTTCCACTCTGGCTTAATGAATAAGAAACAAAAATGTATACATCGTGACATTCCTTCATCAAAACTACTTTCGGTTGGTTGATTATCAATGTTTCGACACATCTCTGTTCTCATTTATAAAAGTAATCGTGACATCTATATTTTAAATAAATCAAAAACATATATATTTCTTACCAAGATAAAAACAACCACAAATATCAACCAGCCATGCCAAGTAGCTGGATTGAATGCAACACTGAACCAATCCAGTTAGTGTAATTGGTTAGGTATATTTTTAAATTCACATAGTTTTTTTTTAGAAAATAAATTTACATAGTTAAAAGTTTAAATTTTTGTTAAAGCCTGATTATTCTCTATGGAGGTTTTTGTTGTATTAAGTTATTTATTTATTTATTTTTTGTACGAGTTGTGCTGTTAAATTATAATTCTCTTGTGTAGTTTGATATAATTCTTATTATACTTATAATTGATTATTTTTAAAGAATTTTTTTTTTCCTTTACCAAAACATGACAACAAATAGAGTCTAAAATAAAATAAAGGCTTGCAGCCCAGCCCATTGTACCCAATGGCAATCACACTGGAAAGCCCGAAACATGCCCGTGTGAGTTTGGACTGGGCAGGCAGCCCATTTTTACACTTCATATATGTCGATTAGCACTGTGCAAAATACCATCAAATCCACTAAAATTACACTGATCTGCATCAATCCGTATCATAATCCACCTTTTAAACTGATTTGCTCCTCCATAGTTAATACATATATATTTTTGAATCTTTAATGAAATATCAAAGTAAAAATAAGGGTAAAAGAGATTTAAAATATAAAATTTGTTACAAATTAATAGTTATATATATGAAACATATTATTATATAAAATTAATTTGCATTATATATATAAAAATATTATGCAAATTAGTGTTATATATTATGAAAATATGTGATCATTAATTAGAATAGTCTTTAATCTGCCAATCCGTTTAAAATTGCCCAAACCGCGATTCGTCAATCCATTGATCCGCCAATCTACCATTCAATTTGTAATTTTACTCTTAGACCGTCCGAATCACACCGCACACACCCCTAATGCTGACTGTTACATTATTTGTGAGAGCAATGGTTAAGGATGAATTTGATAAAATAACAAATAAATTTAAAAAATGGCAAGGATGAATCTGAATTGTCACTGAACCAAAGTCAAATGATTCTGATTGAATTTTTTAATGCGTATTTCAAGCTAAATACGAATTGAAAATTTTTATGATTATGGTAAATTAACATCGTTAAGTAATTATGAAACAAAAATTGACCAATTCATTTAATACATATGTGTCATGTAATCTAAAGTAATGTCATGTATTACTTCCCTCTTAAATTGTTTGTATGATACAAGAAACAAAAAATAAGAAATTAAAAATATTGATTGCGTTTGGTAGAGTTTTGTAAATATGATTTGAGAGTATGAGTAATATTTTGAGTTTGTGAGTTGTGAAATTATGATTTGAATGTAGAAAATTTGTTTGGTTATGATTTTTGAATAGAGTGTTGAATTGAGTGTGAATTGAGTTTTGAAAGTTTGATTTGACATGTGAAGTAAGAAAATTTGTTTGGTTATGAGTTTTGGAAAGAATTTCCAAAACTTAATTCAAATTGTTATAACTCATAACAAAATACACTACTTTCACACTATTGAAAATTCTAATCAACACTCATAATCAAACTTTTTTTAAAATTCAATTAAAAAAAATTATAATTAACAAAAAATAACATTAATCAAATTTTTAATTGAAAATACTACAAAGGAAATAATTTTTTCTCAAAATAAATATTCAAAAAATTTAAATCATAAATATTTAAATAATTTAAAAAATTTAATAAGTAAAAAATTAAAATAAATATTCAAAAAATTAAATCGTAAAAATTTAAACAATTTAAATATTCAAAAAAAATTAAATAATTTAAAATGTTAATATTTTAAATTTAAAAACAACTCTACACTCAAATCGTAACCAAACACATAAAACAAAACTCAATTAAGAAATTATTTTTAAAACTCATAACCAAACACATAACTCGAAACTCCATACTACTTTCACAACTCTACACTCAAATCGTAACCAAATACATAACAAAAAAAATTAAAATATTTAAAAATATTTTTATAAAATAGAGTTTGAATTTATTTTTATAAAATATTTTAAAATTTAAAAAATTAAAATCGTAATATTTTTAAATTAAAATATTTAAAAATATTCAAAAAATTTAAAAATTTAAAAAATCGTAACATATTTAAATATTAAAATATTTAAAATCTTAACAAAATTAAAATATTTAAATACTTAAAATATTTTAAAAAAAATAAAATATTGATTTGAATTGAGTTTTGAAAAGAGTTTTGAATTATGTGTTTGGTTATGAGTTTTGAAAAGTAATGATTATGTTTTGAATTGTGTTTTGAGAAATGTGTGTAGAATTATGATTTGAAAACTCAAAACAAACAATACACTCAAATCAATGGGTAGAGTTATAATTTGAGAGGCTTACCAAATTATTTTTGCATTAATTTTTTTAAAATAAGATTCACAAGATCTTTTAATTGATAAATAAATTCTAATTTTTTATATAAAAATATATTATTTTTAAGTTCATGTTTTTTTGTGCCAAATAAATAATTTGAGATAATAGTTTAAAAGGTAAATTACAAATATACTCGCTTGAAATTTATTTAAAATATAAATTGTCTCTTATACTTTTAAAAATTACAAATGCCCCCCATTATTAGAATATTTTATTTAACTAAATTTATAACAAAAAAAAATAAAGTTTCTGTGTGTGTTGTTTTCTAACCACACGGCTAAACAGGTACTCACCTAGAGAACACTGGCAGAATAGATCACGCTCGAACAACTTGTCATAGAAAGAAAAGACTCCAGTAGTGGTTCGTCCACCCGGGGGCACTCCGATGATCAAGTCAGTAATTATCTTTCAAAGATAGCCAGTAGTGCTTTTACTCACTAGTCAGAATACAAAAAGCGTACCTTAGACCCATGAGGGTGCCTTACTTTTATATTTAGCACTGACCTGATCCATGTAGAAGCCTAACTTTAATGGACTCTGGCTCAATGCTCATCTTAGACTCTTCAATAGATAAAGGTAAACTCCCTAAGAGCTTTATCTTTATCCAGGCTGAGGTTCTCCCCCATTTTTGGACTCTTATAGCTTATCCATTTATCTTGGATTTCGGTATCTTCGCAGGTAACCTCGACCTAGCCGAGATCATCTCGGCGTCAAGACCAGGACACGCGGCACCTTGGCCGGCACTTCGGTGCCACCTTGGCCACGTGTTGTTTATTCAAAAAATATGCCTCCACAACTGCCTCTAGGTTCTATTACCTCGGCATCCTGAGGTGATGAAACCTATATCTTTTGGCCATATAGCACGTCGGCTAAACTTGCTCTATCCTTCATTACTGAGGTTATCACACATCGGCTCCATATGACCACAACTTCAGTGTGTTTTATCAATGCCTCTAGAACTAAGAGCCAAGTTTTTCAAGTTCTTTAACCGATATCGTTCCCCTAGCCGAGGTCTTTGCTTCATTAAATCAAGAACTCCAAGAGTTTCTACACGCGTATGAGCTTTTACGCACAGTAATTCAACCGTTTTTGCCACGCGTCTCTCTCCTATTGAGTTGTATCTGACACGCGCCATCAGATCGCGTCGCTTCTACGTGCGCCGCCTGACAAACACGTTATCCTAGGCTCACTAATTACAATTTTGCCGCGTTTACGTGTTTTGATCAAAACCATCTCTCTCTCTCTCTGTCTTTTTACTTTTGCACCACCATTTTCGCTCAAGCTCTCTCTCTCTAACTTTCTCTCCAAAATCCTCTATTTCTGTCTTCTCGAAGCTTTCTGCAACTACTCTGTTCACCTCTTCCGGTGAAGCTTTTGCTGCTCTTCCTCGCCCACTGCCACCCTCTGACTCCGGCGTACTTTATACTGGCCTCATTTTTCTTGGTAAGTCATTGTTCCCCCATTTTTTTAGTTTTTGACTTACTTCGAAATTTGTTATGCTTTATACACTACTACTGTGATTTTATTCATGTTCTCGAATCTTCCTCTGTGTTGTAAATTTTGTTGTGCTTGCAATTTGTTTCTGGGTATACACACGCACTCATATACTGTTCATACACTTGATGTTCTTTGTAAATTGCCATTGTCTTCAATTTGTGCACGTTTACATTTTATACAATGTTCTTGAACCCCTTCTGGTTTTCTTGAGTCTGAATTACTGTTCTTCTTCGTTTTCTTGTTGTATTTTCCAGATTCCTGCCTTCAATTCTTGTTTTCATAGTTCTAGGTTTGGGATTTGCCTTAAAACTCACAATTTTTAGGAAAACTGTAACAATCTCCCATTGATCTTTGAAAAACCCCTCCCTCGTTTCTGTTTTGGATTTAGCCGAGGTTATTTCACACTTGTACAACCTATTTTCTTTTGAATTCTCACCTTGCCCCTTTTAGCTGACATCATGGATATGTTTAGGTGGAGGGTAAACACTCTTACTAAACTAGAGTACTTTAGGCAGGAATTTGCCATCCCCGCCGATGTCCACCTTAGGCTAGCAGGGGAGGAGGACTCCATCATGCCTGATGGGGACTCCATGTCTTTCCCTGTAGTGGCCTTTATAGAGTGTAAACTTAGGTTCCCTCTTAATATCCTCTTCCGAGAAGTCCTTCACTACTATAAGGTATCATTTCCCTAACTAGCCGAGAAAACGCTAGGATAACCTTAGCCAATATCCAATACTGTTATACAATGTGTGGCCTGAAGTAAAAAAATGGCTACATCTATTACCTTAAGCCGAGATCCATAGAATACAAACTCATCGCCGACCTCCCAGACCCCAACAAGGGTGCTGGAGATGATTATTTCATTGTCTCCGGCAACTGGGAGTTCCCACCAGATGATGACCTTCACCTCTACCCCTTAAGCCGAACAGTGTTCAAAGAAGGAAATGGTAAGAGCCAAGTGTCACTTTTACTTGCTTTCAAGTCTTTGTTACTTTGATACTTTCGTATGTTCTAACGTCTGTTTGTTTTTTACTTGCAGCCCTTCCTCAACCATCAAAGGACTTCCGTAAAACATTCTATCCCAGCAAGGATTTCAAGAAATTGTTGGGTTTGCCAGTTGACCAGCGGAAAGCCCCTCTGTTGCTCAACTACATCTCAACTTACAAATCTGTACTACTCGACGTCCCGAAAAAAAACAAGTCTCCTTCTTCAGCAACAATTCCTTAAGCCGAGTCATCATTAAGGCCAGACCAAGGATCAACCTCTGACCTAGCAGAACAGCCATTAACCTCTACTTCACAACTGATTCCATCTTCTCAACGCCAATGTTGACGTCGAGCTCCACTGTTTGCACCAGCAGGCAGAACTCGTAGCTGAAGATGCCGAAATGTCGAGGTGGCCTTTTACGATCCAGCCATCCCTCCAACTGCACTTCTGGCGATCCACTTCGGTATTAGAGTCACCGTCGCCGTTGCTGCCGACGAGATGGGTCGCAAGAAAGCTGTTGCTGATGATCTTCTAGCCGACATCCCCAACGTTGTCACGATCCAATCTTTACCTTTCTAGTCTCAACCCAAACCCAAGCCAAAAAGGCTAAAGAAAGCCCAAGCCAAGGCAACAGTGACTCAGATCGACTCTGAGGACACCTTGTCGATCTCAAAAATAGCTGAGGCAGAAAAAAGTTCCTCTGCCGCCGAAAAGAGGCCTGCCGAGGCCGACCCTTCTGAATCCACCATGTCAAAGAAGCAGAGGTCGGACTTAGCAGCCACCTCGAGTTCCCGTAAATCTGATGACCCCTGGGCCCCCTCTATCATAATTGAGGATAAGCCGGTCAGAGCCGGTGATAGCCTCTTTGATATTGAGGTCAGCGTCGCCCTTTCCACTATCCTCCTCCTTCCCAATGACCTCAACCGAATGGCCTAGGTCAGCGAATATGAAAATTTCGCTTTGATGGTGCAGTATTCTGTTCAGGTAAATCCTTAACACTTGGTACACTTCATTCTTTGTCTTTAAAGTTTACTAACTTTTTTTCATTTCATTTTTTCCAGGCGATCGAGCACGCACATTCCTTCGCGATGCAAGCCGATGAAATTAAGAAAGAGTTGGTCCGCAAGACCCAGGAGGCTACTGCTTTGCTCAAGTCCCTAAACAGAGCCGAGGCCAAAATGAAGTCTTTGATATATTAGGCCAAAGCAACTAAGCAAGCCCAAGATGAAGCCGAAGAAAAGGCTGGTGCTGCGGAGGTTGTTGTTGTGATTCTCAAGGCGGAGAAGAAAGAGGTCGACGCAAAAACAGCTGAAGCCCAGGTCGAGCTCCTAGCTGCTTTGGCCACAAAAGACGCCGAGATTAAAGCGGCGGACGAGAAGGCCTATGCCGAGGGGGCAACTGACGTCCGTGAAGAATACAAAAAACAGGTCAGAGAGGCATGCAACAAGGGTTACACCTTTGGTTGGATGGCTACTCTGAAGGAGTTGGCTATCCTCGAGGACTCTTCTCTCCGAGATGTAGGCCGACTTGTGCTGCCGTTCTCTTCTACTTCAAGCCAATCTGAGGCTAAGGTTGGAGAAGAAGAAGAATAAGAAGAAGGAGAGGAACCCGTAGACGAAGAGGCCAATGTGGCTGATGTTGAAGTTCCTGCTAGGGCCAAGTCCCCAACTCTGAATGAGTAAGTCCTAAACTTGACTCAGGATGAGGAGGATAAGGAGGACGAGGTCTCAAAAGGTCCTTCCCCCCAGAAGACAACATCCGGGGTGCCAATCGCCGATAAGAGCATTGATCAAACTCTACAAGAGATTGACGTCGAGCTCGAGGCTGAAAAGGTTGCCGATAAGAGTTCACAGTTGTCTTCTGAGTTGAGACACATCTTGCCGCTGACACCGAGTAGTCTAGATACCAGTTCTTGCTTCTTTACTTTGTATTTTCTATTTTTGGAGTTATTGTAACCTTTTGGACAATGTTATAACTTTAGTTTGGACGATGTACCCTTGTTGTATCACCCGTACAACCCATTTTCTTTTGAATTCTCACCTTGCCCCTTTTAGCCGACATCATGGATATGTTTAGGTGGAGGGTAGACACTCCTACTAAACTAGAGTACTTTAGGCAGGAATTTGCCATCCCCGCCGATGTCCACCTTAGGCTAGCAAGGGAGGAGGACTCCATCATGCCTGATGGGGACTCCATGTCTTTCCCTGTAGTGGCCTTTATAGAGTGTAAACTTAGATTCCCTCTTAATATCCTCTTCCGAGAAGTCCTTCACTACTATAAGCTCAACCTAATGCAGCTAGCAATTAATTCTTACCGAGTCATTAACGGTATCATTTCCCTAGCTAGCCGAGAAAACGCTAGGATAACCTTAGCCAATATTCAATACTGTTATATAATGTGTGGCCTGAAGTAAAAAAATGGCTACATCTATTATCTTAAGCCGAGATCCATAGAATACAAACTCATCGTCGACCTCCCAGACCCCAACAAGGGTGCTGAAGACAATTATTTCATTGTCTCCGGCAACTGGGAGCTCCCACCAGATGATGACCTTCACCTCTACTCCTTAAGCCGAACAGCGTTCAAAGAGGGAAATGGTAAGAGCCAAGTGTCAGTTTTACTTGCTTTCAAGTCTTTGTTACTTTGATACTTTCGTATGTTCTAACGTCTGTTTGTTTTTTTACTTGCAATCCTTCCTCAACCATCAAAGGACTTCTGCAAAGCATTCTATCCCAGCAAGGATTTCAAGAAATTGTTGGGTTTGCCAGTTGACCAGCGGAAAGCCCCTCTGTTGCTCAACTACATCTCAACTTATAAATCTGTACTACCAGACGTCCCGAAAAAAAACAAGTCTCCTTCTTCAGCAACAATTCCTTAAGCCGAGTCATCATTAAGGCCAGACCAAGAATCAACCTCTGACCTAGCAGAACAACCATTAACCTCTACTTCACAACCGATTCCACCTTCTCAACGCCAATGTTGACGTCGAGCTCCACTGGTTGCACCAGCAGGCAGAACTCGTAGCTGAAGACGCCGAAATGCCGAGGTGTCCTTTTACGATCCAGCCAACCCTCCAACTGCACTTCTGGCGATCCACTTCTGTAACAACCCACATTTATGTCTTAGTCATGTGCATGAGCATTTGTATGATTATGACTCATTGAGCTTGCATTTGTATGTTTATGACTTGTTTTGCCTAAGTAAGGTTCATTCCTTGTTTTGTGTTTACGTGATTTGCCTAAGTGTTGTGTACATACTTTGTTCCTTCCTTGGTGTCTCGAGCCTGAGTTATGTTACGCCTAGATCATTCCAAGCCGAGGTCATCTTCATTCTAGAATTCATCTTGGAACCACTTTGTTTGACCTCCACCCTCGCCCTGACATATTGGCCGAGATGTCATTATCTAGGCCGAGGTGTTCATCACCAAGGCCGAGATGTGTATTATCTAGGCCGAGATGTTACCTTTGCACCTAAGTGATCTTGTCCTGGAGTGGTATGACCTAGACTGAGGTGTGGCACATCTAGGCCAAGGTGTGGCACAGCTTAGTCAAGTGTTGTCCTTCCTAGCCAAGATCATCGTCACCTTAGTTGCCGGAGCTTTGTCCTTAACCGATGTCATCACTTGCCGGAGTGCCTTGCCGGGTAGCTTGTTAGATACACTTTGTCATAGTCTTGTCTTGTCAATCTATCACCTTTTTTAGGAGAACCAACCAGCCGTTGCCACGTGTCCGAGCTAAGTGTTAAGTCAGCCGGCAGAAGGAGAAAACCTATCATTTCTATATCCTTATTTTGAAAAGGAAAGAGAAGCTCTAGAAGAGGGAGAGGAGTTCTTGAGGGAGTGTAGATTTCCAAGCTTGATCCCTAGAGATCGAACCGTTAGATCCGTGTTCTAAGGTTAGATTCTTGATCTGCTCATGTTGTTCTTTATGTTCATGTTATTGCATTGCATGATTGAATATGACTTGTAAGCCATGCATTGCTTTGAAGTTCGGTTTTAGAAAGAGAAAATAGTATTCATGTGTTCTTCAAGAAAAGTCATGTTTTGATCTGAAAGCTCATGCCTAGATCCATGTTTTTGTGTTTGTTTTCACATGATCTTCAAGTATGGGTACCCAGGTCCATGTTTTCGAACTCATAGCATGAAATCCCAGATTTTATAATAAAGAAGTTATGATTTTAGCATTCATGTTCTTCATGATCTTCATGTCCATGTTCTTCATGTTCTTCACGGGTGGAAACCCAGATCTCCAGACCTCACTTCCCTAAGTGCAGTCGCCAAGATCACTTTTACCTAGACCTCACACCTAGGCCAAGCATCGTATCTCACGTTGGCCTACCTTGCATGATCACTTACACCTTTAGTTTGTCTTGTGCGCACCTCGGCATGCAGCCGCACGCCGAAGCCTAGGTAACCACACCTCGGCTAAGAGGTGCGGGACCTCGGCAAAGACCTGGTTGGTACACAGCATGTCTTCCTAACATGTAAAATAGTGTTTTGACTTCCGCATGGTTTTTTCGAGATTCATTTGCATTGCATAAGACTTGTTTGAGAATATGTTTAGTAGACTTTGCCGTTGTGTCCTGTGTTTGTAGGACTGGCCTTACTTTGATCCCGAACGTCCCAAGAACTATGTGAATGGTATTTTTAATAAAGCTATTTTGTTATAAATTTTGATTAAAGCTTTTGCCTTGTTTTGATAAAAGTATTTGCTAAGCATGAATGATAATCCTATTTTTATGTATCAATGTAGCTTTGTTTGGATGACATTCTTGGAACTGTTCTTTCGTAGTTAGGGGGACGTTAAGCCTAAGTAACATCGTTCTTCGTTGTTAGGGACGTTTAAGCCCTAAGTAACCTAGTCTTCCGTGCTAGGGGACTTAAAGCCTATGCAGCATAGTCCTTCTGTGCTAGGGGACTTTAAGCCTAGGTAGCACCGTCCTTTCGTTACTAGGGATGTTAAGCCTAATAACACCCTCGTTAAAGAATCGGCACCGACTGACTATGAACGGTGTGCATCGATGCCAGGTTTGCTTTTGTTTTTCCCGGAATGTCATCACCCCAATGTTTTAAGTTGCACGTATGTTAAGTAAGTAAGTAAGTTTTGAGAGACCAAGTTCGACTGATGTTTACATTTCGAAGCCAGTTAGCTATGTAGTATGGTTTTTGACAAAGATTATACTATGTATTGTTTTGAAAAGATCTCGGGTATCATTTATTTAAAACTTTATTACTTATACCATTTACTGAGTATCCAAGCTCACCCTCCCTATGTATATATGTAGGTAACAAGCAAGAAGTCGGCTACGCCGAGATGTGTGTTTTGTATGTATGTTATGTCGGCAATCTTGAAGATTATGCTTCTTAGTTGTATTTCATGTATTTTGTATATGTCGACTTGAGAGGCCTTTGATCAAGATGTAATATGTATTTTGCTTATGTTATATTCAAGATGTAAGACCATGTTAAAGATGTATGTCATTTCATTTGACTTATGCACTGCTCTTATGGACCACCCGTATTGTAAATTATTGCTTCCGCACATGTTAGCCCCATATGTAATACTCTGATTGTGTGTGAATTTTGAAAGTTGGCCTTCGGTAATCTCGGATTACTAGCCATCACGGCACCATACTACTAGGGGCGGTGTGGGGTCGTGACAACTTCAGTATTAGAGTCACCGTCGTCGTTGCTGCCGACGAGATGGGTCGCAAGAAAGCTGTTGCTGATGATCTTCTAGCCGACATCCCCAACGTTGTCACGGCCCAATCTTCACCTTTCCAGTCTCAACCCAAACCCAAGCCAAAGAGGCTGAAGAAAGCCCAAGCCAAGGCAACAGTGACTCAGATCGACTCTGAGGACACCTTGCTGATCTCAAAAATAGCTGAGGCAGAAAAAAGTTCCTCTGTCGCCGAAAAGAGGCCCGCCGAGGCCGACCCTTCTGAATCCACCAAGTCAAAGAAGCAGAGGTCAGACTTAGCAGCCACCTCGGGTTCCCTTAAATTTGATGACCCCTAGGCCCCCTCCATCACAATTGAGGATAAGCCGGTCAGAGCCGGTGATAGCCCCTCTGATATTGAGGTCGGCGTCGCCCTTTCCACTGCCCTACTCCTTCCTAATGACCTCAACCGAATGGCCCAGGTTAGCGAATATGAAAATTTCGCTTTGATGGTGCAGTATTCTGTTCAGGTAAATTCTTAACACTTGGTACACTTCATTCTTTGTCTTTAAAGTTTACTAACTCTTTTCATTTCATTTTTTCCAGGCGATCTAGCACGCACATTCCTTCGCGATGCAAGCCGATGAAATAAAGAAAGAGTTGGTCCGCAAGACCCAGGAGGCTACTGCTTTGCTCAAGTCCCTGAACAGAGCTGAGGCCAAAATGAAGTCTTTGATAGATTAGGCCAAAGCAGCTAAGCAAGCTCAAGATGAAGCCGAAGAAAAGGCTGGTGCTGCGGAGGTTGTTGTTGTGATTCTCAAGGCAGAGAAGAAAGAGGTCGACGCAAAAACAGCTGAAGCCCAGGTCGAGCTCCTAGCTGCTTTGGCCACAAAAGACGCCGAGATTAAAGCGGCGGACGAGAAGGCCTATGCCGAGGGGGCAACTGACGTCCGTGAAGAATACAAAAAACAGGTCAGAGAGGCATGCAACAAGGGTTACACCTTTGGTTGGATGGCTACTCTGAAGGAGTTGGCTATCCTCGAGGACTCTTCTCTCCGAGATGTAGGCCGACTTGTGCTGCCGTTCTCTTCTACTTCAAGCCAATCTGAGGCTAAGGTTGGAGAAGAAGAAGAATAAGAAGAAGGAGAGGAACCCGTAGACGAAGAGGCCAATGTGGCTGATGTTGAAGTTCCTGCTAGGGCCAAGTCCCCAACTCTGAATGAGTAAGTCCTAAACTTGACTCAGGATGAGGAGGATAAGGAGGACGAGGTCTCAAAAGGTCCTTCCCCCCAGAAGACAACATCCGGGGTGCCAATCGCCGATAAGAGCATTGATCAAACTCTACAAGAGATTGACGTCGAGCTCGAGGCTGAAAAGGTTGCCGATAAGAGTTCACAGTTGTCTTCTGAGGCTGAAACACATCTTGCCACTGACATCGAGTAGTCTAGATACCAGTTCTTGCTTCTTTACTTTGTATTTTCTATTTTTGGAGTTATTGTAACCTTTTGGACAATGTTATAACTTTAGTTTGGACGATGTACCCTTGTTGTATCTGAACAACTTCCTTATCTGAATGCAAGTCCTCTTTCTTGACTAAGTGTTGATACTTGTATTTTCTTTACTGCCTTGTATGATTCCATACTTAAAATAATTTGCATGACTTCAAAGTACACTTTAATTGTGCAATTTTCCCGGGGTAAAATACTGTGGATATACCCGCTGACTGTTTATCTTGGCCATGACTTAACACTTGAAAACATTTGTAAAAATATTTTCACAAGCGTTTATTTAAAACTTGACATTTCACTTTTAATTATCAAGACTTCTGTCTTCAATTATCTCAAAGCTGGGTAATCTGGTCATCTCGGCAACCCGGAATATACTTCTTTGTAATATTACCTCGGCGTATCTTTAACTTGTAAATTTTTCAAAAATTTCAATAAGTGTTTAAGCCAACTCTTTTTAACAAGTGTTTAAGCCAACTCTAGCTTGTAAAATGTTTGACAAGCCTTTCTAGGCTTTTAAACTTTCTTTATCATTCTCCAGCTCTCTGCCCCCTAATGTGAACTTAAGTTTAACTTATATTCACATTAAGCATGTACCTATGATCTTGTCGCCGAGGTCAGATTCAAACAGAGACTAGTTGAGGTTATTAACCTCGGTTTCTCTGTTTATCTAATTGACATGTACTTAGTATCATTCAAAGTTTTAATTCTGTCGACAAAGCAAAGCTAGGTTAATCCAACTTAATTCAACTCCATTATATGCGAGTATAATTTCAACTCTGCCCTATAATGAGTCTAAGTTATTCGTCATGTTTTTAATCAGAAACATGGCCAACTTAGTTCAACTCTATTTTATACAAGTATAATTCAACTATGCCATATAATAAGTCTAAGTTATTCGTCATGTTTCAATCAGAAACATCGCTAACTTAGTTCAACTCTATTATGGAGGTGTTTGGTAAAAACAAATTTCAACTTAAATGAGCTTTTGGCTTAAATTAAGTTAAATTAGTGTGTTTGGTACAACTTATGAGGCACAGATTATGGCTTAATTTAAGCCATTTTCGACTTAAGGCCCCGTTTGGGGACTTACTTTTTTAGCCAATTAGCCAAAAAGTTATTAAATTAGCCAAAAAGTCAACAACTCATACCAAAAAGTCAAAGATTCTCTTTTCTCTCTACTTTTTGCACATCTTTTCGTAATTAGCCAAAAAGTCATCCCAAACATACAAGTTTTTTTTACCTACCTTTTTAGCCAAATAGCCAAAAAGTTACTAAATTAGCCTGTTCCCAAACGAGGCCTAAATGTAAAAGTTGCTCCAAGGGTGTTTAAATTTTGAGCTAAAGTGTACAGCTGTTTTTAGGGGGCAAAATGACTTAAATGCCCCTCCAAAACTTAAGGAATAATGAAAATGCCACTATATAAACATACTTCTTCGTCTCATACCTCACTCTTCTCTTCTCTTCTCCTCTCAAACGGCGCTCTCCTCTTCTTTCGCTGCAGAACAACAAACTGCTCCACATCTCGAAGATCGCCGGCGATCGTCCCCGTTTTCCGTTGATCTCCACCAAAAAGTAAGATTTGAAACCCTAAACCCTATGTTTTGTTATATATAGATATACATATATTAGATATACACATCGATTTAGGGTTTTTTTGGTTTTTCGTTGCTCTGTGTTCAAATCCGTTAAGATTTGTGTTTGTTTTTGGTTTCTGGTTGCTCTCTCGCTCTCTCGCGCTCTCTCTTTCTCCCTCTCATCGATTTTGGTTTCTGGTTCATGTAGGCTTTGGATTTATGGGTTGATGAAGAAAAGTGGGTGGGGGGCCTTAACAGATTTAAAACGATTTTTTTTTTTTAATACTGTTTTTAGGTTCATGTTTTTAAAATTGTTTTTGGTCCTTTTTTGTTGCTTCATTGGCTAGTTTTGATTGTAATGTTTGAACAAAAGAAGAAATGTGTGAAGATTCCTCCAAATCCCATATAATGAATTACCCAATTCACTACAATCGAGGTTCATTAAGATCTTTCCTCATTTTATTGTATGCCAACCAAAAACATTTACACTTATCACCAATCAATAAAGCTGAAAAGACAAAGAAAGAACTCTTCTTTCCAAGTTTGAAAAACATTCAATTTAGAATTTATTTATAGTGGTTGTGATGTTGCTGTTGGAATGAAAGCTATCAAGGAGAAAAAAAAAAATTGGTTCAAACTCATTTTATTTTGCACCAAATGAGAATCATGAGCCATTTGTAAGCTACATCAAGTATTAATTTGGTCTATAAATTTTATTTTTAGATAGTTTTTTGGACTTTTTCTAGAACTAATAGTTCTGCTACAAATGTAAGAATCGATCTAGAAATGATTACAAGATACACATGAATTGATAAAATTTTATCCAAGTGAAAAATAGAGTTGATAAATAGAGTTTATATCTGATCCTGTGACGGATTCAAGTTTACTGAACAACTCTCCAAGTCAAGACATAAATTTGTTAGTTTAGTTTTCCATCTGTTTCAGAGTTTTCTTGATTTGAATTTAAGGGTTGGGAACGTTTTATTGATCTAGTCTTGAGAATTAAGATAGTGTTCGTTTGCAATTTTTAAAACACTAAAAGATTCCTTTTTAAAAAGTTTACTATGATTGTGTTCAGATTTTGGAATTGAAAAGGAATTTGTGGGGAAAAAAAAGCAGACTTGATAAGGAATTAATTATATTGCAATCCTCTTTGTATGTCGTCAAATTAAGAATTTTTTATAACAATTTCCACCTTCATTTGCATTACTAGAGTTGGTTAGTTCAAGTTGCAATAGCGGTAATCGGTAAATAACATAAATATGCTAGGTAGTAATATAAGTGCATTAAAGGAAATGAAACGGTTCGAAGATTCTCATCATGGTAGTATTAGACAGAAACTATTAATATGTCAAATATCTTGTCTACTTTACTAAATTATCAATTCACACTTTTAAGCTGTGTAACTAGGAGCTGATTTGGTGCCAAATGATTATAATATTCTAATCTTTTTGTCATATTCTAATCTGTTGGTGCCAAATGATTATGACCTCTTTGCTTGTTGAGTTGTTTAGGAGAGTGACAATGTAGGTATTGGCTCACTACGTGTGCAAACCTGGAATCACTAGTAATTGGTCATGTAGTGGTTATTTGTTGTTGGGCTTTGTAATCACCACCAATCAAACTGTGAGAGTTGGTCATGCTCAAGGTCATTGCTTGAAAAGAAAATAGGAAAAGAAGTTGAACGGTACATGTGATGTCTTGGTCTTGTAATCCTGTATGTTGTACTTTTTTTTCCCCTCAAAACTCAAGTTCCCCGTAATTTTGTTGGTATAAACAAATGCTTACATATCTTTTCATGGGAATTTAGGACCAAAGTGCACAACAGTGTTAGTCATGTATAACATCTTTAAGTTCCCAATCAATTTTAGAGGATTTGGATTTTTTAACATCTTTAGTCATGTATAACATCTTTGTAATCACCACCAATCAAACTTGCGACGTATCTAATAATCTTATTATGGATTCTGAAATGAATGATGCTTCTGTCCATTGTGATGGGACTGGTGGTTCATTAAGTGAGAAGGTCGTTGTTCCATCTTCTGATGTTACCTCTGAAAACCCGAATCTTGATACCATTACATTGGAGGATGCTGGGGATGCTGATATTGGAAAGATCCCTGGGGAAACTCATGAATTGAGACCACTTCTGCAGATGCTTGCAGGATCACCTGCTTCCAAGTTTGACTTAAGTGGCAACATTTCTAAAATTCATGATGAGCAAAGGGAAAATAGAGAACTTCTCAAGGATCTTGATTCTCCAATGTTAGCATTGACGATGCGCCAAGCGTTTAAAGATGGGTTACAAGAAGGAATTTTCACAAATATAATTCAACTCAGCCATATAATAAGTCTAAGTTATTCGTCATGTTTCAATCAAAAACATCACCAAAGGACCGGTCAATCGTTTTTCACAAGTTTGAAATTAAAAATCGAGCTAAAATTTTATTATTATTTCGGCTAATAACAAAAAACTTAAAAAAAAAACAAAAAGGAATCTAATGATAGAAAAACTTCAAGTTGCAAGTATTCCAAGGTCTTGGCAACTCTTTGTCTTCATTGTCTTTAAGCCGATATGCTCCATTGCCCAGAACTGAGATGATTCTATAGGGTCCTTCCCAATTTGGGCCAAGCTTGCCCTCTTTAGGATCCTTTTTGTTGCCGACGACCTTTCTCAGGACGAGGTCCCCTACTTGAAACTCTCGTGGGTTGACCTTCTTATTTTAAGCCCTAGCCAACTGTTGCTGGTATGCCCCTACCTAAATTACTGCTTTCTCCATTCTTTCTTCTAACAGATCCAGATCTCGGGCCAAGAATGTCTTGTTGGTCCCATTTTCTACTCCTTGGGTTCTGATCCTTGGGATGCCGACCTCTAGAGGAATAACTGCTTCTGTGCCATAAGCAATGGTGAATGGTGACTCCCCAGTTGATCTTCTCGGCGTAGTCCGATATGCCCAGAGTATATTGGGTAACTCATCCACCCATCTTTCCTTTGCTGCTTCCAACCTCTTCTTGATCCCATCCAAGATAACCTTATTGAATGCTTCTGCTTGACCATTACTCTGAGGGAAGCTTGCAGTAGAGTAATAATTCTTGATTTTGTACTTTGCATAGAAGCTTTTGATCAACTTGCTATCAAACTGTGTTCCATTGTCTGCTATTATTGCCCTCGGGATCTCAAACCTGGTGATGATGTTCTTCTACATGAAGCTCTTTATATCAATATCTCGAATCTTTGCAAAGCTTCCACCCACTTGGTGAAGTAATTTGTTGCCACTAGCAGGAACTTTATTTGTCCAGTTGCTTGAGGCAGTTTTCCAACAAGATCCATGCCCCATTGGGCAAATGGCCAAGGGCTGGACACTGGGTTCAAATCTGCTGCTGGTTGGTGTATTAAAGGTGCAAACCTCTGACACTTCTCACACTTTCTTATATAAGCTTCAGCATCTTTCTGCATATAAGGCCACCAGTACCCCTGAGTAATGGCCCTATGAGCAAATAACCTGCCCCCAACATGGCTTCCACATACTTCTTCGTGTATTTCATACAGGAAGTCTTCAACTTGTGAAGGATGTACACACCTCAAAAGGGGACCAGTAAAAGATCTTCTGTAGAGATGTCCTTCTGCTGTCAGACTGAATCTTGCCGACTTTAATCTGATCTTGTGTGCTTCTTTATGATCATCTGGTAGTTTATCATCTCTAAGGAATACGATTATCGCATCCATCTAGCTTGGTCCCATCTCCACACACATTGCCTCATGATCTGTGTTCAGTGGTTCCATACTTGAACCTGACAAGTAGTCAACCATTATTGTCCTTGTCTCTCCTAGTTTCATTGCACTAGCCAGGTTGGCCAAAGCATCAGCATGGCTGTTGTCAACTCGGCTAACTTGTTATAGTCGACAATTTTGGAATAATGCTATCAGTCTGCCCACCTCTTTTGCATAGGCCATCATGTTTTCATCTCGGGTTGCGTATTCGCCTGTTGTTTGGTTGACGATAAGCTGGGAGTCACAAAAGACCATCACCTCGCCGGTTTCTATTGCTACTGCCAACTTCAACCCTGCAATCAGTGCTTCATACTCTGCTTCATTGTTTGAGGCTTAAACCCCAAACGAATGGATTGTTCCAGCATCTGTCCATTTGGCGATACTAGCACTACTCCTGCCCCCGCTCCTTGTCGATTTGAACTCCTATCAACAAACAGTCGAAAGGAGTTGCCGATGTAAATACTGCAGGGCCGGAGTTTCTCTTCTTTCCTCTGTTCTGCTATCCCCAGCTGGGTTTCTCCTTGTTCACCTGGACATCATATACCTCGACTCGACGGCGCCCGATGTACAGTGGCACCTGGTGTGAACTCGGCCACGAAATCGACCACAACGTGGCCTTTGATTACTGATCTGGGTCTGAATTCCAGGTCATAGTTGCCCAACACCACTGCCTATCTGGCTATCTTGCCTGTCAGATCTCCTTGTTGGAACAGGGACTTCAAAGAATGCTCAGTTAACACCACAATCTTGTGGGCTTGAAAGTAATGATTCAGCTTTTTGGAGGCCATTACTAAAGCCAGTGTCAGTTTCTCTAAGGGTAAGTATCTGGTCTCTGCATCTGCTAGGGTTTTACTCACATAGTAAATTGCCCTCCGTTCTCTATTTTCTTCTCTGATTACCACGACACTCACTGCATGCTCTGAAACCGCCAAGTATAAGAACAACTCTTCTAGGTACTGGATTTGAGAGAACTGGGCTGTGGTCAAGTATTTCTTCAAGTCCGCCAAGGCGGTTTCGCACTCTTCTGTCCATAAGAAGTCTGTGGCTTTCTTCACTAAACTGAAGACAGGTTTGCATTTGTCAGAACTTCTGCTTATGAATTTATTTAGGGCTGCAGCCCTTCTAGTCAACATCTGCACTTGTTTTGCCGACGTTGGGCTCTTCAATTCCAAGATGGCCTTGATTTGATCCGGGCTTGCCTCAATGCCCTTTCTAGTGACCAAGTATCCCAGGAGCTTCCCTAACCCAACTCCAAATACGTACTTCGACGCATTGAGTCAGAGTCGAAATGTCCTTAGGATATCAAAGACTGTCTTCAGGTCGGCCAGATGATGTTCAGGTTCCTTGGTCTTCACGACCATGTCATCGATGTGCACCTCCATTATTTTGCCTATTAGATGTCTGAACATCTTAGTCACCAATCTCTAATAAGTTGCTCTTGTATTTTTCAACCCAAAAGGCATCACTCTATAGCAATACAACCCTTTTGGGGTTATAAATGCAGTCTTCTTCTTATCTGGAGGGTACATAGCTATCTGATGGTATCCCCTGTAAGCGTCTAGGAAGCTCATCCTTCCATGACCTGAGGTGGCATCCACCAATTAGTCAATTTTGGGGAGTGAAAAACTGTCTTTGGGGCAAGCTTTGTTTAGGCTGGTGAAGTTCACATAGAACCTCCACTTCCCATTCTTTTTCTTTATAACAACCGTGTTTGATAGTCATGTTGGGTAGTTTACCTCTCGAATGGCTCTGGCCTCCAGACGTTTATCCACTTCCTCTTCTACTATCTTAACATGTATCAACGTAGGCCTCTTTGCTAGCTGGATGACAGTTTTGGCCGACCTGTCGACATTCAGTCTATGGCAAGTGACATCGGGGTCAATGTCAGACATCTCGTATGGTGTCCAGGCAAACATCTTAACGTTTGCTCTCAAGAATGCCTTTAATTCCTTGTCCTCCTCCTCGGCCAAGCCTAAGCCGAGAAGAAAGAAGCGCTCTTCATCCCCTTACTGGACTAAGATCTTCTTCAAGGCTTCCTCACTTTTCTCGATTGGTTCTTTGCCGACATCCTCAAGGACCTCCATGTCCTCATCTCCAATTTTTACTGTTTCTGCTTCTCGTATATTGCAAGTAGATTTCATTGCTGCCATTGAGCAATTCTTTGTCTACACCTGATCCCCTCTGACCTCCTCAATTCCATGCTCTGTTGGGAACTGTAACAACCGATGCAGTGTTGAGGGGACAGTCCCCATTGCATGCAGCCATGGCCTTCCAAGGATAACATTGTAAGGGGAGGGGGTGTCAATTATTGTGAATTATGTGTTTACCTTCTTGGCGTCAACCTGCACCTCCAAGCTTACTGTTCCCAAGGGCCACGTCGGCATTCTATTAAACCCAACCATTGGACCATTGGATTGTTCGAAATCATCTTGGTGAAGGCCAAGCTCCTTGTAACACCTGACATACATGATGTCACAAGAGCTGCCCTCATCAATTAGAATTCGCTTTACCTGGCACTCTCCAATCTGGAGGGATATTACCAGGGCATCGTTGTGTGGATGCTGCACCATCTCTAGGTCGTCTTTAGTAAAGGACACCATTGGTCCATGGCACTCGTCTGCCCTAGGTCTCTTATGCCGGACCTGATACGCATGATGTAAGTGTTTTACCTTATGAGTTTCCCCATGTATCTCGTTCTCATTAACCTTCGAATGAATCACATTAATCACTCGAGGTCTGGCTGCTTGCGGTTGTGGTGTTGGCGGGGATGGTGCTGCTGGTGCCTGAGGCAGTCTCGCTTGTTCTTCCCTTGTCCCGGCCTCATCTACTAGGTCCATTAAATGGCCTTGTCTTACCAAGTCTTCCAGATGTGTTTTTAGTGCTCTACAACCCTGAGTCAGATGCTCATCCTCATTATGGTAGGCACAGCGCTTCCCCAGACTTCTTCCCATAAATTCACCAAGAATCTTCTCTAGTGCTCTGTAATAGGTCTGATTCCAGATTCTCTCCAAGACTTTGTAAACCGGAATTCAGAATACGGTAGTGACTGCCTGTGCAGCCCTCAGTTCTGTCTCTTGTTTATTGTATCCACTACTACCTCGGCCTCGCTTCGGCGAGCCGTTTCTCTTCTCTTATTTTAACGCTTTTGTCCCTGGCGTGTCCTCATCGGCTCTCGCATACTTCTCTATTCTGGCCATTAGTTCCTTCATGCTTTTTGGCAATGTTTTTGCCAGTGATTTTCGAAGCAAACAATCATCGTTCAGGCCGTTCTTAAAAGACACGACCGCCACCTCTTGGTTACATCTTGGTATTTGGTTGAACACCTCATAATACCTTTTGGCATAGGCCCTAAGGCTTTCATTCTCGCCAATTCTCAGAGCCTTCAGGGAGTCCACCCTCAACGGCTGTAGTTTGTTTGTCACAAATTTAGCCACGAACGTCTTAGCAAGGCCTTCCCAGCTTTTCACAGTTCCTTTCGGCAACTTGTGAAACCAGTCTGATGCGATTTCCTCAAAGGATGAGGGGAACACTTTGCAGAGCAACGGCTCGTTCTCGGTGTACAGTGCCATTGAGTTTAGGTACAAGCTGACGTAAAAGTTAGGGTCAGACTTACCGTTATATATCTGGAATCTTGGCATGTGGAACCTTTTCGAGGCCTCAAATTTGTCTAGTTCTACCGAAAATGGTGTTCTCGGCTTGACCGGAGAGATTACCTCGGCATCTTCTCGCTTCCTCTGGAAGTAATCCCTCGGATCCTCCTTGGTCCGTCCAAGAGCTCGGCTATTAACAGATTTCAGCCTTTTTGGTGCGCTAATCTCGGTGTCGTTATGAGTCCTCTTGGACCTCTCTCCATTAGTTGTGTCGAAACAAAGTTCCTTCCCTTAAACATGCCGATGTTCTTTGGGATCAGCTTCCACTACAAGAAAAAACACTTTCCGTGACCAACATTTTGGTCGCGAAAAGTACCATATTTGGTCGCTAAAATCTTTTCGCGACCAAAATATGTTGGTCGTGAGTTGGTCGCTAAAGTCTCGTCACAGATAGTTTTCTGTGATCAAAAAAGCCTTTGGTCGCTAAAAGTGACCATTTGCGATCAACTTTTTTGGTCGCGGAAAGTCCAATTCATATTAGCCAAAAGTAAATTTTTAGCGACCAAAGATAAGTTGGTCGCCAAAAGTCAGCGCCTTGACCCAAAAAAAATAATTCTTTTGTGCTGCCTGGGACTTGAACTCTTGACCAAGGAGTCACCATGCACCCAATTCACTCTGCCAATACCATGCTTCTTGTTCATATTTGGCAAAAAATATATATAACCCATAAAAATTGGGTTATATATTATTTCATAAAACTTTTAATGCCTAAACAGAAAAATAGCATGTAATTACAGTAGTATCATTTTTTTTAAAATTTATTCCGCCATAACTTTTCGCGACCAACTTTTTTTTTTGGTTGCCAAAGGGTAATTTTCCACTACCAAAAAAGCCTTTGGTCGCCAATAGTATACTTTCTAGGGCTGAGCAAGGAATCCGTAAAATTCGTAATCCGATCCAGTCCAGTCCAATCCGATAGGTTTGGATTGGTTTTTTAAATCCGCGGTTCGGTTCCGGATTGAAGAATTAAAAATCCGTAGTATACGGATTGGTTCTGGATTAAACCCCACGGTTCCGGATTGGAACCGATCCGGACCGTATACATATAGTATATATTTTTATTATACATCCTCCCCCATAGTATCTTCTCTTATTTTATATAAAATCTAAACTCAAACCTATAACCGAATAATATCTTCTTTTATTACTTTTGTTTGTTAGTTTTTAGTTTTAATTTGTAATAGTTTAAATACTTATAGTGAAACCAGTTTTCTTATGGTTGTTTAAATTCTAGAACAATATGTCGCTATTATAGAAATAGATGTTGCTATTGTGGAACTAATATAACGCTATGTTTATATTTTTATAAAATTAAAGTGTTATATATATATATATATATTTTTTTGTTATTTAATTATGTGAATCCGTGGTCCTAAACCGATCCAATCCGTATTTAAATGGATTGGTTTGGATTGGTTCCATGATTTAAACGGATTGGATTGGTTCCAATTTTTCAGGAACCGTAGATAACGAATTGGTCCTGGTTTTACCCCAATCCGGTCCAATCCGGACCATGCTCACCCCTAATACTTTCCGCGACCAACTTTTTTTTTTGATTGCCAAAAGGTAATCTTTTGCGACCAAAAAAGCCTTTGGTCGCCAATAGTATACTTTTCGCGACCAACTTTTTTTTTTGGTCGCCAAAGGGTAATCTTCTGCGACCAAAAAAGCCTTTGGTCGCCTATAGTATACTTTCCGCGACCAATTCTTTTTTTTGGTCATCAAAGGGTATACTTTCTGTCGACAACTTTTTTTTTTGGTCGCCAAAATGTGATTTTCTGTGACCAAAAAAGCCTTTGGTCTCCAATAGGTATATTTTTCGCTACTAACTTTTTTTTTGGTCGCCAAAAGGTGATTTTCCGCGACCAAAAAATTGTGGTCGCCAAAAGTTAAATTTTGGTCGCAGAAAGTGGACTATTTGCGACCAAAAAAAATAGGTGGTCGCCAAAAGTGTTTTTTCTTGTAGTGTTCTTTGGTACGATGTGTCATCCGAGAATCTCCCTTTATCGACTCTTCTTGCCCGACCTCTCTTGAAGGCCGGTGAGAGTATTCATTGGTCCTGGTGTGCTAGGGGACTGCAGGGACTGTTTTCTGCCCCCCTTTTCTGGGCATTGTTCTTGGCCGCTGGAATCGGCGTGTCTTGTAATGGAAACGGTGGCTGCATGACGTTGTTCTGCATCATGAAATTGACGACTGATTGTAGGTCTACCAATTTATTCGACATTCCCTTCATCTCTCCGTCCCTCTGCAAGCATCTATCTTTCCACACTTGGAGATCGTTCTCGTTATAATACCCACTTCGGTCTGCCTTCTTTGGTATGTCTCTCTCTTGGCCAACGTATTTCTCTCTGGGGTTCTGATCCCGAGTTTCTTCGCTGCAATTATCTTCCTCTACGTTAAGGTCGATGTGTTTACCACTCCTCGTAGGGATGTCGTCTATAATCTTCTCTTTCTATCCGTCGTTGGCTATCTATTCTTCTTTCTTTCCCACAGATGGCGCCAAATTGTGTGTGTTGTTTTCTGACCACACTGCCAAACAGGTACTCAACTGGAGAACACCAGCAAAATAGATCACGCTTGAACAACCTGTCACAGAAAGAAAAGACTCCGGCGGTGGTTTGTCTACCTGGGACACTCCGACGATCAAGTCAGTAATTATCTCTCAAAGATAGTTAATAGTACTTTTACTCACTAGTTAGAATACAAAAAACGTACCTTAGACCCATGAGGGTGCCTTACTTTTATAGTCAGCACTGACCTGATCCCTGTAGAAGCGTAGCTTCAATGGACTCGGGCTCAATGCTCATCTTAGACTCTCCAATAGATAAAGATAAACTCCCTGAGAGTTTTATCCTTATCTAGACTGAGGTTCTCTCCATTCTTGGACTCTTATAGCTTATCCATTTATCTCGAATTTCGGTATCTTTGCAAGTAACCTCGGCCTAGCCGAGATCACCTCGGCGTCAAGACCAAGACACGTGGCACCTCGACTGGCACTTCGGTGCCACCTTGGCCACGTGTTGTTTATTCAAAAAATATGCCCCCACAGTTTCTAATTATTTTCCTATAGAACAATAAAATGACTTGAATTATTAATTGAAATATATTTCTACTATTAGTAAAAAAAATATTAATTAACTTAATGATTTATTAATAAAATAAGTCATTTGTTATACGATTAGAAACTTAAAAAGTTGAGATATAATTTTTAAAATCACATAGAGAAATTCATAATTTGAATAAACTTCTAGGAGTATATTTCTAATTTTAAAAGTGACAAATAATTGTATAACAGTAATACTACGAACATAAATTATCCAGAATTATTTTTTTGTAATTTAAATTTATTTTATATATCAATTCTATACTATAAAATTTTAATTCCCACTACACAATCACTCAATTAAAAAATCTGAATGTATAAGTCTGAGCTTTCAAACTAGGGCTTATTTTGGATTTTTTTTTTTGGCTTATTGATTTTTTTTTTTAAATGTGTAAAAGAAAAAAATAAGCAGAGAGATGATGTGACTTAAATAAGTCAATTAGCTGATTTTTTTTTTAGTTACAAAAATAGGCCTTATAAAATAAGTTAAATAAGATAAAATATCACATCCAAATCATAATTATTTTATTTTTTTCTCAAAAAAAAAAGTCAAAAAAATCAAAAATTTCTTTCCAAATAGAGCTAATTAATCAGACTAAATTATTCAAAAAGTCAAAAAAAATAAAGGAATTTTTTTAAGGTCCCTGTTATTAAGATTTTATAAGATAAAAAATATATAATATTTTCATTGTAGTTAACATTCTTCAATATTTTCATAGAAAAAATTCGACTTAGATAAATTTTATCCAACTCCGAGAAGTTTCAATTTTCACAGAAAAATTTCTCTGTGAAAATTGAAATTTCGATTAGTCAGACAAAATTTTTCTGAACTGAAGTTTTTTTTTTTTATGAAAATATTAAGAGACCTTCACTAATAAAAAAAATATTTTAAACATTTTCTACTACAAGGTTTTCATGCCCAGACTAGCCCAGCTGGTCGAACCGAGAACCGGCCCTTCTTTCGGTCCGAAAAACCCTCAAAACCTAGACTTTTTTTTTTCTTATGATTGGTCCTACACTGTCTTCAGCACGAGCGATTTGTCGCTTTCTTAAAAGATTTCAAAAAATATTTTGCGCGGTCCTGCGAAGACTTGTGTGGGATCGTTCTTGAGATTGTGCAGCTTAGGATCGCTCTCAACCTCGAGATTTGACCCCTCGCTTTCAAACCATTGAACCTGAGTTCAAAACGTTCAACGGTCAACCACAACGTGAGGCCTGTGTGGCCATTTTAAAGCAACCCTCGAACAAGAGGCACCAAAGTCAGATCAAGAAGATCAGATCAAAGGAAGCTTGTAAAGTTAGATCAGAAGCCTCCCCTCAAACTAGGGGCAAAAATGTCAGATATGCTCGAAGAGCCGAAGATGGATCCTTCAGTAAATCAATACAACAGCCACTCTCATGAATACGGATGGCTTCAAAACCCTAAAACCATTTGGCATGGACTTGTTACACTTTTACCCTTTGAGAGGCTCGCTGGGCCGAATGTGGTGATCTCTCATTAGGTTGACGCACCACACAAACAATGCACATGTTTCTATACAATGATTTTGGCCCCGGCTTCCCTTATTAAGCGCTTGGGCTCTCGTTTGTTTATAAAGATAGAATAAAAATGATTAATAGTGAAGGGATTGATAGTGAAAAATTATTAAATTATTTTAATATAAAATAATAAAACAAATATAAAAATTAAAAATTAATATTTTTTAAAAAATTCTCAATATATAAAAAATAAAAAAATTTCTAATCTTCTCACTATTTTTCTAATACTATCCCTATTTCCTCACTATGAATCCCCCTTCCAAGGGTATTAGTAATACCAAGGTATTAGTAGTCTCAAGACTATCTCTAAAAAACAAACAAGGTGTTAGTAATACCAAGGTATTAGTAGTCTCAATTCCCTTCCTATAACCCCAAACAAACGGGGTCTGAGAGCCTATCACGAATCTTGTTTTAATAATTCGAATTGTTCAATGTGTAAAACTTATCGATTATTAAATATTTATAAAAAATTACATTGATCAGATATCGATAATTATGTGATCTTTTGTATAAAAAAATAGACCTTAAAAAAATAAACGGTTGATAGAAAACTGATCCGATGAGATAATTATGGATATCCGATCAACGTATTTTTTTATAAACATATAATATTGGACGAGTTTTACACAATAAACAATTTAAATTATCGAAACGAGACCCCTCTAGAGTCCAACAGCGCCGTCCAGTCTGTTCTGGAATTAAATGGGAAGCCACTGCCTTGATGTTCCCGTCACTGCGCAGTCGAGTCCATCTGTATGAACAGTACAACGCAATCGCTGCACGCAGAGAATCTGCCCTCTAGGCTTGAACAAGGGGTCACACAAAACTTCTATACATCCTCCGCCACGTGGCTCCGAAACACTGATCTGAAAACCCTTTGATTTTTTTTTTTTTCGCAATTACATCTATAGGCGAGAGAGAACGATCGATCACGATCGATCTTCGATGGGCTTAATCAAAAGCAGCTTCTCATTCATGGTGGGAACATTTTTCGGAGTCTACGTTGCTCAGAACTACAACGTTCCAAATATAAAGAAGCTTTTCAACACAGGGCTTGTGTTCGCGAAGCACTTCGAAGAGAATTATCGCAAGCCCAAGAAGAAGAGAGACGAAGATGATTGATTTCTGAGTTAGAGGTTCCATTCAATTCCAGGTTTTCTATACTATGTGTTTGTTTGTTTTTTTCAACAGGGTTTTTGTTATAGACTCGGATTAGGAATGATCAATATTGATTGGAGATTTATGAGGGATTCAGTTTTTATATTGAAGAATTTGATGATCTGTTGTTGTGTTTTCGGTTCTGAGTTCGAAATGTGCATTATCTTTTACCCTTCTTGTTTGGTTGCCGAGAAAAAAAGACAAGAATTGTAATTGGGCATTGTAAATATTTGATAACTTCATTAATTAATTGTCTTGTTAGTTGAACCATATGAAAATACTTTGCTTTTGATTCAATCAACATTATCACTCAATTGGACTTGAAAGGTTCAGTTTTTAGTGCATATAATGGGTGCACTTTTCATAATGGCATTAACATTGTGATCAATTTGCTTGGAAATGAAATTTTGAATAAATAGATAAAATTTCCGTTGGCAATCAATGTGTGCTAGTGTTCTCTTGTTATGATAGAACTTGTAGTAGGGCTAAATTGTGTTCATGGTTGCTCTTGAGAGTGATCTGAAAAAGGTTTACGGTTGTGTCTTGTGTTCAGTACTGGTAGACTTTTGAATGATGTGTGTGGCACTATGCAATTTTTAGATGCTTGGCTCAAGGGAAGGATATATTCAGTGAGGAGTGTTTAGTTCTTTTGATAAATTAGAATATTAGAATTTCTTATGTTGCTTAAGCACATTTGGCATGATGTTAGTGCAAATGCTCTTTACGAAAAAATGGTGAGTGGCAAACTTTGAAACTAGTGGCATAAAGGCATGTTGTGGCATACAAATGCTCGAAGTGGCGAGCTCAAAGGTGATTTTTTATATTTTGCACATAAGTAGTTAGAGTAAAAGCATGCTGTGTGCATGTAACAAGGACAAAAGGCTATAATGAAAACAACATCTGCAGCTAATTTTGCTCTTTTGTATACTTTTTTCTTATGTTTTTGAAAGCTTATTGCTAGCAGTAGCATGGGTTTCCTTGGGATTCCTTTGTGGTAAAATCGGTATTTGCATTTTGACAACTAAGTGTTACATCAGTAATCAAATGTTTTGGTCAAGTTCCGGTGGTTAGAGCTATGTAAAGGACCAACTATACTTGAAAAAAGCATTGCAAGGCCACTTGTACCTATCAATCATCCCTGATCTCACATACACCTCATTTTTTCTTTGTCAACAACTAATTTCGATGTGATCAGTGCATTATATTTATATCCCTGTTTCTCTTTGCTTTCCTTCTAGTGCCATCGCTACATAGTCCTCATAAGTGGCAAGCTATTCAACCTATGTTTATCTTGTGAAGATTAATTAGTTGTTTGCCTGAGGAGTTGTTTGGTTGATTTTTTTTTTCTTCATATTCTTTTGGTTCTTTTCCCTTTGACCGTCCCCTCATTTTCTCTTGCATAGTGTTGTGGCACTTGTAAGTGATAACTCTACTTTTATGATCCATCTTCATTTGATGAGCTCCACTACATTAACCTTGTTTGCTAGCTAATGCTAACTACCTGAGCAACTACATTTCCTGATATTGGCATCACTGCATTTATTGGTGTTTAGGTTTGAATCTCAGTATGGATCTATGGAGTCTTTATGGAGACACTTGTCTACAACACAACCATATATAGAAATGCTCTGAATAAAAACTTTAGCACATCTGAATTCTTATGGGATAGGGGTAGTTCCTAACAGAAGGGGAGCTCTCTTCGAAGTCAATTCTTCTTCATCTTTCTTTTTTATTTTATTTATTTATTTGTTTTTATTGTGAAGATGTTCCAGCTTCGCCTTTGACTATCTTCTCAGGCATATGTAATTTTTTTTGTACTGCATATACCAAAGTAATTACCGAGTACGGTGAGACTGAGTGAAAGGATTATTTGTGTGGTGGTATTAAGTTGGAAATATAAGATAAAGAGTGTTTGCCAGATTAATAATACTATAGACAGTATTAATATATTAAATTAATATATTTTAATTTTTAGTATTTTTTAATATTATAATTTTTTTTGTTCTAAAAAATATAATTTTTTTGCATAAAAATTATTTTATTTTAAGTTCTTTTTTATATTGGACAAACAATTTGGGGACAATTAAAAAAAACTCCCTAGATTTTAGTTTTTTAACCAAATAAACTCAATTTTAATTTTTTCAATTCAAACCCTAATATTTTAATTTACTTTCAATCTAAACCATTAACTTATTTTTCATAAATAAAATAGATGAGAAAAATATTTTAATCATTAAACTCAATGTAAGCATATATAAAATGTCTAAATATTATTTTTTATTGAGTTTAATGATTAAAATAAAAATATTTTTTAAAATTTTTAATTTTTTTTACCAAGTGCATCTGTTTGTTTTAGTTTTTTTTTAGGGCGAATTACACTAACAGTTCATATAGTTTGGGGCTCATATCACTTTTGGTCCATGTTCAATTGTGACGCATTTGAGCATAAATTTTGAATGTTCTTTCAAATAAGGATAATTGAAGATACCATTACTAAATTTTAAGGGCAAAATTATCAATTTGATAAAATATAAACTAATTTGATAAAAATAAATGTCAAAAAAATATTTTTGAATTTTTTAAAATTATTTTTACCCACCAAAGATAAAATTATATAAAATTAATAAATCTTTTAAAAGATTTTTTTTTTTTTACCAAATTAATTTTTATTATGTGTTTGAATGTTGATCATATAATAGATGATTGTTAGAATTTTAATGTATAATTGATATATTTAATATATGATATGTTTTTAGTTTTGATTTTTTTGTTTTAATGAATTGGTTTAATAATGATATTAAAGTTGTCGTCATATTTGATTTTTGGAAAAATAGAAACTAATTTAATGAAAATAAAAACAATCATCCATTGCATAATCATTATCCAAACACATAATAAAAATTAATTTGGTAAAATAAAAAAATAAATAAATGTCTAAGGGATTTATCAATTTTACATAATTTTATCTTTGGTGGGTAGAAATAATTTTTAAAAATTTTAAAATATTTTTTTGACATTTATTTTTGTCAAATTAGTTTATATTTGATCAAATAGACAAATTTGCCTTAAAATTATGTAATGGTATCTTCAATTGTCTTTATTTAAAATAATTCAAAATTCAGCGTCAAATGGGTCACAATTGAAAAGTTAGGACCAAACTAACACAAATTCCATACTATTTTTTTAATATAAAAATAATTTATTTATTTATTTTATATAAAAATAATTTAATAATTTCATCACTAACTATCTCTCATACTATTGTCAAAACAAATAAATTTTTATTTAATTTCTTTGCTAACAATTCTCACATTAACAATCACTTTACTAACCATGTTTTTACTAACAATTTCTTCCAACCTAATTCGTCAAACAAACGTAACCTACAGCATAGTTAATCCCCCACTTATGAACCCCAACCAAAACAGTCTATGGTCACGTTTGTTTCACCTATGTTCACAAATCGGTTCTGTGCGGTTCGGATGACGAGTTAGACTCGCTCGATGGGGTGCGGGTTGGGAAAAAATGAAACCGCGTTCGCCCGCAGTGCGGGTTGCGGATTGAACGGGTGAGTCATGCGGTTGTGCGGGCAGGTGCGGGCGGTTTGTGAATTAGATTTTTTTTTTTTTTTTTTTTTTTTTTTTTTTTTTTTTTTTTTTTGTATTTCAACTGCAGTTGGAGGTTTTGTATGGGACAAAAATTAGAC
Source organism: Camellia sinensis (assembly GCF_004153795.1). Lineage (NCBI taxonomy): Eukaryota > Viridiplantae > Streptophyta > Magnoliopsida > Ericales > Theaceae > Camellia > Camellia sinensis. The sequence continues at coordinate 952,730 of NW_021024631.1, read as the reverse complement.
TGAAATATTTATAACTTTTTGCTTTGAATTTAGTATGGAATTCACACAACAAAATGAAAAAGATTGTAGTGTATATCTATAAACTTGCCTCTCGTAAGTCATATTATCTGGATCTATATTGTCTTGCCCACAACACAATACAATCAAAAACATTTTCTTTTATTAAATAAAAGAAGCAAAAAGTTACAAAACCCACCACTATCAAACAAACAATGATGGTGTTTGGGAAGTGAGTTTTTATGTAGATTTTAGTAGATGTAGGTTTTTATGAGATAAAAAATTTTTAGTGTTTGGGAAGATAGTTGGGTTTTTATGTGGTTGGATGTGATGTTTGTGAGAGAAAAAGTGAAATGATTATGGGGTTGGATGTGATATTTTGTTTGGATGTGTTTTTTTTGGTTTTGCAAAACTTCTGTCTTTTAGTGGAAAAAATGAGAAAAAAATTTGGGAACCAACTTCCCAAACACCACCAATAAAGCAAGTTCTGAGGCATGATTGGTATTTTCTCATCAATCTTCCACAAATTAAACAACGGGACACAAGGGCCATTGCACAATCTGCTAATACAAGTTGATCTTGACAAGAAACCAAGAATGAAAACAAAACCCCAGGAGGCCTAAGTGTCTGGACCTCACTCCAAAAGTGTTTGTTCAAATCAAAAGACAAAATAGAGCATGATCGAATCCCAAATACACAGAATTTCCCTTTAAACAAAGCAGAGGACAACCATTGAGATGAATTTGCTAACCTGAAATCTGCAGGCAAAGGAGAAGGATTCTAGATTTGGGTACCTTCATTCATGCAATGAAACTTATTTTATTTTTATTTTATTTTTGTAGTAGATCTTCCAGATCTGGCATCTCCAAATCTGGTTTGCGATTGAGCAACGGCGACATTGCGACAGGAAGAAGAGAAAGGGATGGAGAGACGATGGCGATGGAGTAAGGTTGATCTGCGAGAGACGACGGTAATAGTAGAGGAGAGGAGAGAGATGGCGACGGGGAGGAGATGAAAGAGATGACGAGCAAGAGGCGAGAGATGGAGGTGGTGAGAAAGGTAGGTGAGATGAGAGAGAGAGAGAGAAATAGTAAAAGAGGATGAAAAAATGAATTCAACATGTAAAGAGATATATTTTTATTTTAAACATAGACTCCGTTTGAGAAGTGGGTTGGCTTTTTGACTTTTTTGGCTATTTTAACTTGGGTTAAAAAGTTTGGTTTGAGAAAAGCTTTTTGGCTTTTCGACTTTTTTGACTTTTTTTGTGAGAGAAGAGTGTAATGATTATGGATTGGATGTGATGTTTTGTTTGTTGTGGCTAAAATAGCTTATTTTGTCTTTTGTGACTAAAATAGCCCCAAACCTCCTTGCCAAACAGAGCATAATGCAGGTGGGTTTCGAATTTGCACGGATAGGGTCGAGTCTGACCCGAATCCGATTTTATATGAAAAAATAGACCCGGACTATTTATGCATACGGGTAGGGTCGAATTTGTGCGGGTAGGGTCGGTTTGGACGGATTGTAAGGATTGGATAAACCGTTGTCCACCCCCTAAAGGGTAGGATTCGACTAGAATGCTTGCTGGGTCCACGATGGCATGTTTAGTGCACTCTTGGAGCTCCTGACTAACACTCCAGTGCTATTAACAATGTTCATCAGTGACTGGATAAGCTTTGATGAGTTGAAGGTGAGATTAAAAAAATAATTAGGGGATTAAGTGTATTTTTTTTTACCCAAGTGTAGCCTCTTATTTGTATAAAAAAAAAAAACAAAAAACAAAAAATTATGTTTGTTGTAGAATTTTTTTTAATATAGAAATATTCTATTTTTATTTTATATAAAAATAATTTAACAATTTCATCACTAATCGTCTCCCATACTATCATCAAAATAAACATATTTTTATTAAATCCTCTCCCTAATAATCCCTACATGAATAATTTCTTCACTAACCATCCCCAAACTAATAATCTCATTTAATCTAATCCGTCAAACAAACGTGGTCTATAAATAAATTTTACGAATTATTAATCCAATCCCGTCCTCAAAATACCCAATAAACATGGCCTTACCTTAAAAGGAAGTAGAAACTAAAACCATTCATTCATTTTTTAAGGTTAGAATTCATTACTTTATGTGGGGACATAAATTTTGAATGATGACACGTGGCCGAGGTGTCACCAGAGTGCCAGCCAGGGTGCCACGTATCCTGGTCATGATGCCGAAATGATCTCGGCTAGGCCGAGATTATTTCCGAAGATATCGGAATCCGGAATAAGCGGATAAAGGGCGAGAGTCCTAGAATGGGAGAAGATTTCAATTTGGGTAAAGATAAGACTCTTAGAGAGTTTATCCTAATCCTACTGGGAGTCCAAGATTAGCAGTAATCCTAAGTCCATTGAAGCTACGCTTCTATTGGGACTAGGATTGTGTTGGCTATAAAAGAGAGGCACGCACATGGGTTTAAGGTACGCTTTTTGTATTTTGAATAAGTGAACTAAGCACTTTTGTTATCTTTGAGAGATAACTGACTTGACCATCAGAATGCCTCCGGGTAGACGAACTACCGCCGGAATCTCTTCTTTCTGTTGCAGGTCGTTCGGGTTTAACCTATTCTGTCGGTGCTCTCCATCTAAGTACTAGTTTGGCAGTATGGTCGGAAATTAACACACACAATTTGGCGCCGTCTGTGGGAAAGAAAGGAGAATACATGGCCAACGATGGACAGAAAGAGAAGATTGGGGATGACATTCCTATTGGGAGTGGGAAACCTATTGACCTTGACGTCGAAGAAGACAACTGCAACGAAGAGACTCGTGATCAGAATCACGGAGGAAAGGACGTCGGCCAGGAAGGCGGCGTACCAAAGAAAATGGACCAAAGCGGGTATTACAACGAGAACAACCTTCAGGTATGGAAGGATAGAGGCCTACGGAGGGACGATGAGGTAAAGACAATGGCGAACAAACTGGCGGATCTGCAAACGGTCGTCAATTTCATGATGCAGAACAACGTCATGCAGCCACCGTTCCCGTTACAAGATACACCGATTCCAGTAGCCAAGAAAGATGTCTGACAAGATGGGTAGAAAATAGTCCCTACAGTCCCCCAGCACACCAGGAGCGAAAAACACTCTCACCGGCCTTCAAGGGAGGTCGGGTGAGGAGAGTCAAGAAGGGAAGAATCTCGAAGGACACATCGCACCAAGGAAGCAGACCCCAAAGAACATCGACATGTTCAAAGGCATGAGTTGTGCTTCGACACAACTAATGGAGAAAGGTCTGTCACGACCCAAACCCGCCCCTATGGGTTTGGCACTGTAACCGGCCAGTAATCCGTGCTTACCGAAGGCCTGCTTAACAGTAATAACAGTAATACAGAGTACAGGGGCTGGTGGAAGCCAAAACAGTAATAAAAGATGTTCAATGAGCTGTGACAGTCTGTATGCGAAAAAAACTTTTCATACATATTCACATTCAAAAACAAAAGGCAGTATGCACATACATCATATACAATCATTCAGGTTAGGGACCAAGTCCCTACCATAACAGTACAGTACAAGTCTATACAGTTTATACAAAACAGAAACAGAAAGGGGGAGTCCAAAACACCCCCAAGCAGCCTTAGCTTGGCAGCACTTGGAACCTTGCAATGAGGCACGCTGGTTGGTTTGACAAAAAGGGAGTTTAACCCAACGCTCCTAACTCCGATCCGGTGCCTGGACACCTACATATATATATATATATATATAAACAGTAAGCTAAACCCCAGTGAATAACATATGCGTAAAGAGGTTATTCATTTTGAGGCCGCTTGGCTATCACACCCTACTTATGTTGATATTGTGAATGCTTCTTGGAACACTGCCAGTTCTTTGAACTCCAATCTCAATCTTGTTGCCGAAAACTCCCTTGTTTGGAACAAGGAAGTCTTTGGTAACATTTTTAAAAGAAAACGATTGCTCCTTGCTCGCATTGAGGGAATCCAAAAAGCTCAATCTAATTCTTTTTCCCATAATCTTTTCTTTCTTGAAAAAGATCTGGTTTCACAATTTAATAAAACTCTTTTTCTAGAGGAACTTTTGTGGTTTCAAAAATCTAGAGCCAATTGGATCACTCAAGGTGAAAGAAACACTAAATTTTTCCATGTATCTTCTATTACTAGAAGAAGAAGATTAAAAATTGACTCTTTGAAAAATGAGCAAGGTGTCTGGCTACATGATCCTATCAGTGTGAAGGAGCATATTCAAACCTATTTTATAACCTTGTTTAAAGCTGATGATACTGAGGTTCTTGATCATTGGTGTAATCTTGCACACCATAAAATTTCTATTGATGAGAATAATGTGCTTCAGAGAAACATAACCAATGCTGAAATTTTAGAGGCTGTGAATAACATTGGTGCCTTCAAAGCTCCTGGCCGTGATGGCTTTCAAGCTATATTTTATCACAAGTTTTGGAATGTCATTGGGGATAATGTGTGTCATTTTATTAGGCATTGCTACCATGAGAAATCTATTCCATTAGAGGTTAACAGAACCCTTATTGCTCTTATACCTAAAATCGATAACCCTGATAATATTAAGCAATTTCGCCCCATCAGCTTGTGCAATGTTTCCTATAAAATTCTCTCCAAAATTCTCGTGAACCGCTTGCGCCCTCTTCTTGATAACTTGATCAGCCCTAACCAAAGTAGTTTCATCCCTGGTCGTTCTACCCATGACAACATCATTATCACTCAAGAATTGATCCATACATTGCGTAATAGGAAGGGTAAAAATGGGGGTTTAATCATTAAGCTTGATTTGGAAAAAGCCTATGATAGAATTTCTTGGAACTTTATCAGAGAAACCTTGATTGAATTCAATCTTAATATCTATTGGGTGGATCTCATCATGAGTTGTGTTTCCAATGTGAATTTCTCTATTTTGTGGAATGGTGAAACTATGCATGATTTTTCTACTGGAAGAGGTCTCAGACAAGGAGATCCTCTTTCACCTTAATTGTTTGTCTTGTGTATGGAAAGGCTCTCCAATATGATTAAAGTTAAAGTTGAGAACAAAGAATGGAAAGGAATCAAAGCTTCTAAGAACAGCCCATCTGTCTCTTATCTTTTTTTGGCAGATGATCTACTTCTGTTTGCCAAAGCTGATCAAGAAAATTGTGAGACTCTTATGGAAACCATGGAAGAATTCTGTGCTATCTCAGGCCAGAAAATTAATCTCCTTAAATCCAAAATGTTCATTTCTTCTAATGTGGACAGGAATCAAGCCTCTAGCCTTAGTCTATTTTGTGGTATTTCTTTGACTTAAGACCTAGAGAAATATCTTGGAGTGCCCGTTCTCCACAATCGAGTTAGTAGAAACCTCTATAATAATGTTGTGACCAGGGTTCAGAAAAAATTATCTGCTTCGAAAGCCAAAACTTTGTCTCTTGCTGGGCGAGCTACTGTAATCCAGGCAATTTCTTCATCTATCCCCTCTTACCTTATGCAGACTTCCAAATTACCTCAAGGCGTGTGCAAGAACATTGACAAGATACATAGAAGTTTCTTGTGGAGTGAACAAAATAACAAGAGATCTATTCATTTGGTGCATTGGGATCAGGTATGTCGAAGCAAAAGAGAAGGTGGACTGGGGTTAAGGAAAGCTGCTAATCAAAACCTGGCCCTCTTGACCAAGTTGGGTTGGAAGATCAATTGTGATAAAAATCTAACCTGGTACAAAATTCTTAGAGGGAAGTATTTGAATAAAAACACTTTTTCTGGTTGGCCCACTCACAAAAAAGCCTCTCAGACTTGGAAAAGAATTATGAAATCTAGAGATTTTCTCAATAAAGGCCTGAAGTGGACAGTTGGTGATGGGAAGCACATATCCTTTTGGAATGATTGGTGGTGTGGTGAATGCACCCTTGCTACTAGATTTCCAGGACCTCACACTAGAGAAGAGGTGTCAGTGGCAGACATGATAGATGAGGAGGGTAGATGGAATCTGCAAAGTGTAGAAAACTTTATCTCTCAACAAACTTTACAACAAATCTGCCAAACCCATCTTCCCCAGCATGTGCTACTTTCAGATAATCCTCACTGGATAGGTTCTCCTAGTGGAGGGTTTTCTGTTGGGGCAGCTTATGACTTGATTACTGCTCAAGAGCAAACGACTCATTCCATTAACTGGAGTTGGATTTGGAAACTCAAAATCCCTCAAAAGATCAAGGGCATTATTTGGCTTCTTCTTAATGGGCGGCTCATCACTAACCACTTTAGAAGAATCAAAGGGGTCTCATCTTCTGACATTTGCCCAAGATGTAATCTTTATAGAGAAGATCTTCAACACCTTTTCAGAGAATGTACCAAAGCTGCAGAAGTTTGGAGAAACATCAGGAATCTTAGTTGGCTGAATATAAGTTTGAACATTCGTTTTGATCAATGGTTGCTATCTAATTTGAAAAGTAAGAGCTCTAAAATCTGGAATGTACCATGGGGAACTGTTTTTATTCTAGCCTTTTGGAAAATTTGGAAAGACAGGAATAATATGGTTTTTCGCCAAGAAGATTGTAATGCACAGGAGGCTGTTAGATTTATTCACTTGCAAGCCATTGAAATTCAAGAGGCTTTTCTGACTGATCATTTTACAGGGATGAAAATACCTCAAGTTTCTAATTGGTGTTGTCCTCTTATAGGTAAAATTAAGCTTAACACGGATGGATGCTCTAAAGGCAATCCTGGACCAGCGGGTTATTAAGGTTTATTCAGAGGTGAAAGAGGGACATGGCTGCATGGTTATCATGGAAAGCTTGAAAATGTAACCAGTGAGGTTGCTGAATTGTGGGGAGTTTACAGAGATCTCACCATCATCCTAGAGAAGAGCATGACAGATATTCTTATAGAAACTGATTCTGAGCAAGTGGTGTTGTTCATCAAAGGGGACACTCCTCCAAATTTTGCACAACGAGCTCTCCTCGAAGACACCAAATTTCTCATGCACAGGTGCAATTGCTCCATCAGTTACACACCTAGAGAGGCCAACAAATGTGTAGATGGACTAGCTAATTTAGGAGCTACCCACCAAAACAATCTGGTAGTGCTTGATGACCCACCAAGTGCCATTGTAAGTCTGTTGATAGCAGACATGGTGGGGGCATCTTGTGTAAGGACTTAGTGTCCTTTGTTTCTTTCTTGTTTTTTATTCTATTTCCTTTGAATCAAAAAAAAAAAAGAAAGAAAAAAGGTGAGAATAAAAAAATAATTAGGGGATTAAGTGTATTATTTTTTTTACCCAAGTGTAGCCTGTTATTTGTATAAAAAAAATAATAATAATTTGTTTGTTGTAGAATTTTTTTTAATATAGAAATATTTTTTTTTATTTTATATAAAAATAATTTAACAATTTCATCACTAATCCTCTCCCATACTATCATCAAAATAAATATATTTTTACTTAATCCTCTCCCTAATAATCCCTACATGAATAATTTATTCATTAACCATCCCCTCACTAATAATCTCATTTAATTTAATCCGTCAAATAAACATGATCTATAAAAAAAAATTTACGAATTATTAATCCAATCCTGTCCTCAAAATACCCAATAAACATGGCCTTACCTTAAAAGGAAGTAGAAACTAAAACCATTCATTGACTTTTTAAGGTTAGAATTCATTACTTTACATAAGAGACCTATGAATAAGTGGGACTATACTAGTTATGCTGCTAACTGAGAACTAACTAATTATGCATGACAACTTAACTCATTTGGTTCGGTTTATAATTTGTTTTTTAACTTGTTTTTATTGTTATGTTACTATCATTTATTTTTTAATTAACGTTTTCTTTTTCTTTTTCTTTTTCTTTTTCTTTTTGAGCTCATAATTTAAAGAAATATATATATTACAAACAGATCATTTTATATCGCATATTTACAATGTTAGTGGGATCTCCACATAATTTGTTATGACCAGTGGAAATAATGTGTCCATAATTTTATTAAAATAGAAACAATCACGAGCCTTTGGCTTTTTTTGAGAGGATAATTTATACCTTTTATCTTTATAATTTAAAGTCTTCGGTTGATATTGTTTATTAAAATAATAAAAATTAAAATAAAATTTGAATTAAATTAAAAAAATAAAAAATATAATTTATTTATTTATTTTTTTAATTTTATAACTACTAGAAGTGTGGGCATGCAAAATAATTATATTAGTTCTTTGCGTCATGATTTTAGTTACTTAAAGACCAAAGTATCCTTTAGCAATGAGTTAATTATACAAAAATATCCTAAACTATAATAAAATATCATTTTATTCTCATGAATTATCATGAAATACCAATTTATTCTCTAAATTATAAAAATTTATAATTAAACCCTTTAACTATGCGTTAAAAAAAAAAAATTCAACTATCAAACTGTCGCATACTCTTTAATATCATTAATGAAAATAATGATATGATCAAATTGTTCTCTTATTTTTATTTTTATTTTTTTTAGGGGGGGGGGGGCGGTGGGTGGGGGGAAG
>NW_021024631.1:885748-944166 GCF_004153795.1 Camellia sinensis | reverse complement strand
TTTTTTTTTCACCCAAAAAGCTATTTTTTTTAAATTTTTTTTTGATATTTAAAAAAAATTAATTATACATTTTTTATAATTAACGGATAAAGTGACAGTTTCATGATAGTTCCGATTTATGATAGTTCAATGTGAGATATTTTGGTAATTAAGGGCTCGTTTAGGAATAGATTATTTTAATAATTTTTTGACATTTAACTAAAATATAAGGTAAAAAAATTAATATGTTTAGAATAATTTTTTAATTTTTGGATAGATTACACTGACACCCCTTGAAATTTATGTTTATTACAGTTCTTCTCTCACCTTTTCAAAATTACATCTCTCTCTGATGTTTAAAGTTTCATTACATATTCTCCTCATCAATTTAATTTTTTTATATACCAATTTTGCCCTCACTATGTAAATTACATTGACACCTCTCACATTTTAAAAATTACAATCCACTCCCTAAGTTTTAAAGTACCATTACCAATTGTCCTCTTGGTTAGTATTAGTTGGAAAAAAAATTCATTGAAAAAAAAATTAATTGGAAAAATATTATTTGAAAAAAAAATTTGTAAGTAAAATTTTTAAATTTCTATTTAAAAATCAACGTAAACTCATTTTTTGAATTTATATTTTTTTCACAAATTTATAAACTGAGACAACAATTTATAAACAAAAAAACTATCAAACAAGTTTTTATAACAATTTTTTAAGTTTTGTAAATATAAATTGAAACTAAAAACGAAATAGTTACCAAACAAGTCTCAGATGGTAAAAATGTTGTAAAATTAATAAATAATTAAATAAGTTACCAACGTAAAAAATGACTTATCAAAAGATTCTTAGGTTATGTATGGTTTGATTTTTAGAATTTTTTTTTAAAAATTAAAAATTAATTTGGTTAAGAAATAAAAATAAAAAATAATTATCATTTAAGGGTAAAAAATAATTATCATTTTAACTTTTGGGCAGATTATATACATACTTATGGTTGTTTTAATTTAATTTGTAAAAAATTATTTATAACCACTCGAAAGATAAAAATATATAATAATTATCATTTTAACTTTTGGGCAGATTATATACATACTTATGGCTGTTTCAATTTAATTTGTAAAAAATTATTTCTAACCACTCGAAAGATAAAAATTATATAAAAATGATAATTATTTTTTATTTTTTATTTCTTAACCAAATTAATTTTTAATTTTTAAAAAAAATTTCTAAAAATCAAACCATACATAACCTAAAATTTTTTTGATAAGTCATTTCTTATGTTGGTAACTTATTTAATTGTTTGTTAATTTTATGACTTTTTAACCATCTGAAGCCTGTTTGGTAATCATTTTGTTTTTAGTTTTCAATTTATATTTACAAAAATTTTAAAAACTGTCATAAAAGCTTGCTTGATAATTTTTTTTGTTTATAAATGGTTGTCTCAGTTTGTAAATTTGAGGAAAAAACGTAAATTCAAAACATGAGTTTACGTTGGTTTTTAAAGAGAAATTTAAAAAATTTACTAACAAAAATTTTTTTCAATTAATTTTTTTTCCAACTAATATTAACAGAGGAGACAATTGGTAATGTTACTTTAAACCTTAGAGAGGGGATTGTAATTTTTAAAATGTGAGGGGTGTCAATGTAATTTACCTAATGAGGACAAAATTGGTATTTAAAAAAATAAATTGCTGAGGGAAAAATCTGTAATGAAACTTTAAATCTCAGGAAAGGAGATGTAATTTTCAAAAAGTGGAGAGAAACTGTAATAAATATAAACTTCAAGGAGTATCAGTGTGATTTACCCTTGATTTTTTAAGAAAAATATTTAAAAAATAAAGAAAAAAATAATCTTTAATTTTTTGGTGTATGTTATAAATTTTTTAACTTTTAAATTAAAATACTCACATATCAAATGAGGTCTAAGGGTTGGTTTGGGAAGGAGGTTGATTTTTTAGTTTTTTTTGGCTATTTTAACATGGGATAAAAAGCTTAGTTTGGGAAAGATTTTTTGACTTTTTAAACTTTTTTTGTGAGAAAAAAGTATAATAATTATGGATTGAATGTGATATTTTATTTTTTATAACTAAAATAACTTATTTCATCTTTTATGACTAAAATAAAAAAAAAAAACTCAATCTAACTGTTCCCAAACGGAGCCTAAATGTATTCTGTTAACCCTCCCTTCTTTTAATTCAGGAATCAAATGCTACTTAACAATAATTTAAGGGCTTTCGTGTAAATAACTCAAAATTTAATCCCATTTCCTTGAATTGAAACGGCGTATTCTCTCCTTTTGCATTCGATTCACAAACCCTAATTTCAGTCGACGTTCTCACAGAGAGATTGCCTTCACTTTCAATCAAATTAGGGTTACAGATCTGCTGCGATCATCGCTACTCTGCGAACCCTCCAACAATGGGAGGTCATGGTGGTCTGAATATTCTTCCTCAGAAGCGATGGAACGTCTACAACTTCGACAACAGAGAGAAAGTCCGCAAAGACGAAGAAGCCGCCGCCAAAGAAGAGCAGCTCAAGCGCGAGCAGTCTCGAAAGCGTGACTTCGAGCTTCGTCTTGTCCAACTCCGCCAAGCCCGTGGTTTGGCCCCTTCAGCTCAGGCCTCGTCGCCTTCTTCAGAGACAAAATCAAAATCAAAATCAAAATCGGAATCGAAATCGAAATCCCCGGAATTGGAATCGAAATCCAAATTGAATCACATTAATTTGTTTGAAGGTATTAAATTTTTTGATCCAGTAGTTTTTGGAGGTGAGGGAAAAGGGGAAGATGAAGGAGGGGCATTTAAGAAGATGAAGATGGCGAAGAAGGAGGCGGCGCCGAGGGTTGTGATGCCTGAAGATGAGAAGTATAGGTTGGGTTATGGGATTGCTGGGAAAGGGGTGAAATTGCCGTGGTATTTGTCGAAGCCAAACGATGATGCCAATGTAGAGGAAGAAGATGATCATCATCATCATAGGTCTAGAGAAGGGGCTAAGAGTGGTGTGAAGAAGACTTTGGAACAGCTGAGAGAAGAACGGTTGAAGAGAGAAAAGAAAGAGAAGGAAAGGGAGCAATCTCTGATGCTAGAGAAACGGTTCAATAGAGATAAGAAAGAGAAGGAAAGGGAGCGAGCTCTGATACTAGAGAAGGGTCGAAGAGATGTACCTTTCTTGAAGGACCGAGGATTTTCTAGGAGGTAGGTCCTAAGAAGTTGCAGTTGTTTTGCAGTTTGGCTGAATTTATTGTCAAATTTAATAATTGGTACATTGGTATTTATTCTGGATTTATTCTTGATGCTTTCTTGGATTGTTTGTTGGAAATTAGGTGAAGAAAAATTCTCCAACTATAACATATTGTGACATTTAGGTGCTAAGAAGTTGCAGTTGTTTTGCATTTTGGCTGAATTTATCGTCAAATTTAATAATTGGTACATTGCTATTACTTAAAAGATTTATTCTTGATGTATTCTTGGATTGTTTGTTGGCAATTAGGTGACGAAAAATTCTCTGAATATAACATATTGTGACATTGCATGATGAAATTGTTTGGCCTCATGTTTGATTTTTGAGTTGATTCTTGATGTACATATGCAACTCAAAATTCTGTCTGGTCCCTCTACTCTAAAATTCATGTTTTTTGCACCCTTCATATGTTGTTAGGCGAACCAGCAGATGCTCAACGCCTTGGCCTCAATAATTGAGCTAAGCTATTTCATAATTATATTATGGTCTCAAGCTGTAGCTGATTATGTTTCAGCGGTGGTTGTCAGCCTTGTTGCTTAGTTTCTTTAACTCAAAAGAGATTCACTCGAATGCATTATCTTCAAGTTTCTGCCACACAAAATGAACTTTTTTAAAGATACATTCTCCTAAGAAATCAGTGGTATAGGAGGAATGCATGCATAGATAGATTCTATTGTGCTAAACTAGACAAAATGAATGTTACTGTATCGATCATAGCATTCTATAATGTTTGATAAGTTTGTATTTGGAAACTTTATATTTTTCTTCTATATATATATATATATATATTTGTATTGAAAATGAATATCTTAGGCTCAAAACAAATTGTTGATAGCTAATCAAGTAACTTATAAGTAGTTACATAGTGACTAAGAAGGCTAGGGAGGATTATGGACAGGTTCTCCTTCACGAGTACGGGAAAATACATTTTAGTGAGATTTGTAGTGCAGAAGACAACTGCCTGTTTTGGTAATTTAGAGTACTATCATTCAAGCAAGCAGAAGCATAATTTTATATGCCTATGTACTTAGGACTCTATTAGATATTTTACATTATTAGAGGTCATCTCTTGTAGTTATATAAATATTGTATAGATGTTGTATGGCCTTTCAGAATGAAAGAGATAGCTTGAAAGGGGGATATGCTCTCATGAGGTCTGGTTCTCTTCAAACTGAACAGGAAGCTGTTGCCCTCGAAATCGGGATCTTCTGCATTTTTCTTCTATTTTGATTTTTAATTTTTCAAAAGGTACATAAAACATCACTGCATGAGGTAGTGCCACAAAGATCATATGGGCCCGAGCTTGTGAGGTACAAACACCAAAACAGAAACAAGAAACATTATGAAATCCACATTACAAGACTGAAATCTCAGGGAAAACAAAAACAAGGTTTTTCTTGCTCAAATGACAATGTAGCTATGAACAGGAAACAGACAAGCAAGCATATCAAACCCCCTGTTCGTCATGTGGGTGCTGAGATCTATCAGAGTGGAATTCTGTCACCTGTTCTTACTAGAAATTGAGAAATCTCAAAAAACCAAAAAACTGCATTAGACAAGTTTTCTACATATGCATACCAGTCAGAAAGCTAGAGAATCCCCAAAAAAGAAAATGCAAAAGAGCCATGAATATGTCATTTGTCAAAACATCTTAGCTTCAGAGTATGCGTTCATTTAGTATGCTCATCAAGATGCCTTGAACTTGAAACGGTGAGGTTTTCTTGATTGTTTGGAGTATGATTTAGAAGGTAAATTTTAATGTGGTCACCTTTCTTGATAGTTTGGACTATTCGCTCCCTCCTAGGCTCAAACACGTTCTTCCAGACTATTTTTGCTTTGATCCACAGTTTAGTGTCCCTACTTCTGGATGTTCTTTACAGAGCTGATGTGTGTAATGTTAGAATTAGATGGGTTAATGAACTATCATTATTTTTTCTTTTGACTTTGCTAATAAATATTGCATCGTGATTCATGACATATGTTTTCTGAGTGTAGGAGTGGGAAGTGAACTGGAGCCAGGCTTGGGCTGATTACGTACAAGGGAAGACCTGAAAGTTTTCAAATGGGCAAGGTCATGTACAGTTACTAATCTTGGAGACATGTTCATAGTTTTTGCTTAAATTTGTGCACAAGACTTTTTGAAGAACAATGGAAGCTGATTTCATGTATTTTGTTAGTGAATTTTAGGGCTGAGCATAAAAATCGAAAAAATCGTAGACCGCTCCGGTCCAAACCAAACCTTACAGTTTGGTTTGATTTTCTGAATGCATGATTCAGTTCTGATTTTGAAATAGGTGAAGTATAATTTATAGTTCGGTCTGTGATTTTATAGCTACGAATTTAGTTGAAATTGAACCGGATTGTTGAGATTATATATATAATTTGTTACCGAATATAAATACTAAAATATTTTATTAGTATTAAATTATATGTATGTATATTTTTGTATAGTGATAGAACTAGTTTTAAACAATTATGTAAATAATTCTTAGGTTGTGAATAATATTTTGTGTTCGTATTGTGAATAATGATAATATTTTGTAATAGCTAGGGAAAAAGAAACAGAAATATAGAGAAAAAAAAAGTAGCAAATCTGTATATTATTTTCAGAAAATTACATACCCTTCGTATGGGAGTTCCCAAATTATTTATAACTACTTCCTTGCATACCTCACACCTCTAACTAACTAACTTCTTTTCAACGGAGTTCCTCTGACTAACTAACTAATTTCTCAACCAACTACCTAACTAACTTCTTCTCAACTGACTCACAATTCTTGACATGACATATTTTTAAAATTTGCTGTTCAAACAGAACCGAATCATGGTTTAGTGGTTTGGTTCGAATTGGTTTGAAGATTTTTATGAATTGGTTTGGTTTCAAATCTGATGGAATTGTATGTAATGGCTTGGTCTTGGTTAACGGCTAAACCGAACCAATCCGAATAATTTTCACCCGTAATATATTTTGTGTCCTGATTCGTTTGTCATTGGGCAATCAGATATACAGAGTTTGTCTTGGCTTATGTTCACCTGCTTTCTTTGCATCAGAAGGCAACTGTTTCAGGTTAAATTTCATGACTTTCGATTTACCCATTCGCATGATAGGAATGTTATACGAAATGGCAGGATTATGGCAAATTAGGTCCCTGTGCGAAGGAAACTAAACTTCTTGAGAAATCTACTGTCCGTTTTGTGTAGCAAAATGTGTGCCGACAATGATTTTTAGGGATTGCGAAATAGCAAGTTTGACTCTGGATATAATTTAGTTGTCTCTGAAAATTAAAGAATAAGATTTGATGGTTTGTTTAGCATTACTATATGTATACAACGAGTTTGGGCCTTCTATCTAGAAAAGTTTTTAATGAGCTCCCACCACAAGATTGAACCAGGGCCATTCCATTTGCCTTCCTCACCTTACCTTGTGCTTTGGTGGTAGACAAGCTAAGTAATAAGTTGTTCAAATTTATTTTAATGTATTTTAAAATATGTTCAAGTTGCATTCGTTCATCTATCATTGAATTTGGAACAAACTTTGATCAAGCAATAACGAGCTGAACTCGAATAGTAGCTTATGAAAATTTAATTTTAAAACTTAACGAGTTTTAAAATGTGCAATGATACTTGTTTACCTTTTAAGTCAATATCAAGCAAGTTTTAACTGAGCCGATAACGAGCCAAATTCATTTAGTTTGAATTTTTTATAATGCATATAAATTTATTGGGTCAAATAGTAGTTTGTTCACACAAGTTTTAAAATGTATTCAAAATTTAAATTATTTACATACTAAATTGATAACAAACAAATTTTTAATGAGCTAAATATGAATCAAACTCAAGGATTGAAACCTTCTATGAGTAAATAATTTTTTGGGCTAGTTTATATGGGGATTTTGTTTTGATTTTAATTAAACTCCTTGTTAGTGGACTTAGGATTAGTCCCCGAGAATAGTCGATTTAATAAACTAGATATCAAGTTATAATAATAATAAAAAAAACCCTTGATTCATTTTATAATCTTTCATGTTCTTCAATACGTGAATTGAGCTTGAGTAATTTGCTTCGTTTTACTCACATCTGTACTGCTACTTTGTCGCGTTGACATTTCCACATTGATCACATATCAGAGCATAGTGTTAACAACATAGAATCAAAATGCTATGCATGTATACAAAGAAATTGTCCTCTTTTGGAGTTTCTTGGGACATTCTTGTCATGCCATACATGAATAGAGTATTAAAAGTAAATGAGTACATCATATGAATTTTATATGTTTGGTCTAACTTGGCTACGCATGATACTGTCGGCAAAAATTATTTTATTAAAATAACATGATAGATTGGATCTCATTTAATGTCTAGGACATTACTCTTTTAACCAATCTCAACTAATGTTAGAGTGTTTTGTTTGGACACCTTGCTAGGAGAGTGAACAAAATTAGATTTGGTGGCA
This sequence comes from Camellia sinensis, assembly GCF_004153795.1. Lineage (NCBI taxonomy): Eukaryota > Viridiplantae > Streptophyta > Magnoliopsida > Ericales > Theaceae > Camellia > Camellia sinensis. Next base: position 936,489 of record NW_021024631.1, on the reverse strand, counting down.
TCATTAGACAACTATGAGTCTTGTTTTTATGTTCTTTTTTTTTTTTTCTTTATTATTTTTTGTACAGTATGAGAATGACATCAAATTGAAATTTTAACTATGAAAAAAATTAAATACTTGTAAGTATACAATAGATCCAAAGATTCCAAACAAATACAAGGGGAAAACACCGACCAAAAATTTTAGTACATTTTTTAAACGTGCATCAAAACTAAATACATTTTTCACATATTTTTTTCTTATCATTTTACATATTTCTAAAATAACCATACATCTTTGATGAATCAAGGGAAAATGCATCTACCCATAATTTTCCTTCCAAAAATACCCCTGAAAATGAGGGTATTATTGATGAACAAAAAAGTATCAATATATCTCCATGCCTATTCCCTTTTATCTTACAGTAACCATTAATAAGCTTCTTAATCCCAATCTTATCTTACAATTAAAAAAGAATATATATATATATATATATATGTATATTATGGAGATGCATTAGCTAAAGGTTGGTGACAACAGGTAGGTCTTGGTGGCCATAACATGCCAAATCTGCCAAACTATTCCCAACCAACAATATAAAGGTTATCCTTTATGATTATGAAATAAATATAGTTTTGTTAAGTGTTTAGGTTAGAGATGTGCCTAGCAAGAGGAAACAGTTAAAACTCACATGCTAATACAATATTATTATGCTGACAATCACAAAGTTGAATTCAATTTTTTTTTTTTATTTTTTTAAGGGGGTGTTTGGGAAGAAAAAAATAGCCTAATTTAAGCTAAAATTCACAAAAAGACAAAATAGGCTAAAATAGCTAATAAGACAAAATATCACATTAAACCCAAATCATTTCACTTTTTCTCTCACAAACATCACATCCAAAGATAAAAAAATCCAATTATCTTCCCAAATACAAAAATTTTAGCCTACTAAAATAACCAAAAACTAAAATAGCCTACTAAAATAGCAACTTCCCAAACGAAGCCTAAATTTCTACCTCTGAAATATTACCTGCTTTCTACTATAATTTATTACAACAAACTTGGAACATTTCTAATACCTGTAGCAGCCTGAAACAAGTATGTAACATATATTATATAATAAATATATATGAGATTAGTTCTTAATCCAGAAAAACCATCTTCTCCTCCTCTTTCTCCTTCTCATAATATATAGAAGAGAGAGAGAGAGAGAGGGAGACAGAGAGAGGTTCTTGTTGGAAAGCTACCATGGGAAAACTCACCAAGCAAGCTCTCATGTATGCCGAGAACCTTACGCTTCCCTCTGTAGGTTTTACAACATTTTTTTTAATGTTATACAAACGGAAAAATTATATATATACATATTGTATATAATGATGTGGTTGAAGTGAACGAAGATCATTCATGAATTTAAACAAAAACCGCAACCCATTGAAGATACCTGTTAATTTCAAATATGTTGTCATTAGTCATTACATCATTCTGCATGCATTTTCTGTATACTTTTATTATTTGTGCCCCTTTTATTGGTTGTTTTGCAAAGCAACCTGTTTGTGAATTGCTTTAACTTTTCCTAACCAAGCATGTTTTGAGGCATGACATTCTCTATTCCCAAATTCTTCTCTCTATCTCAATGTATTTTTAACTATTAGATCATGTCTTGAGATTCACAATGTTCTGAGTTTTTTTTGTATGTTTTAATAGTTATGAGTGCATTATAACAACAACAAAAAAAAAAAAAAAAAAATATATATATATATATATATTTTTTGAGACAGATGATCTTGTCATGTTTTGATTGTGCACAAAATTGATCTAAACATTGTTGTTTTTTTCTTCTCTAAATTGTGTGTTGGGTTTTTTATATTACCAGTTTCAGGTGATAGTAGTAAATGGGAACCTGGGTTGTGCTTATTGTGGAAGGAGAGTCTCCCAACTTATATCCAAAATGAGTGGTGAGATCAATCTCTCTCTCTCTCTCTCTCTGTATATTATACAAACAAATATAATTTTTTAATTTTTTTATATAGTATACTCATAAATATATAGTAGTGATTTAGCAATGGATAATTAAAACAATTAAACCGAAGGCCTTGTGACTTGTACGTAGATTTGGATGTCTAATATTTACTTACATGCTAAAGTAATTAAGAAAAATCAAGGTCTTGGAATAAGATTTGGATTTCTAATTTGAATCAAGTTTACAAAATGAACTAAATTATTTGAGTTTAACTCATGTTTAGCTTGTTAAAATCTCGTTCATTATCAACTCCTTACATAAACAAGCCAAATCAGAACATATGTTCAAACTCCTCAAGCTAAACTTAAACAATCTACTATTTGACTCGACTTGACTAATTTATAGCCCTAATTTGAACTTGGAGGAAAAATGATTAATGGATATTTGACATAGTAAAATTCACAAGAAATCGTTTTGCAGGATTGAGAGAGTACACGGTGGATGTGCGAAACAAACAAGTGATATTGAAGGGTGATTTCAAGTTTAGTTGCAGTAATACAAGCATTAATGATGTTGTTCCCATGAAGAAAATGAAGAAGAGTGATAGGCTTCCATTCAAGTTCTCCATCAATTTTCTCATAGCAACTTGCATCCCCAGATGTTTTTCTAGTTGATTATAATTACCAATAATTTATTTTTTGGGTAATACAAAAATGAATTAAAGTACAAGTATTGCAGTGAAGGCACTACATGAAGCACCGTTTCATCTTGTGAGGTGGCGATGCTTCATATTGTGGCCAGTTTGCCATTTGTCTCTGGCAAACAACAGATTTTAATTTAGAAATGAATTTTTTTCATTCTTATAGATTTTTTTATATAAAAAGAACTCTGCATTATGATTTCGTAAGACAATTTTGTAATTAATATATATATATATTCTTATCCATATTTCTAAAGAGATTGTTTATGTGACTCAAACCGGTGCCACTACAAATGCTAGCCTCATAACAAGAAGAATAAAGACTTTGAAAAGTCCAGCAAAGTTTTTGAGAAATAAAAAGGAGAATCAAATAAATAATTATCCTAAATTACAACAAAAAAAAAATGCTTCTCGACAATATGAGTCATCCAAGAACAGTTTACAATTAACTACAAATCCCATGAACCACCCTAAACAATTTTTTTTTTTTTTTTCTCTCTACGGCAACAAAATTATGAAAGAGCACCATCCGTCCTCTCTCCTCGCGAATTTCATTCTCTTTCTATATTGTCTTTTATGTTGGAGGAGACGAAAGAAAAAAGTATGGAAAATTTGATTGCAAAAAGATGAATTACCAGATGAATGATTATGTCCTCTTCATGAGATACCCCAAAATGATGCCAACCAAGCCAACAATGATCACGAACATGAAAGGAACACCACTTTGATTTCCTTTGCTTTCGCGCCTCAAGATTTCCTACACATCGTAGTTTTATAAAGATTAGACATTCATCAGTGATATATATAACAAAAACAGAAAACTATATCTCAACAGCACAGCTTAACAGCGATAAATCTGAGTTACATTGAGAACAAACACTGATAAATCTGATCATTTTGTTATAAATGAATTTGTTTAAAAGTGAGTGACACACTGTCGACAAGGAAACTTTAAATGCAGGAAAACAGAATAAATTGAAAACAAAATAAGCAAAAGTAGTAGAAATTTGGCCGAGAAAGTATTTTATGTAATGGATACACTGCGATTTAGCTAATGTGATGTACTAATCCACTCATTATTTGTCGTGTGATAAAAATTGAGATCGGAGTTTGATGTGGCTAATCATCATCTCAAGTCAAGCACAAAGTGACTTCTCAAGTTCCACATTTATTACATAATAAATAATGAGTGGAAAAGTACATCACGTTAGCTCGGCCACATGGCGTACTTGTTACATAAAAATACTGTTCCCTAAAATTTAAAAATAAAATAAAGGTGGAGAGATTAAAACGTATAAATTCACTTTTTTATTTTATTTTATTAAAAAAATCATTGGATCCGAAGTTATTTCCTTTAATTGCAATGATTTCATTAATATCCCAAGCAATGAACATGCATATCAGTATCCAACACGAGTCCAATACAGACACAATACATTCTTAGAAGTGTCCATACTTCTTAGCTTTACCTTTTTATAAGTCCCATATGAAGCAAAGAATGCCAATTGCATCAAGGATATGTGCATTCATTAATATCAAAATTTAAAAGCATATTATTAATTCAATGTAAATCATCACATTCATAACGCACCATATTCAAATTCCATGTCCGCTAATAATAATTTTGTTAGAATTTACCATCACCTACCACCACTACCACCTCACCTACTCCACTAAACCTAACCCACTACACCACTACCACCTCACCTACTCCACTACACCTAACCCACTACACCACTACCACCATCCACTACACCTACATCTATATAAGGAACCATTTGTAATAGACAGAAAATCAATCAATATATCAATATATCAATCAATAATACAGTATTTTTAACGTGGTATCAGAGCAGGTTTAGAACCTGATATTTTTCGCTTCCCCGGCGGGCGGCAACCTCACATGAGCTGCCCGCCGGACCTCAACCTAGTCCGCTAAGATTTTTCTTACACATACCTTGATCACTCTGCATGTGCTTCCTCCCCAACTGTTGTCCAAGCACAAAACTCTTCTCTCCTCTCTCTTTTTTGCTTCAGATCCTCTGAACAACAATCGTACAACCAGGGTTTCGAAAAAAAAAAAAATTCCAATGGCTACTAGTATAGCTACTGGAAGCGGCAAACAGCGATCCATACAGAAGGACCTCTCAAGGTCATGTGGAGTGTCCAAGTTCTTGCAAGTCCAGAGTCGCCGGCGAAAGACCGACACAGCAAAGTCGACGGCCGAGGGCGCCGCATCCGCATGCCGATCATCTGCGCCGCCAGGGTCTTCCAGCTCACTCGCGAGCTGGGCCACAAGTCCGACGGCCAGACCATCGAGTGGCTCCTCCGCCAAGCCGAGCCATCTCTCATCGCCGCCACCGGCACCGGCACAACTCTGGCAAGCTTCTCCACCGTCTCCTAACACTCAATGGCAGAATACTCAAATCACAGCTGCCAGGGATGGAGCAAAAAATGCGGCAAGATTTATTATAAAAAGAAAAGGCAGCACATTGACGCAGCAGATATGAACAATCAAGGTCCAAACATCATCTGTGATAAAATGTGTATATATAGCTACAAACGTTTGATGAATCAATTGACTTAATTGTACAAATTATCTCTGTAGACTTGATTCTGGTAAAAAATTAAGGGATGGAGAAAGGGTTATAACTTACTGAACTTAACTGCAACTCTACTAGTAGCTATAAAGGGGAACAAGAAGAGAGAGGGAGAGAGAGAGAGCAGTTATACCTTGTTCACAACTACTGAAACATTGTATGTTTCCGTTTAAAAAAATTAATAATAATCATGAAAATGCATTCTCCTAACTACTGAGGACATCACAAAAATGGGTTGAATTGAGATAAATGCAAAATAATCTACAATCAATCCATGTACAAGAGGAAGATTTAATTAGTGAAGAAACAGAAGAGATGCCAACATTCCACTGTGTTTGAGCACTATCAAAGGTTAAAAAAGTATTCTGTCTTTCCTGCGCAATTTAAAATAGCAATTAGAAGGGGCAGAAGAAAGTGGTTTAAAACTGGAAATTTGTTTTTCTAAACTACCTTTTTTTTTCTATGCCTTAATTGTACTCAAGATGGTATTAATTAGGCCAGATGTTCTTGCTGGTGCCTATCTGACTCTTCTGTTTCTTCACTAAATAGCTCTTACCGATGTTCATACTAAAAAAATATAAATCTAACTTAGACTTCCATATGATATTAAATACTCCCAGATGACACTGATGTTACCATAAAAAATAAAAATTTGCATTAAAAAGTTTATATATGAGAGGGGGGCTGTTAATCGGACCGGATCGGATTTTGGCAGATCCGACCCGGATCCGACCCGTTGACAGGCCTAATCTGACATTAAAGGATGATCTAGCAATAGCTCTTACCGATGTTCATACTAAAAAAATATAAATCTAACTTAGACTTCCATATGATATTAAATACTCCCAGATGACACTGATGTTACCATAAAAAATAAAAATTTGCATTAAAAAGTTTATATATGAGAGGGGGGCTGGGATTTCACCTCTGAAGATTTGTCATTAGCTTCAACAAATGCTCGTGTAACCTGCAAAGTATCAACAAAAAGTTCATATTAGTATCTTCGTCTTCTTCTTCTTCTTCTTTGTTCCTATTAGCATCTTCATGCTGATTAAAAATAAAAATTGAATGGGAAACAAAAATGAGGAAAAACAAAAACATGAAGGAGACATCTCAGAAACCAAAAGAATCAACCTCAGAAGCATTGGAATTCCCGTTGTCCAACAGTGGTGCTTTCGGTGAAGCACCTTCTTCCGAACCCTCTGCAACTGGTGACGGTGGTTGGGGTGGAGAAACATAAATCACTCTCAATTTGCACTCCTCAACAACACGTCCTTCTGCCTTAACGAACTACAGAACCACACCACTACCACAAATTATAATCCTTATTAATTAAAGACAACAATATTGCAATATACTACTTTTAGCTTCTTGCACTCCACATCACTAGTGAATAAAAATGCAAAAGTGGAGCTTTCAAATCTAATTCACTCAAAATAAATAAGCGTCGATCATATAACTAACCATTTCTGCGGTAATGTCCTTCGGGGTTGCATCTGGACTCGCAACTATGCTTTGAAGGAGAAATTTGTCCTTGCATTGCATGTCAGGAGGAGCCTCCTTTTGCGCTTGCATGGTAACTATAAATCAAAGAAGAAAATAAATGATAAACTATTGATAAAAATAACAAGGAAATCCAAATCCAGTTTGGTTGCAGAGAAAATGCAGGGGAAAAAAATTGGGGAAAAATACAAATCAGTGGTGCCTTCATAAAATATTTACCAATTCATTAAAAAGTTTACAACTTTAATTATTAAAGTTGGTAAAGTTTACCATTGATTTGAATTTTTTTATTTTATTTTAAAACATACACTGAATTGCAATTTCCCTAAAAAATTATTACTACCGAATCCTAAATGTAATAATTTAAAACCAGCCAAATAAAGCCATTAGGCTCTTTATTAAGCAAATTCTTTTAAATAACTGTGAAACCAACAACATGTAATAAAACCATAAGATCCGAATTTCCTCTTTCTTTATCTAGATTCTCAGCAACCAAACAAGAGGAGAATGGAAATGACAAATCAAATTGAATAGCAAAAGTACCTATAACATCGCATGTTGAACGAGGCAAAACAATTCCGGTATTTGGACGAACACAATACTTCTTTGGATTCGTTGTCTTCACCTAAACATACAAAATTCGCGATTTGTATGACCCACCCAAGCATAACTAATTTAAGATACAAAAATTGCAAACGACGAAAAACTAAATCTACATTTTCATTTTCAAAAACTACAATGCCAATGATTTAATTGTTAAAACAATTGAAAAAAAATAAATAAATAATTACCTTAAACGCGACATGACTTTCGGTCTTATTAGACAATTGAAGAGAACAAGAGATCTGTTTCTTGAGTTCAACTAACCACAAAAAACAAATCGAAAAGAAGCAAATTTAGAAAACAAATACTAGAAGATTGAAAACAGATCGATAAATAGGGTCGAGAGGGACTTACAGGGGAATTTGAGCTCGACAGGCTCGATGTTGAGAAGCTCCATTGTGCTCATTTTTGCCAAATGTGTTTTCAAAAAGCAGTTTTTTTTTGTTTTGTTTTTTGGTTTTTAATTTTGAGAAGCAAAACGTTGAGGAAGATCCGATAATGAGGTCTAGTTTTTGGAAACGTTTTCTGAAAACAAAAATTAACGGAGAAATCAAGGATGTTTGGGGAAGAGAGAGATTAATTAAATTGTTTGATTAAATGTGAAGAGGTTTTTGTATAATAAATGCCAAGGACAACGAGGGAAAACTAAAATTTGCGAAACGCGCGATAATCGAATGCTCAATAACGGTAACACCATGTAATGTGGCGTCAGATACCCAATACTATCACGCCACGTCACTACGTGTTTGCCTGGGATGCGATTCCATGTTTGCACCAACACCCATTGTATCAAATACTGCTACCATTTTATTGTTTATTATTTTTAAATTTTATTTAGTTTTGTTGGGAGGTTTGTCTAGGATGCAACTTGGACGGATTCAAATTGATTGAAAGGTTGTTCACACCAAGCCTCAGTTGTATTGAGAGTTGCAACTTGGACGGATTCAAATTGATTGAAAGGTTGTTCACACCAAGCCTCAGTTGTATTGAGAGGTGCTCAAGTCTACTCAAACTCAATTTGTAACTCAATGTTATCTGGTTAAGTCTAATTTAAATTAACCAAATTACCTAAATTTATTAGGGGTGAGCATGGTTCGGATTGGAGTAAAACTAGGACCAATCTGTTATTTACGGATTTTGAAAAATTGGAACCAATCCAATCCGTTTAAGTCGTGAAACCAATCTGAACCAATCTATTTTAATACGGATTGGATTGGTTTAGGATCACGGATTTATATAATTAAATAACAAAAATATATATATAACACTTTATTTTCATAAAAATATAAATATAGCATAATATTAATTTCACAATAGCAACATGTCTTTTCATAATAGTAACAAACTGTTCTAGAATTTAAACGACCATAAAGAAACTAGTTCCACCATAAGTATTTAGACCATTACAAATTAACACTAAAAACTAGCAAACAAAAGTAATAAAAGAAGATACTATGCAAGTTTAGGTTTGGATTAAGTTTTATATGAAATAAAAATATAGACTATTTGTATACGGTCCGGATTGGTTCCAATCCGGAACCGTGAGATTCAATCCGGAACCAATCCGTGAACTACGGATTTTTAATTTTTCAATCCGGAACGGAACCACGGATTCAAAAACTAATCCAAACCTACTGGATTGGACTGGACTGAATCGGATTACGGATTTCACGGATTTCTTACTCAGCCCTAAAATTTACATTTTAACTAAATTGATTAATTTGTTAAAATTAGATTGTTAATATTTTTTTTTAATAAAATAAATAAATTGATTGTAAGTTCGTGCAAGGGTTATATGTTTACATAATCTAAAAAATAAAAAAATAATAATAAACAAATCATATGTCCAATTGGATAATTGTTCCTATTTGTTCATTGTTGTTTACCATGTTACATAGTCAGACATATTCATATGTTATTTTACACTCATGCAATAATATTTGGTTATTCACACTCTCATTTTATATAAATATTTTTTACATTTTACTTTTGTTATATAAAATTATAACAAATCCTTTTCATTTTACAATGCAAAAATAAAAAGAATTTGTTGTAATTTTGTATAATGAAAACAAAAAGTACAATGTAATTGACTAAAGATAATGCAAAAAAACATTCTCATTTTATATTCAATTGCACTAGAGCATGACCACGTTATTTAAAAATATGATTAATTATAAATAAATAAAAAATTAGAAATTACCACATAAGTTTAGATTACTATGTAGCATGTGTTTCAATGGTGTTTTGTGAATTGAGCACCCTTTTTTTTTTTTTTTTTTTTTTTTTTTTTTTTTTTTTTTTTTGTGAATCGTGTAAGTACATAATGCCTTATTATTAGGTGAGCATATAGCAAAAGCAATATTCTGGGAAAACAAAATAATTACTCAAAATAGATAAAATCAGTTCATAGAGCTCTAAATTTCTTGAAATGTTTTCTAGCATTGATAATTGCTCACTGAATTGTCAAGACCTAAAAATCAATTACACAAGATTCCAAAACTAAGAACATGGGGAGAAAAAGGGATAAAGAATGATAAAATCATTTTAGCAAATTAGGCTCTACACTTCTACTTGCCAATGAATTCATTTTTTCATCTCTTCTATATGTTGTACAAGTCCTTGCAAGACCTGTGGAGACATGGTAAAAAGTCGGACAATGAAAAAAAAAAATCATTATTTAGGAGCAATTATTTGGTGATACTGAACCATCATGTCAATATATGAAAATGCAAAAACACGAAATTACATTTGGGACCCAGATCCTCGAAATGATTTGGGACCCCAAGTCTCACTACTTTTTCTTTTTTTTTTCTATGTATCCGATCTGATAGTCCGAACTATTGAATAATTTTCCGTTGTTTAGATGGCCAGTAATTATAAAAAGCATATCTATTTCTCACTCACCACCTTCGTATCCTCAAGTGCACCTTCCAATGCCTGAATTTTCTGAGACAAAATTATCAACATATATTATATAAGAGGCAAACATATATGAGAGGATATATATATACATATATATGTATAAGTTAACTCACCTTCTGGGCATCTTTTAGTGCAGCTTCAAATGCCAGGATTTTTTGTGGCTGAGTCTTATTAACATCTTTTGTTTCATAGACATCTTCGATTTGGACATCCTCCTGCATGGAATAAATTCAATTCATAGTAGAGACAACTATGGGCTCATTTGGTGCACGTGTTAGAACAAATTATAAATTATAATTTCAAGTAGAAACTATTAACATATTTGATACAGTGATTAGATTGTAGATTTAAGTTGCAGAATAACATCTGTTTAAATAACCTGTAAATTGACTTTTTGTTACGTAATTGTCCTTTTTGCCCTTATTAGAGGTTTGGGAGTGGAAGAGAAATGAGAGGTTAGGTTGTTTATATAGAGGTGGTAATTTTATTTTATTTTTAATAAAAAAATTGGGATATTTAAATAAATTTTCAATTAAAAACAATTTTCTGCATAAGCAGAAAGCTAAGAAACACACCTTAAACAGCTTTTTAAAATCAACTTCTTTAGCCTCAAATAAGTTGAAATATATTTATTATATTTTTCTTTAGGCAAAAAAAAAATATATTATTATATTCAAGATGTTTACAATGTTGAAGATTTCAAGCCCTTGATGCCTCTTTTTAAGTACCCAATTAAGCAGTGCCAATGCACATAAGCTACAATCCTAGTAACTAGCAAGTCATAGTTTAATAAAATCAACATTATGTAGTATACTCAAATATTACGGTAGAAGTCTAGTAAAAGTTTTGATGACTATAATAGTTGATGATTCCTTGTAAGAGCCGAGGTTGCTTACTGTATCAGAAACCATATCGCTCCTTTCACCATTATTATACTCCTCTGCAGTGCCAACCTGTGCCTGAAGAAACAAACACCAAACCTTGTTTTAATTAATCAACATCACGGAATGGTTAAAAAAAAGGTTCATGTAGCATTTAATTTCACCTGAAGTATCTCTGTAATTTCCGGATCATTCCAGGGTCCTTTGTCGTTTAACAGGCAGCCGCCATAGTCAGAACATGTGCAGTTTCCACCCAGGAAACTTGGCAAATTACTGTACAAATGAAATTAGCAGTAGTACACAATATGCGCAATGTATAAAAATATGCATGAGTCAAGATCAAATCTACAAGCATTTTATGCTTTCATTTTTTATGCAAATATACAAAACTATGCATCAGAAATGTTACCTTGGATCAATAACTTCAGCCAAGATACTATGGTAGTTGCTTCCAAGCACCTGAAATTGTAATTTTTGAAGTTTAAATGAAAACTTACGCTGCTTTTTTTTTTAACAAGAAAAAATACATATGTGCTTACTTGGATCTTTGCTAATGTGCGTGCATCAAGAAAAACCATGAGTGCTTTCCAGAGGACCCTAAAACCAGATCCAGCATTGACAATAAAAAGTTGATGAAGTGTCTGCCAATTTATCACCGTCAGAATTTATTAGGTACTATGTAACAAGAGTGTGATCATACTTCTTTGTCCATTTCTTTGATGATGAATCATGTGCATACGATTATTATACCAATTTTTTTTTTTTTTTTTACATGAATGATCTAGGCACAATGATCTTCAAGATGATCGAGATATCAACATTATTTTCATAAAATCAAATGTCAAGGCAACAGAATCCTACACTGATGTTCTAGTTTACATATGATACCCTATCCGCTGCTGTTGAATAGCAGTTTTCAAGGCATTTTCTACATACCTCAGGATAATAATTGCTGTCAATCTTTTGAATTTCTGTGAAGATATTCCTTGCAGGCTTTGAGAAATTAGAGAGACCCTATGCAAAGAAGATAAACTGGTTTTATTTAAAGGTAGCTAAAAGCGCATCAACATTATGGATGATGACAATAAATTATTTTTTGAGAGCTTTTGAGAATCTGTCACGAGAACAGCTCTTAAAATCAAATGAAATCAATTCTTCACAAGTTTGCAAGTGTATATGTTGAGAATCTGTGTTTGTGAATTATAACAACTTTCAATGACACCAATCCATGTGTAGCAATAATACCCCGATAAATACACATACAGACACATATAACATTATAAGTAGTGTTTTACAATCCGAGCAGGACTCACATGTTTGGCTGTCGTTTGTAAGGGTCTGGGCCCCACATCACACAAACCAATAACTGCCGAACATGTGACTCTTGTTCAGCTTATAATTCGCACTGTAGATCATTTTCCTAACATTCCATATCAAATCTGAACACGAAGTCTTAACTTCTATATTCATTCTTTCTAAAAATTCTATATAAGCAAATAGTACATAACAACAATATGATGATAATAATCTAACCTGTAACCGCTGCTACTGGAAAATAATTATAATTCCTAATTTCCAAGGTTGTTTTTCAAGATTAAACATATGTTTTTACACAATGAAACTTACAACTGTTTGACAAACCAATTATTGAAGACAATCAGAACTATATTCAGCATCCAAACAGAACTAAAGACACTATCAAATTAAAGGCAGGGTACGAGACTTTACACAAACATATCAAAACCATATCCTCAACATCCAAGAACTTAGGTTGTGTTTGGATCATAGATTTTGGTAGGCATTTGGAAAGGGAAAGCAAAAGATGAGGGAAATGCAGTACATGAAATTAATGTGTATGCATAAATACGACTGAAAAATAGAAACAAGTTGAGTTACTCACCACACCCTTCACATCTAAGATGCTTGTGGTGGAAGCTATATGCTTCTTTGCTGAGACCGAACATGCAGGGTATCTCCAGTTCAATGTTTTCTCTTGTTCAGACACGTGATACTTCATGAATCTATCGATAGTAGTTATTTGCAAAAAGGCATTAAGATCTACCATTCCAACCCTTTCTATGTATAGTGGTCTTCCATACTTATCAACTCCATGAAATCCATGAGGATAGCATTTCTTAACGTCTTTGTACTCTTCGAACTTAAATTCCTGCAGTATATATTAAACAAAGAATTCCACAAGAATCAACAGATATAGTTTGAGCAAGAAGGCAGTGTATTTGATTAAAGAGGACCACCAAATAGATTTTTGATTTTCTGAATGGGAAAATGAAAAAACTATCTATATAAAAATAAAATAAAAAATATTAAAAAAACTCATGATAAATAAATGAGATCCGTAATCTTAAATTGAACATGCATAGTTTTGGTTCTTTGAACTTCTCATCCTAAATATAGCATGATTTTAAAAAACTAATCAATCTTCTTAATTACAGACATTCAAGCTGATGTGTTTACTTGTCAGCTAACTCCTCAAAAAATCAAAATACATGTGAGGATATCAATGAATTAACCTATAATGAGACATCTATGTCATGGAGAGTTGTGTATGCCAGATGTGGAGACCTGTTTTTGTCTCAAACTAGAATAAGCCCCAAATCCTAGGACGTAGTGTCAAATCCTAGAGCATAGTGACACATTAATAGCACAAATTTTAGCAGATTGTAAAACTTAAATTTGACTCTTCCTTTCTTAATGTGCTCCGTTTTTTCTCTCCTGGCTTTTGGTACTAAATTAGAGGCATACTGCAGGAACTGTACAACTTAGCAGTTAGAATAATTTAATTTAACAATTTTGTAAGGTTTTACTATTATTTTTTTTATTAAAAAAAAAATTACTAATATGTTAAGTTCAATGAGGTTTGTGTTTTTACAGTTAGGCATCATCAATATTCATAGAGAAACAGTCATTATCTTATCGTCATGATGCTTCCAAACGGCATCAAAAGCATATATTATATACAGGTTTCAAAATTCACCAACTCAAAAAAAAGAGAGAGACACTTCCTGTCTAGACCTGCCATACTAATTTGAGTGAATGCTTATTAGTACCTATTCTTCATAAGCAACAGCCTTTTCAGGGGAAAAAATTGAAAATAAATCAATTATATTATCTAAGGACTGCAAATATGATCTAGACTTCCACTCATGGGCATCAAAATAGTTCCAACAACAAATTGCTACAGGTAGATAGTCTGAAATTCACCTTTACAATTGTATCAACTTCAAATTCTTCTCGCCATTTAAGATATTGTAAAAACATATCTTTTGCTTTCATCAGATCAAAATCCCTCATTCGCAAAAATCTGACATGACATCATGGAAGAAAACCACTGTAAATATATGTAATAGTAAAATTACTCCAAACAGAACATCATCTTTGCCCGATTCACACTTCACCACACAGTACTCAAACAATGCTACATAAAGAGCTTAACAAACTTCATTGAAACTACTTCATCCCAGAAGGAGGCTAATTATTTATGTATGTAAAAATGTCACAGCAGAAACATACCGTAAAAGTGTGGTAATCACTGTGTTTCCCTGGCAGGTGGCCCTCAAGCAAAAGCAATTTACGGAAAGATTGAACAATTTGATCATCTTTTGGATCACGAGCTTCTTTGGGAACTGCTAGCAAGCTTTGGCTCTTTCTAATTCTCTTTAGTGAATCCCGAATCTTGAGTGGGTAAGACAACATGGACTTGCAATTTAAGTTTAATGAAGACAATTTCTTGTACTCCTTTTGAGGAGGTAAATTCCAATGGCTTTCTATAGGTGGATAGATAGATTTAGCTTTCTCTTTAGCAGAATTAGTATCCTCAAAACTAGAGAAATGCTTGCTCCCTACAGAACCTTTTGATATAACTATTTCCTTATTTCTCTCCCTTGAATTATGCATATGTACTTATCAAAGCTATCGAGGAATGAAAAAGAAGGAGAATTTCTTCTTTCACATCCAATCCTATTGTACCCAAATCATGTTCTTGCTTAGAAATTATCTATGACCAAGATTTCAAAGTTATGTAACGAAAACATGCAAGAGCAGAATCTATAGCAGCAAGAACACAACAACTCCCTTCTAGAACTCTGTTGAATCCGAAGATTACCTGAATATAATAATAGAAGGTAAAGAAAACTGTCAAAAAAATTCTGATATGACTATTTCCCTAAATCTGTTCTTTGATTCATGCATATGCACATATAAAAGCTACAAACGGACAATAACTTCTTCTTCTAAATCCAATCCTTCCATACCCAGATCAAGTTTTTTTATTTATTTATTTATTTATTAAATGACCTAGACTACAACAAGGTCAATTAAATCCCTCGAATTCAAACTAAAAAAATATCATATAAACCAGTTGGCATCAAATTTAGGAGGGCAAGAGAAAAGTACAACCTAAGAATGTCAAAAAAAAAAAAAGTCACGTTAACGTAGAAGTGGCAAATAAAAAACATTAGAGAAACCCATTTGAGAAAAATCACGAAAATGAATTTAAATGCAGAGGTAATACAAACCCAATTAAGAATGAGTAAGTGTATCGAGTTTGAAGGAGAGGAGATACTAAGAAAAAGAAACAAAAATGGAATTCTGTGGCGAATGAACAAAGCAGAGAATCGAGTGAACAAGATGGAGGAGATTGAAAGCAATGTTGGGGCATCGAATGCCATGCTTCGTCGTTCGTCATCGAATTCGAATTTTGGTTGTTTTTGAATATCAAGGAACAGATAAAAAGTGAAGTCTCCATGTTTAACGACTCTTCTTGTGTCGTCTGTCTCTGTCTCAACTATCAAAGGCGCCAAAAACCCTACAAATTTATAGGTACGAAAATTTCTCATGGAACTGTTTTTGCTTTCTTTTTTTTTTTCACCTTTGATGGTGTTTTTTAACACCTGTTTGGTTTTAAAAAACTTAATTTTTTATCTTTCGTATATTTTTATGTTTTTACTCAAAAAAATTATTTATTTATTTATTTTTTTAGATAAATTTAACTTAGATATATTTAAAAAATATAATATTTATAAAATAAAAATAAAAATTCATCAATCAAATACAAAAAAAATATTAAAAGATACAAAAATTTAGTATATTTTTATATTCTTATATATTTATTAATTTTTTTAAATATTTTCTCACAATATTTTACTTTTTAAGTGCATCTAAGTTAAATATATTTAGAAAGTGTAAAATTTACTTAAAATATTAAAAAAAAATTCACTAAAAACAAAAAAATAAAAAATTTAAAATTGAATTTTTAGAAAATCAATCAAAATCAAACAAAGTAACATTTTAGATGATTCCATAAATTTTATCCACTATTTGAGTCATGATTTTACACCTGCTCCATCAACCAATATTATAATTGCCAGTTACATAATAGAGTCAACATTTTAAACGAAAATAGTAAATTTTTTAATATAAAACTCATTATTTTAAATTAATTATACATTATGTTATATGCACACATTTAAAAGAGTGGACAAATTTATTTTCTGCATATTTAAAATTTGAATTCGTGTTGAAATGAGTGGAGTAAAATGAAAAAACCGATGAAATTTTGACAAAAATAGAAACTTTTTTTTTGGTTCACTTCTCCAAAATTTAAACACAACCTAGAGTGTGATATTTGCCCTCACTTTTTGTATTACATATAGGAAAAATTAGTGAAACATCCCTTTTCAAGTTTTAGTAAAAAAAAATCTAATATATATATTTTTATTGATTAAGATCTCTCGAAAAAATTTCTTTGTAAATATTAAAAAAAATTTGTGTCGGATTGAGATTTCTCTGTTAGGGAGAAATTTTTTTATGTCAAATTTTTTCTGTGACAATATTGAGAAACCAACAATTATAAAAATATTATATGTCCATATATTCCATATAAAATCTTAATATCAAAAATCTTAAAAAACCTCAGCTTACATATATTCCATTTTTCTTGTCTTACTAAAAAATGAATAATAATGTCCATACTAATTTTCAAGTACCAAGCTCAAAGAAGGGCATAATTGACATTTTCCTCTTAATAAGGGGAAAATACATTTTTTTGCCCTTCCTCTCTCTCCCTCAATTGAAAAACAACAATGCTAGTGAACTTATTCACCAGAAAATGAAATTAACTGCCTCATGGTAGAATTTCACCAAAACAAAATTAATTTAAGGACTAAGAATCAACAAACTAATTTATTTCACAGCTTTCAAGATCAATTACACCATAAACACAATTAGTTCTCACAGTGCCCTTATGAAATGTTTACAATTTGACAAAGATACAAAATAAAAACAAAATAATCAGAAATTTTTGAAAAAGAAGATGTGGATGATCTAGTCAAGGATACCTAAAAAATCACAATGAAACAACCAAAATTGGAAGAGGAGATTCAGTTTCTAATTCAGAATCTTGGATGGCAATCAGATTTTGTGCGCTGCCTGGGGAATCAAGAGTTCTTCATAATCATCAACAACCACCTATTTAGCATTTTAACCGAGTAAGTGTTGCTAATCAACAAATAGTTGAATAGGAAGAGTGAAAAGAGAGTTTTTACCTCGTATCTATCACCGTGATAAGTGTATTCCACACACAACTGCTTAGGTTCTCCTGGACAAGGATCACAGAAGCCCATAATGCCTGACTTCTTTACACCCTCATGAAGCTGCACAAAATTATTGAAAGCCGAATATTATAGACACGTCTGAAATTTGAAATCTCTAGAGTATAGATATGTTCCTAGAGCATAGTATAAAATCCACCTAACTGGCATACCGAACATTAAGAAATGGGTAGTTCTATTCGGACACCACCATTTCTCTCATTTCACTCCATCTGCTAAATTTTTTTAATTATGATTGCATCCCTCAAGCAAATTACTCTTCTGGGGAGGGGCAACGGGGCTAGGGGAGGGGGGATCACAGCAGCAGCGACAAGTCGTGACTGTTGGGCTAGGGTTGGGGTTCGGGTTTTGAGATTGGAGAGGATGGGGGTATTTTGGTATTATTTAAAAAATAATGGTGTCAATTGAGAAAAAAATAAGAAATTTATATTAAGTGGTGTGAATGAGTAAGATAATGTGTGGTGTGCAAATAGAATTACCCTTAAAACATAGCATTTACATATGCAACATAAAACATGGACAAAAATGATCAAATTTTGCATTTACATTACAACACTAGTCATTAATTAGAAAATTCAGTTTTCATCACCTGGAACTAAAATAGGAGCAATATTAGGTCCTCAGAATATGCAGAAAAGATATTTGAAAAGAATCATAGATATACAAGAAAAGTACCTTAAGTTGCCCAGAATCGTTGGCCAGAAAATTTAGAGGTAAAGTGACATCTATGACTTGTGAAGCTAATTCATCATTCGCTTCTTCCGCTTCATCTCTTTTTTTGTTCAAAGATTTTTTACTTCCGTAAACTGCTTTCGTAATTACCAGTCCATCTGTTTCTAGTTGTCTGCTCCTTTTCCTATTAGCCACATTTTGTAGCAACTGCTGAGCTTTCTCCGCTGCTGCCCTTGCCTCTTGAACCTACATAAAGCAGAGAAATACATAAAAATAAAAGGAGAGAAATGCCTCGATATTCCTGGATGTGGCCAAGGAAAGAAACAAGCTATATAGGCCAAAACCAATCAAGAAAAAACGACACAAAAAAGATGCAATTTGCACAAAGTAAAAGCATACATTTCAAGTCAAGAATTCCCACATCACTTAAAATCATCAAGTCCAACGTAATATTAAATATGTATCAGTAATAAAAGCAACATTGGGTATGCCTTTGCAGTTGAATAAATGAACCAAATCAAATCAAACAAAACTAAGCCTTGTGCTGTAATCAGAAAGTTGATTAATGGAATACTTCATTTGATATAGTAGATGCATTTTTGCATAAGCTTGCCTCGGAAAAGCCTTATCTAGCTACTTGACGTCAGCTAAGAAAGATATTCAGATATAAACAGACACAAACACATTATAATAAATCAGAAGACCATTTTTATCAAAAATACAAATACAACCACAAACAAGAAATATCAGAACTCTACAGATGCATAAAAGAGTCAATCTACTTAGGTTTTGCATTTTCTAGATGTGTATTAATACGGGTATACAGCTCATGCAAGACGGAATCAATCATCAGGCTAAAAAATAGGACAGGTTCAGCAACAACTATGTATGATTTATGGTAAAACAAATTGTGGCAAAAACAATTAAGACAAATTTATTGAGAATGATATTACTGGAGATAGAAGGTTGAAATTCAATGGAATCAAAGATATTGGACACCCTTGGGCCAGACCAGAACAATCCCAACTAGTGTTTGGTGTATTATTTTTGTTTGAAGAAAACGAGCAAGGGGGTGGTGGGTGTGGACAAAACAAAACAAAAAAAACCACAGGGTGTTATATACCTGAGTTGATGTCTTTTCCATATTCTCTAACATCTTCTGCTTTTCCCGTTTAAGGTAATAAGGTTTGATAATGAATGTCTGCAAATATACCAAAAGGAGTTAAAATTAACAAAAATTGTGGAATTGCCTGCTCAAAGGAAACTGTCAAAAACCCATTCTTAACTCAAACAAAGGATATACACTAAAAAGACAATAACAACTCATTATTAATGAGATCAGTCAAAAATAACTATCACCATTGCCTTTAAATGGTATAAGCAAAGATGCTCAAACATGTCAACCTCAATTATAATATATGAGTACAGATGAATAAGTTAATGCCAAAGCATCAATAAATGGTATAAGCAAAGATGCTTTGTCCATTTACTTATTTGAGCATCTTTGCTTATAACATTTAGTGATGTTTTGTCCTGCAGGAGACAAATAAGTTGTACTCTTCAAAAGTCATCCTCAATTATAATATACAAGTACAGATGCATAGATGTCAACCGCAGGGATTCTACATCAGAGATCCACATGGCAACAAAACTGACACAATCAAATATTCTCCACCACTAATTCTAATGAATTCTTTGGATTGAAAAAAGAATTGGAAAATCTGCAGGGAAAAAAAATATTGGAAAATCTGCAGACCAGGTCAACAAAAACCATTTGATGATGCTAATTTGCACAAAAGAATTAGAGTGACAGGCACAAAGTGGTGGTGTGTCCTAATTTCCTCTAAGGCAACCCAAGGAATTGAGAAAGTTTCTCGAACATAAGATTCTACCCTACTAAATTAACTCGCTACATTTTTTTTTCTTTTTCCAATAACTAAATCAACTCTCTACATGTCAGCATAAAATGATTTTATATGTGACGTTCTCAATCTTTTTATGTTCTGCCTTCGATCATGCACATATTGAAAGACATTTTGGAAATCTTACTCAATTTCTGACCTGCGTCATGTTAGATATTGCACTTTTGCGCAAAACATATATGCTGCTTAATTACTGAATTTGGTTACAATTGAGTATTTCGCATTCCACCTTAAGCAGCATTGACAAGAAAATTCTTTATATACAAGTTATTAACAAGAAATTAAGGAGTGAGAATTATAAATTATTCAAACAACTAGACAGATTGAAAAGAAATAGAAGTGGGCATTCCTTGACAACCTTGAGAAAAAAGTAAAGTGATGTTGGAATAACAAATGCTCCAGTTGCAAACACAGCATTCAAATGCCTGGAAAGCAGAATCTGCATGCAGTAGCCCATTAACAACATATCAAAAACCCAAGGCATAACGCATAAACATAGAATGATATTAACAGTATTACAATCACATACACAAATTTATGCAAGTACTATCTAAAAATTGAAACAAATAATATGATTGACTTGAATTCATTGCAAACCTTTATTTCTTTCTCTAACATAAACTAGGTATGTACTATTGCTGATACAAAGCCTTAAACCATAAGCAGCATGAATCTAACACAAACTAGGAACTGCCTAACCCTGGATATTAGATTTATGTCGTAATTCATGACTACTTCACCAGCTAAGAGAATGCCACTCAACCAAATTGAAAAATCCCTCATGTGGCTCAAACTCCCATTTATTTTCTCTTTTCTGTTGATAATTTTACTTTGTTAGACTTTTTGCCACAAAGATGTAGTATCTGTTGGTTGTGCTCATGTCACAGGCCAAAATCATGATCACTTTTAGTAGGTTGTTAATATGAAGATATAATTTGAAAAAGAGCACACCATAAACAACATTCCACCCCCCAGCAGATGCTGAAACACACAAAAACTGAAAAAAAAAAAAAGAAAAAGAAAAGTTTGTGAGGATGAGATCCAAGCCTAAATAGAAAAGGTCTCATGTAAAACACACACCTTTTCCATATAGAAAAGGTCAAATGGACATGAAAATTTGTGGCCCAAAAGTTATAAGCAAATTTTATGGGGCTCAAACAAGTGAGCATGAGGATGGCACTTACAGGAACAATTAACTTTTGTCTCCCACGATGCAGTTCAAATTTCCAAAAGATACCCTACCAATTAGAAAGAACATGAGATAAAACCAACTGAACCAAAATACAATATACAAAGAAAAATCACCACTAAAATCAACATATAAAATGGAATATATCCAGATGAACCAAGATGTAAACATGCAATATTGTGGATTTTTGTAAGTTAATATTCTGATGGAATGGTTTCTTTATATTTTACTGGGTTTTAGGAATTGGGGGTATTTCGATAATTTGGAATTCTCTGGACATCGGTTGTGGAGTTGCCCATGGGTCTTATTATGGGTGAAATCATGTGTTTTGAGTCCTACAGGCGGCCTACATTAGGTTTCGAATATTCAATAGTCAAATTTTATTAGTTTGAAATAAAAAAGTCATACCAAAAGAATTAGCAGAATCCTGAAGCCTATCAATACTTGAGAAATCTTTGTATCCATTGGATTGAGATTTTAAGAATGTATTTAAAGTTTTTGTGCCCTTGTGTGATGCTTTACGCAATCCCATCTCATGGAGTGATTCCTATGGAATTTCAGATGGGATTCCTCTTCTTCTTCTTCCACATAATTACCACTCTCCGGCTAGTGTTTACAGACATAAAACAAACCCAATTTCAATCGAAAAAACCCGACCCAATCAAGCCCAAATCATCCCCAATTTTTTTTCCCTGCCCTCTAAGCCTTTAATTCCACATCTTAAACCTTAAAACCTTTCTTCTTCAAATTGTTTCTAGAAATCCAACAACCTGCACTTAGAAAATAAGGCACTATGTCTCATTGGTACACGTCACATCAATACTTCGTATAAAGCATACTGTTGTTTCACTATGTTTCTTCCAATGGCATCTCCAAAGAAGCATCACCGGGGAAAAAAAGATAACAGGAAAATGATATTTTGGTATACTGCTCTAGACATATCCACCACCAAAGATTTGCAGATATTACCACTCTAATTTGAAAAATACTATTTTTTACCAGAGTAACAAAAAAGAGCATATAAAGGAAACAAGAGCAAGAACCTGAATTCCTACTGAATACAACATGCGGACAGTACTGAACTGCGATATTTTCCTTCCACCCCCGACTTCAAGCTCAAGCATAGTGCTGCAAAATGGTGTAAAAAGTCACAGGAGAACAATCTTGACTTGCACAAAGAAATAAAGTGTATAGCAACATAGACATTAGAAAAGTTGGTCAAATAGATGGTACCATACTACATTGTCTTTATATGGGGGGATTCTTATGGTTGCTCAAACTAAGAAAGCGAAGACAGCATGACAAAGAATATGCTCTTTCACTATCAGATGACAGCATAATAGCATATGCAGTGAATTGCAGTTAAAACACATGCATAAAATCATATGAGATAACAATTTGAAATGCTTAGTAAATGCTGTGGAATATTTAATCAATGAACATCTTGCATCACAAACGTAAGCCCTTAAAGATATCCACTCTAACTGAAGACCTTCATAGTTGGTACTACAGTACTTTGCACCTCCCCATAAGCTGCACCATTGAGTACATAATTTCCAATATAAACCAAAATTTCTTACTGAAATGTGTTTTGACACTTTCTGACTTTGACTAAGAGCGATGCATTGACTCTCATTGGAATAACACAAACAGTCCCATGCCTAAGTTGAAAACAGACTACAGGAATACAAATAGATTCTGATACAGAATTGTGGTGAAAGAAATCAATAAATAATTTATCAGGTGCAAAGGTAAATTACATCTTCCGTTTCTTGACATATAAAAAAAAAAGAAAATTATGCTGCCAATTGAGAAGAATCAGTAACGAACATTAGCAATCTCCAATTGCCAGCAAATAGGTGAAGTGGCAGACCATAACAACACATTAGGTAAAGCTATTACTTTTCATGAAAATGAACAGGTGCATGCCAAGACCGAAACAAAACACATCCACGAAATCAATATCCGAATTAATACAAAAGAGCATACCTTCCAACTCTGCCAGCAATACGCCCATGAGACTTTGTGGAGAAGCGGTGAGTATAATGAGCCGAAGCTCCAAAAGAACTTGTGCCAATCTGCAATGGATTGAACATGAACAAAGTATTTGGGGTATCTCAATGTGCTGAAAGTTTAAGGTATCTATGATAAGGTGGGAAACAAGAGAAAAAAATCTATATGGTTCATGCAAATGTTGAAGACTGTAGATGAAGAATGAATTGAGTGAGTATCAATCATATAAATTCACCTCAATTGGCAGACAGACTAACAGAATACAAGTCAAGCAATTTTTATTTTTAAAACAAAGAACAAAAATTAAAATTAAAAAAGAAGGGTAAAAAGATGTTGGGCCCTGGCTTGAGTCATTTTCTTTTCTTTTATTCCCCTTTTTGGCTAAGGTTGCATGGCACAATAATACTCTAATGATCCATTGGTACAAAGCCCTGGTGATGTTTTAAAAGCAACCATAACTATCATGATGCTCAGCTTGTGGAACAGTAGACGGGTGCTTAAACATTTGCTTTAATGGCTTAGGTTCAACTCCTCATGGCTTCTAAACAAATAAATATTTTTTAGTGATTTTAGTATATTATGTACCTGCCTGGTTATGATCAACATGGCCACATGGGTATCCAAACATCTGCCCAGGTTGACAATTCATTCTGGGCCTCTCAGTTGAACAAACCAATTAAGGAACCAGCCCAATGAAGTGCCAGTTCACAGATTCTTCTGTGCAACTCCTGGGCTGAATAGGGTTCATTGAAACTGTAAAGTTTAGGCATCAGAATTTCAACTGCATATTGAATGATGCCTTGATGTAAATATGTCCTTCCTCAAGTTAATTGCAAGTACAGAACCTCTAGTGATTCCATAACGTAAATGTGTCCCTCAAGATAATTGCAATTAACAAACATTCATTCTTTTCTAAAAGATGTTTTTCACTTGATTAATGAGGAAAATTAGATGTACCTTAATCTCTCCAGCAGCAGACATTTTCTCTTCTTTCTTCTGCCATCCAACAGCTACAGATGATTCTGGACCTAAAACAAGCTGTATCTGCAGGGAGGAAAAGAAAAACGAAAAGAAACAGATCAAATACATGAAAAATGGTTAGAAGCAATAGAAAGCTGATTTATATAACAAAAGAAAGCCAGGTCTATGTTATTTATTGCTTCTTTTTGGCAATGCTTCCTACTTCAGAAACTCATCCTTTTTACCAGATTAATTTTTCTTTAGCTTAAAGTGAAAAATGAATTAAGGACAAAAATGATTGTGATCAAACAGCATTTAGTTAAATAAAAATTCAAAGCTCCTTTAGTTCATCAGCAGATTCCTGCAGGCCTTCAAGTGCATTCCATTATTGCTTCAAAATTAATCACACATTATGTTCAACATTACAGGGATGCTGATAAGATACAAAGGAGCCTACTTGCAACAGAAAAAGCATACATTTCCACTAGATGTGTCGGAGAGTTGGCGAGTCCAGGAATTAGAAAGATTAATTGAACCGTCTCTTAAAGACATCGTAATGCCCATTGTTGCTGTGGAGTGCAGAGATAGGTTGCTGAACAAAGACACAAAGAAAACGTGGAGTAGAGCTAGTCAAATGGGAGGAAAGCTGAGATATCAAACCAACTTACAGAAGCAATTCTCCTACCGAGATGTTTGCACCCCAATCAGTGCACGTAAACCAGTAGAAGCCATGAATTCTATGGAGGAGACTGACGATATCTGATGCCTAAGCATAACAGAGGCCGCACCACCACCTGCATTTCCGTTAACTGCCAGATTTCCACCAATAGCAATAGCATTGCGTTTGGAGATTTGAGACTGAAGTTCACTTGACATTGCCATTCTGAAATGTATATAAATGCACACAATTGGTTTAGATGAAATGATATAAATTAAAACAAATCTTTACATATGCATGAACCTAGTGCCTTTACAAGATATAAAAGACAATACAACATAGACAGAAAACTTATTGGACACATTCAAAAAGATAAAAAGGATATTATGGTACTGGTTATTATGGGAATGAATATTGTCACAACTACCCATTTCAAAGTGTATTTACATATTTATGTGGGAACAGATCTGAAGAATTAGAGTCTAAGCAACTTAAGATGTGGCAAAAACACCACTTTGTGATATTGAGTATCTTGGAAAAAATGGATTTTACAGCAAGAAGTAAGCCATCATTATATTTCAAAAAGAGTCAGAGACAGAAAAGGACAAACATAGTCCTGGAAGTGACGTGAATAAAAGAGAAATGGTGACGAGGCTCATTCCTGTAACTTGAACCCGTGCCACAATGCATAATCTAATTCAAAATTGCAGAACACAAAGAAGTCAGGAAAATAAAATGAACTATACCCTCTCATAATGCTGCCACCCTTTAGAAACTGTGGCAAAGACAAATTGGCGAGAATCGAACCAGAAGGTTGGACATGAGCTGAAACCTTTTCCATTTCTTTCCTACGCCGTAATCTTTCTAGTTCTTCCTTAATCTCTTCAGCTTTGTTCAGTTTAGGACCAAGTTCCAAACCAGACGTCAATCCTTCCATGCCATATATATCATATATCTGCCTTTTCCTCTCATCAGATAAAATTTCATAGGCTTCACATATCCGTTGGAAGTTTTCTGTCGCAATATCCTTCATCTGAACAATAAAAAATAAAATATTCCATGCAATAAAAAAATGTAGTCATTTAATCTCATTTCAAATCAGAAAGTAAACTCAAGATTCAAATGAAACCACATGTTAAAACTTCTTCCCATAAAAAGGACTCTGAGAAACTAGCAATCCATATCTTAAATTTAGAGTCTTAGACATGCAAATCCTTACATTCTGATGAAGTCCAAGAACTGCAAGAGCGGGTGGGGGAATTATCAGTTCTATAAGCATATCAACCAAAAGACTACTGTTGAACTAGTTGCAATTTGTAAATATATAGTCAAAGATGAGCCCAAATTGAGTATAATCTAGTAAACTGACGACATTAGATGACTTGAGTTTCCTAACACTTCTAAATTTAATTAACAACATAAGGACAGTAACATAGTAAAACTCTGAATTTTACTTACCCAAAAAGGTAAAAGTATGAATTTTCAAGCAGAACATTCCGAAAACACTTGTCATTTTCAGTAATACATTCAACAATCCTGATGGATTCATATTCTAATAACCTGATGAATAGAGATATGAATCTACTTAAGCGTTATAAATAGAGATATGAATCTACTTAATTTGACTAATGAAATGGCTTTTGATAGGGCCGCGTGGAGAAGAAGGATTCATGTAGCCGACCCCATTTGATGGGACTTAAGGCTTCGTTTGGTTTGGTTTATACCATGACTTCTATGTTCAAATTTAACTTTAAAAAATTGGGGAAAAACTAAAAATCGTATATGCTCTCCCGGTTGATTTTTAAGGTGATCATTTCTTGTAAAGCAAATAGATTAAATACTACAAACTTTTGGTTCTTGACTTTTAGTCCTACAGTCTCGATGTTTTGATTTTGATAAAGATTTGTCTCGTTTCTCTGCCTCTCTACCATCCTCACAGATTTTGGGGTACACCACCTCCAAAATTGATAATTTCTCTTCTCACAAATGACATACAATCTCCTTTTTGATGGCTTGTCAGACTTGGTAACCCTTATGGCAGCTCTTACACCAAAATCACATTTCAAAGCCTCATATTCCAAGTCCAAGATCTCAGCACTGGAAGAATAGTTACTAGAGGATGACATGTCCCTACATTAATTTTTAAGGTGATCTTTCTTGCAAAGAAAATAGATTAAATACTTCAAACTTTTGATAAAGGAGCATTAATATCACTAATTGATCTTGCAGTGTCCTCAATTCAGAGAGTGTTTAAAAAGTAACTGTCATTATGAAAATGAACCACTAACTTATCCAACCAAACAAGTCCATATATCTACTAGAAGGAAAATATGAGTACTCCGTCACAGTGAAAAATAATTCTGTACTAAGAGATAACACAACAGCATCTTCAAACAACAGTGATTATAATGATAATAAGACTTCAACAAGATAAAAGCCAGTCCATTAACAAGACAACCAAAAAAAATGCTTAATCTAAATTGAGTACTCCAAAATTGGGAGTTTCAATATCTAATCTTCTGTTAGGGGCCTAAAACAAATTTGAATTAAAACATTTACCAATTCAAATATTTTGAATTAGTTAATCGAAAAAAATGGAGTAATTCATTATATAGAATAATTCACGCAGGCCCTTCAGAAATCTATAATGTCGTGAGTATAGAGCACCAAACAAATATGGGCAAAATCCACTTACCCCATCATAGTTTGGGCTATTTGCAATTTACCCCTTGTACTTCAATAATAGGCAAAGAAATCTCTTGTGATTTTGGACTAAAATGCAATGATAAAACTGTTAATGAAAAATGTTTATTCTTAATCTTATCTACTCTCTCTCCAATGTTTATATTCTTTCTTTGTTAAATTTTCAGCTAGCTTCAAACTTAAAACAAAATTAGCTTAATTTGCGGCAAGGAGATCCTTTATCTACGTGGTTGTTCATTCTGGTTATGAAGGCTTTGGGACGTTTGTTGTCCAGGGCTGCTCATGGAGGTTTGTTGCAGGGATTTGAGGTGGGTTCAGGTCCTGCGTCTTTGCTGGTTTCACATCTTTTCTATGTAGATGATGCTCTTATATTTTGTGATGCGGATGTGGACCAGATTGGACATCTTCGGTGTGTGTTGTTGTGTTTTGAGACTGTGTCAGGATTGCGGGTTAATCTTTCAAAGTCTAAATTGATCCCGGTTGGGGAGGTGGCACGGTTGCTGGTTTTGGCAGCAATTCTAGGGTGTAAAGTGGTTTCGTTGCCAGTGTCGTATCTTAGTCTTCCTTTGGAAGCTTCCTTCAATGCTCGAGAGGTATGGGATGGAGTGGTAGCATGGGTGCAACAGAGGTTAGCTGGCTGGAAGCGTCAATACTTGTCAAAAGGAGAAAGGCTTACCTTGATCAAAAGTGTCTTATCGAGTATCCCAACTTATTTTATGTCTGTTCATGTAATTCCGACGGCAGTGGCAAAGAGGATTCAGAAGCTGCAGCGAGACTTTTTATGGGGTGCTGAGGGGGTGGTTTCTCATTCCCATTTGGTAGCGTGGGATCGGGTGTGTGTTTCAAAGATAGGGGGTTTGGGGGATTAAGCGGTTGGTCTGGTTTAATTTGGCTTTGTTGGGTAAGTGGTTGTGGCATTTTGTGGGAGAGAGGGAGCATTTATGGAGGAAGGTGGTTGTAGCAAAGTATGGAATGGGGAGAGAAGAGTGGTGTTCGGGAAGGGTAGGGATGACTCATGGTCGGGGTGGTTGGAAAGGTATTTGGTTGGGTTGAGAGGAGTTTTGGCGGCGGGTTTGGTTGAAGATTGGAATGAGAGACAGAATGCGCTTTTGGTGTAACAAGTGGTGTGGTGATATTCCTTTAGACCAGATGTTCCCGTTGATTTTTGGGATTGTAGAAGATTGTGAAGTCATGGTGGGGGATGTTTGGATTGGCCAGGGAGAGGAGATTGTTTGGAATGTCGGATTGCGCCGTTCTATTTAAGATTGGGAGATGGATCAGTTAATGGAGTTGCTGGGTTTCTTATATGGGTTGCGAGGAAGGGGTGTAGATGAGGATTCGTTGGTTTGGACTTGCCCGGGTTCCAAAGGGCTATTTTCTATGTCTTCATCATTCTATGGTGCGCTTGTTCCTGTTGATACGGATCTCTTCCCTTGGAAATGTGTTTGAGTCTCCGGCATGCCTTCCAAGGTATCTTTCTTTGTTTGAATAGCGACTTTAGGCCATATTCTAACCATTGATAATTTAAGGCGGCAGGGACATATTATAGTAAATTGGTGTTGTTTGTGTTATGGCGATACCAAGTCGGTGGATCATTTGCTTATTCATTGTCCAGTTGCTCCTAGGTTATGGATGCTTCTTGTTGTGACTTTTGACTTGGAATGGGTACAGCAGGCACTGTGT
Source organism: Camellia sinensis (assembly GCF_004153795.1). NCBI lineage: Eukaryota > Viridiplantae > Streptophyta > Magnoliopsida > Ericales > Theaceae > Camellia > Camellia sinensis. Next base: position 906,909 of record NW_021024631.1, on the reverse strand, counting down.
CAACAGTTTTACAAAGTTGGACTAAGGGTAGGGTTGGGCGGAGGCGGAGGCGGAGGCGGAGGAAAGCGTGGATGATAGCTTCTCATTGTTTAATGTAGCTCCTTTGGTTGGAGCACAATGGGCAGGTTTTTCAAGGAGTGTCACATTCAATTCCTTGGTTGGAGAGACGGTTGCTTATGGTGTTATATAATTGGGTTACGGGATTGATTGATCTAAATGTTTTGGCTTTTTTAGATTTTGTGGAGGATTTATTATCTTAGTTTTTCTTTAGGAGCATGATATTTGTATTCTTTGCGTCATCTTGATGCTTTTCTAATAAAGTGAGCATATTTATCCAAAAAAAAAAAAAATAACAATAAACTAATTTGCAATTTATTTTATTTTTTCTAACAATGTCTTTACTTAAATAAAATATACTGATTACCAAATATATATTAATTATGGGTATAATAAAGTGTATAATCAGCTGCAATTAGGGCTTTGGATGAAAAGGACAAAAAAAAATGTCATTTTTGGCTCTTTTTTCTTTGAAATTTGATTTTGTAAAGTAGATTTTGCCCAATATATATATACAGAAACAAAACAATTATAATATAGCTCAGTCAGTCACAGAGTAGATGTACTGAAACAATACCCAAACAAGCCACAAACAAAAACCCAAAACAAACACAACATCATAGTGAGGTTGCCATTCAATTCAAACAGGCTTAGAGAGAGAGTTGCCTGGGGAGATTGGTATTTGTCAGGGTGATAGACTTGGGCCCACTGGCGATAGGCTTTTCTGATTTCTTCATCGGAGGCTTCTGGAGATATGTGTAGCAGAGCGTAAAGCTCTTTGTTCGGGGGTCCGACCTCCGCTTCTTTCATGTTCTTCGGAGAATCGAAGGACTGGGTGGTTTGTTTGCTAGGGTCGTGTTGTTTTTAGTGGGATTGCAGTGATGATCAAGTGTCAAGTGTTTTATGTTTTCATTTTGCGTTTGTTTCTTGTGAGATTGTGCGTTATTCGACTACGGAGCCAGCCATCAATGGAATCTAGGGGTCCGGTTTGGTATATTTTTTTTAAGTTAGCCCTTGTTTGCAAATTTACTATTTTAGTTGATTATTTAAATTTTTTTTTGCTATTTTCATTTAGTTAAAATAGTTATATTTAAAAAAATTAATTAATTTTTTTTATAGTTGATTTAATAATTGTAAAAAAAAATATTATATTTTATGAACTATTTTATCCCAATCCCCCAAAAATTATATTTTATGAACTATTTTATGAACTATTTTTTTTTGTCGTTTCATTTTTTTTTCTTTTAGTTTATCAATATTTAACAGATTTTGTTATGTTTTTTTGCTCTAATTTCTTCATTTATTCTTTTTTTCCTGTAATATTCTAGATATTCCGGTGAATTTCCAGTGATATTCTTAATGTCCAATGAACGTTTTGAACATTCCGACGATTTCCATTAACGTTCTTAACACTCCGGTGAACTTCCGACGATACTCCGGCGACTTTCCGGCAATACTCCAGCGACTTTCCGGTGATGTTGAACATTCTGACGAGTCTCCGGTAACCGTTTGACGGAAGTCCGACGGTAGTAAGATATAACAATATCTGTAAATTTAAAAAAAACAAAAAAAATAGAATTTTTTTGTAACAATTAAAAATGTATAGAACTAATTGGTGCAAATGTTTTGTTTAATGATTAGATGGGCCTTAAACTTTATATATGAGACTTATTAATAAGTTCCCTTAAAGTTAAAAACAAATTTCATGTGGTAGAATAATGGGCTGATCTTATGGGCTAGTTCACAAATAAAAAGACGGGTTGAAGTCCATAAAACACTTAATTTTCCTTTTTCTAGCAAACACTTTTTTTTCTTTTTTTTTTTTTGTAAGTAAAAGTTAGTGATGGTGGAGCCAACCTTACATGTTTGATATAATTACATATCCACTAAGGTTTAAATTTCATAGCACTTTACCATTAACTATATTATTAGTAATATAGATTAGGGTTGTAAATGAATTAAGCTATTTATGAATAAATTCGGCCCGGCTCATTAAGGGCTCGGCTCATTGCATAAGCTCGACTCGTCAAACTCGGCTCGTTTATATTTATTTAAATTATATATTAAATAATATATAAATATATATAAATAATAAGTTAATAAATACTAAAATATTTTAAATAAGAACATATAAGTAAAGTATAAATTAAAACAAACAAGTTAATAAATAAACTAAATAAAATATTTTAAATAAGAACAGATAAAGAAATTAAGCTCACAAAATTAACTTACAATCGGTTACTGGAAAATACAGAATTGTTTACTGAAAGTAACTAGAAAATACAGTTTTCTCTAAGCATTACTCTAGAAGTAAAAACATCTTTATACTATCTAAAATCACTTAAAGTATGGCAAATGAGATTACTAAGTTGATCATGGATACAATAATGAATATTGGTTGGTGTGCCTATAAAATGTTTGACTATGGTATATATTAAAATATTAATACCATCAAGGATACTAGATCTTATTTCTTCGTCAAAGATAGGAAAATCATTATCACCCATTTGAACAGCATGTTGAATAGATTCTTATTGATCAGAAATGAGATACTTATCCCACCAAGATTTAACATACCAATAAATCCAGTAGTAATTAAAATAACAATTTCAGGTTGGGTATAATTAGGATAATTAGTAAGATAACTATTTGAAACCATAGATAAATGATTGAGTTTTTGGAGAATTTGATGTTCACTAAGACCATCGATATTCCATTCATATAATTTTTTAGCAAAAACGGAAAATTGATTGCTAATATTGGTTTCTTCAAATTGGAGATCAGGAGGTGTAGGTTTAGTGTACCAATTTTTTGTAAGAGTAGTAGGGTTAACTTTAGGGTGTGTGATTCTATTAAGATGAGAATGTTGAAATTGTTGTGCTAACTTATTGATTTCATTATCGCTAGACGTATCAGAATGACTAGGAAATTCTAGTGGAGGTTATTGTGTTAGGACAGTAATTCCTTTGCTTATAGATGTAGACATTTTATTAAATAATTTTTTAATGGCTTCAACTGTAGTATTATCTTGAGTAGCTAAGCTTAAACGCTTTCTAGTACTAGGAAGATTAATAAAAGGTTTATCTAAAAGTTTACTTGTAGAAGTATGACTAATGGAGTAATCCTCAAAAGTAGTTTCGAGTTTATCTAGTTGTTTAGCAATAGTTTTTAAACATTGATTGGTATAATTATTTTGTTCAATGACTTTTTTAATTTCAGATTCTTCACTAGGGAGTTTAAAAGGAGAAGCATGAACAATGGTGCCTTTATGTTCAAACAGAATGGTTTCTAAAGGAGGGTGACTAGATGAAACAAAAGTGGTAGGGGAAGTTTTCCATTTAGTTTTTGTAATAACATTTACTTTTTGATAATAATTTTCTAAATAATCAAAGAAATTAATTTCAGTATTGATTTCTGTCATAAATTTATACCATTTTCTAGTAATTTTAAATTGTTGTTTTATACCATAAGTATTCCTATATGTATGTCTTTTTGACTTATTTGCAATAGAGGTGAATTCAGCATAAAGGTTATTAAGGTCTAGAGTAAAAGGTTTACTTATTGTTAATAATTGTGGGTTGACTGGAGGAACTACTCCAAAATCAGTTTGAGTAAGTGAATTTTGAGATACAGTATCTTCTTCTTGAAGGTGTGTGTGAGTAGAGTAAACTAGTTTACTAATTTGGAAAGTAGAGAAATTATCAATTCCTTTTAATTTATTATGTACATGTTGGGTTTGTGAGGAGAGTTCACAGAGGTGTAATTTCCTATCTCTTCTAGTAAACAAAAGAGTATTGAAGATCTCATCTTCATCAGTTTCGGTAGGTAAACTATAAGTACTATGACGAGAGGATTGACTATTAGGTCTATTAAATCGGATATGGACAGATCCGGTATTAAATTGTTGAATATTTTGAATATCATGACTAATAGAAGATCGTTGATTTTGGGAATAATTTTCATTGATAGTAACCCAATCATCAGGAAGATTAATATCTTTCCAACAAATCATTTTTGGAATAGAAATATTAGTTTCATTAGTGCTACCTTGGATTAATAGGGTTTTATCGTTGGGACTTTTAGTTAGAGCTTGAACATTTAAATTAGTTTTTATGCATTTGTAATAATTTCGATAAACTAATGCAATATTATGAACACTTTCTAACATATTGGTATATTCACCAAATAATTGTATATTTAATGTTAAAGTTTTTAATATATGGGAATCCTATAAACTTAAAGTAAAATTAGGAAAACAATTAAAATGTACTGGACCTTTATGAAGACCAGATTCCATCATTTCCATTACACTAGCATGATAGTTAATAAAACGAGCATCTCTTAAACATAAAAGGACAGAAATATTTTTACCTCGTTGGGTTAATGGGTTTATTCCTACTTGGATTAATCCTAAATGGATAAAATTATGGCCAGCTTTGAGATGTTTTCTGATTGACTCTTTAGATAATAATTGGCAAGTTTCTCGTGGTTTAATTAAAGCATAAACTTATTCAACTATTTTGACTTGCAAATCAACATTAAAGGTAGATTGTAAAAAACTAGTTTTATAAATTTCCTTAGTTTTTACTTTAGAAATATTCTAGCTTAAATCAATTTTAACATCTTGATATTCTTGTTCTTCTTCTTCATTAATTAGTATATCCGTACTAGGGATAAGAGTTAGAGTTGTAGATCTAGGGCTAACTGAAGAATTACTTCTGAATAATCGACTCATTTTAATTCTATAAAATTAAATCCAATTTTCTAAAACTCGTTTTGTAACTTATCATGTTTTCACGTACAGTGTGTTTGCTCATACCTTTTTCGGGAACTCCTATATCCTTCGACTGCCTAAACCTAAGGATTTACACTGGATTGAGACGAAAGGTGAGTGGCTACTGGCAAAGTGGAATACAAAGATAAGTTAAACAAGAATAGGAAGATTGGAGTTAATTTAAATAGAGTGGAAATGAGAAGACTATAAACAGAAAAGATCACTCAATAAGAAACTTAACATACTAACAACTTGGCTTTGATACCAAGGTAGTTCGCATTTTGTCTAGGTCTCTGTAAAATTTTAAGTTTGTATTAAAATTCAGTTTTCCAAGATGCAAGTAAAAGTTATATTTTCCAATTACTTCCAGTAAACAATTCTGTATTTTCCAGTAACCAATTGTAAGTTAATATTGTGAGCTTAATTTCCTTATCTGTTCTTATTTAAAATATTTTATTTAGTTTATTTATTAACTTGTTTGTTTTAATTTATGCTTTACTTATCTGTTCTTATTTAAAAATATTTTATTTAGTTTGTTTATTAACTTGTCTGTTTTAATTTATGCTTATTAGTTTATTAAATTTATCTCATTTGCCTTACTCTAAGTGATTTTAGATGGTATAAAGATATTTTTACTTATAGAGTAATGCTTAGAGAAGTCTGTACTAAGTCATTTTGGAAAGAAAAATTTATTAATGGATTACCCAATTTTTTGCTCATAAAATAAGAGATGTCCTTAGCCAACCTATTGACATTATAGAATATGATAATTTAACTTATGGTGACATAATTAGCACAATTCAAAAGGAAGGTCTAAAAATATGCATTGATTTGAAACTTAGTGAAAAAGTTGCTAAAGATGAACACAAAGCTGAATATGAATTAGGAAATTTTTGTGAATAATATGGTTTACCTCCAATAGCCCATTCTCGTCGAAAAACTAGTAAAAACAAAAAATCTTCTTACAAATATTCTGATACGGGTAAAAAGAAATATTCTCCTTCTAAATCTACTGATAAATATTATACTAAACCTAAAAAGAAATATCATAAAAAATCTACTAAGAAATAGTCAAAGTTCACTTCAGATGTTACTTGTTATAATTGTGGTAAAAAGGGTCATTATTCCAATAAATGCAAATTAAAAGGCAAAATTAAAGCTAAACTTAATCAATTACAGATTACTGATGAACATCAACGTCAAATATTAGACATATTTAAATTAACTACTTCTCCAAATCAATCTCCTGATCAATCTAGTAATTCATTTGATAACGATATTTCCTCTGGTGATACTTCTACCTATTCTTCTCCTAACGATACTACTGATGATGAAATTGAATTAGGATGTACTAATACCTGCTGTAAAATAGTCAATGTTCTTAGCAAATCTCAACAAGAGGAAACTGCTTTCATTGAATTAATTAGTAAATTAGAAAATCTTGAATTAAAACGACAACATACTAGTAAGTTGAAATATTTATTAATTAATAAAGATAAGAAACCTAAGCATGATAAACCAATCATTAGTTTAAATAAAATTTTGGACCGATTTAAAAAAGAAAAACATAAAGAAGTCACTTTACAAGATTTACAAAATGAAATTAATCATATTAAACTAATTATTCAGGAATTAAAAAGTAAAGACAAAACCTTAGAAGATGGCATTACTCTATTAAAAAACAACAAAAGTCTTAATAATTTTCAACAACCCAGTGAATCACCCTCTGGATCAGAAAGTGAATCTAACTCTGAACCAGATCTAAACAAAGTCATCTTTGATAATAGAACTACTCCACACAATAGTGATCAAGATAATAATCACCTTAATATAATTAATCGAATTAATATTCAAAAAACAAATTAGTTATTAATGATTTTGAAATAGAAGTCATCGCATTAATTGATACTGGCGCTGATTTAAATTGTATTTAAGAAGAATTAATTCCTACCAAGTATTATCATAAGTCTATTGAACAATTAAATTCTGCCAATGGAAGTCAAATGCATATCAAATATAAATTACCAAAGGTACATATTTGTCAAAATAATGTTTGTTTCAAAACATCTTTTGTGTTAGTTCGAAACCTAACTGATAAAGTCATTTTAGGTACACCATTTATCTTTTTATTATATCCTTTCACTACTACTCCTAAAGGAATAACTACACAAGCTTTTGGCCACACTGTCACTTTAAATTTTTATCTCCACCTGAGATCAAAGAATTAAATCAATTAAAAGAATGTTCAATTTCTCAATTTATTAATCGATTAACCAAACAACTCAAATTTCTCAAAGAAGAAGTAAATTACAAACAAATTGAATCTCAATTAACTAATCCCATTCTTATATCTAAAATTGATGGATTTAAAAACCAATTAGCAAATACCGTTTGTTCTACTTTACCAAGTGCTTTTTGGCATAGGAAAAAACATGTAGCAACACTTCCTTATATTAAAAATTTCAATGAAAAACAAATTCCTACCAAGTCTTGACCTATCCAAATGAATCATTAATTAATGAAAATGTGCAAAACAGAAATTAACGAACTATTAAAAAATAATGTTATTAGTAAAAGTAAGTCAGCTTGGTCTTGCCTTGCTTTTTATGTTAATAAAAATGCTGAACTTGAATGAGGTGTTTCCTGATTAGTCATTAATTATAAACTGCTAAACAAGGTTTTAGAATGGATCCGACATCCAATTCCTAGTAAAAAAAGATTTAATTAAAAGACTTAGTCAAGCCATCATTTTTAGTAAATTAGATTTAAAAAGTGGATTTTGGCAAATACAAATTCATCCTGACGACCGTCATAAAACTGCATTTCCTATCCTTTTTGGTCATTACGAATGGAATGTCATGTCCTTTGGATTAAAAAATGCTCCTAGTGAATTTAAAATATTATGAATGAGATTTTTAATCCTTTTAGTCATTTTTCCATAGTCTATATCGATGATATCCTCATTTTCTCTAAGTCACTTGATGAACATCGGAAGCATCTTAATTCATTTTTTCATATTATTAAATATAATGGTTTAGTCATCTCTGCTCCTAAAATTAAACTTTCCAAACTAAAGTTCGATTCTTAGGTTATGATATTCACCAAAGTACTATTCTTCCTATCAGTAGGTCTATTGAATTTGCTTCTAAGTTCCCTGATGAAATCTTAGACAAAACCCAATTACAACGATTTTTAGGTTCCTTGAATTACATTGCTGAATTTTATAAGGACCTTAGAAAAACTTGTCAACCCCTATATGATCGGTTAAAAGATAATCCTCCACCTTGGTCTCCTACACATACTACTATTGTTCAACAAGTCAAAAAATATGTCACGACTTTGCCCTGTCTTGGTATTCCTACTGAAAATTCTTTCAAAATTATTCAAACTGATACCTCTGATGTTGGTTATGGAGGTATCCTTCTTCAGAAGATCACTCCCCAGTCATCTGAACAAATTGTTCGTTTTTATTCTGGTGTCTGGAACAAAGCACAAAAGAATTATAGTACTATTAAAAAAGAAATTTTATCTATTGTTTTATGTATTAGTAAATTTCAAGATGATATTTTAAATAAAAAATTCTTATTATGCGTTGATTGTAAAAATGCTAAATATGTTTTAGAAAAAGATATTCAAAATATTTCTAGTAAACATATCTTTTCCCGATGGCAATCTATTTTAAGTATTTTTTATTTTGATATTGAATATATACCTGGTCATCAAAATTCTATTCCAGATTTCCTTACCCACGAATTTTTCAGGGTGGATAACGGATGACCACTCTTTTTATTTCCTACCATAAATTAAAAGTCACCTATTATAGAAAACTTGTTTACCAAACTGCTTATTGTATTACTTGCCTTAAGACAGTTCGCAAAACTACTCGTCGTACATAATTCATACAATTTCATCAAATTAGCAATCGTCGCAATTTACTTGCTCATTATACTAATTGTTTTTATTTCCATATAAACGAATTAGATATCCACAGTGGATGCTAATTATGTTCACCTTATTTGTTTATAAATGACAAGACCTTCTACTAAAGCCATTGTTCCAACTAGTAAATCCATTGTTGTTCCTCTTATTGACCTAGTCACTAGATATCATCTTATTGACACTATCAATCGTTACCAAGTTCTTGGTAATATCTCTAAACCTAGTTATACAATTGCTCTTGTTTCAGACCCATTTGCTTATTCTTCTCAGTCACTCACTTCTTACCCTCCTAACCCAGTCAAATCAGTCCGATCTAATTATGTCAAATTTCAATTAACTAATCTCTTTTTCAAAGAACCTATTCACAAGAATACCTATAATATTCTTGATCTAGTTAAATCTTATTTCCTTCCTGGATGGCATTTTGTTTCACTACATTCAGAAAAGTCAATTACCTACTACAAAGATATTCTCTTTCATCATCAGTCAATAGTGATTAAGCTCATCTATGATCATACATACACTAGTAAAATTGTTTACCATTCTCTTTACATCCACAATATAGTTTTCTCTTGATGAATGGGGTCCTCTTTTTCAACTAAGAGATTTACCTGGTCATACAATCCAATATAGTTATGATGACTATATAGATGCCTAGTTTAAAGTTCTCATGTATCAAAATGAGTCATACAGTCACTCTTGGTTCCTCCAATTTGACCATAAATTCAAGTCAGAATTTCCCACTTAGTTTCTTCGATGGTGGACTCAGCATGGTGCTATTCCTGAGATCTTCTCCTCTGTTTTAATTGAACAAGTAAATTACTTATCTTCTGTTTTTAAACTCAGTCAACAACAAAAACAATTTCCTTAGTTACTCATTTTTATATCCAAATACAAAGTCCCCTGGATATTTAAATGGTAATATGCTATTTCTGATAGCCTGGTTATTCGCCAACACTTTGTTAAATGGTGGGATAATTTTAAATCCCAACGCATAATTGATCAAGTTCAAGAAGAATTCCCAGTCAATCTCCACAAGTTCACACCTGCAACGGTCAAAGCTCAGCAGAACCCAACCGCTTCAGTCACCCAAGGAACTCAAGGAAGCCCAATTCCACCAGTCAGACTTAGAAGCCCAATAACCAGCTCTTCCAAGCCCAAATCATTCAAATCCAAGTCAGCTCAGTCAAAGCCCAAAGCTAAGACCAAGTCATCCAGTGATGAATTAATCCGGATGGCCAAGCTATTGATGGCCCTAGCCAAGTCACAGACTGGAGATGAACCTCTGAAGAATCTAGTTCCTCTGAAGCTTCAACCAATAATGATCCTTATGGGCCCTAGTTTCAAGATGCTCAGGACCCATATGCGTAAACGGTCAGCCATTGGATTCTATATATGTATAAATCAGGTTCAGTCACTACTCTTACTTCGAGAAAGGCTGCTGATATATATATTGATTCCCCATCAATCAACTGTGTAGTCACGTTCTGTTACTGCAAGTTAAAAAAAAAAATTAGTATATACTATACTAATATTATTTTCACAATACGAGGTAGTCTTCATGATGTAAATGAAATTGATGATGAAAAAAAAAGAGCAAAAACACAGAAAGAATTGGCATTCAGCAGCATTGATTGTTTTAGGAAATAATTGCAAAGATATGGAAATAAAACCCTAATCTGCAATGAACCACATAGCGTTTTATCTGTAAGAGCAACCTTGAGACATGGAAAAAGCGGAAGTATATTATAGGCTTTCGATGAAAGAATAATCATTGAAATTGCCAAAGTAAAGAGGGATCTACATCGTGATACTAGAAATGGCCTTGTGGAAACAACAGGACATGTCTTGAGTTGGCACAGCTGATGTCCCACTAAGTCAATCTTACCCATTTATTACATAGCTATTATGGCATTTCATTAAACAACAAAAATGCAAAAAAAAAAAAAAGAGCAAAGCATAAATAAAAATATAAAAAGTAAATTAAAAATAAAAAAAGGTTAAAAATGGAAGAAGAAGAAACAACATATATAAGCAAATTAAATGCAATTCAATCCAACCTACAAAAATATATGCATAATAGTTGATTTGGATGCTAACCTCCTTCAATGAGAGTAATTCTTTACGTATGATCATTTTTTTTTTTTTTGGCAAAACTAGATTAACCTCGTATGTGTTAAAGAACTTAAGATGGTAGACAAATTTGTTTTCAAGGAAAAAGGAAAATGGAAAACTAACAAAAGTTTAGCACTGAAATAAATGCCACTGATTATTGATTAAGATTGTATTAATACATCTATATTTCTATTCCCAAAATAAGTTAAAAGTTTTGAAAAATAGAATGACTTGCTAGTACAAGAATAATAAATTTATAAGGATCAAAAGGTCATAATTTTAGTTTAGACAAGTAAAAGAGAGATTTGAGAAAAATAATACACTGAGAACAGTATGAAACATGTATGCAACAGATATATATAAAAGATGTTGGATATATAATATAATGAGATTCATTCAATATGGATGTCAAGTGTATATGTGCATAACTATGTACAATATAGTATTTACATCATGAGAAATCCTATAATCAGTAATATATACCATATATATAACTATACTAAGCAACTAGTATATAACATAACCCTACCCTAGTTAGATTGTATACGTATCAGACTACAGAAGAGGAACCGAATGAGCCATTGAATCATGAATAGATCATCAGCGACATCTTGGAAATACAACCACTTGTGATCCGGCTAGCCGAGCAAAGTGCAGAAGGAGCACTCGAGTACAATCTTCTTGTATTGTTGTCTCACCACAGTCAATGGTCGTAAACAAAACTCATGGCAATCACATAGCATGGCATAACGGCGATGATGGCGTGGCTCCCAAAAAATCTTGTGACCCATGATGTATAATGCCCTCAAAATTAAAGTATAAGACAACCATTCATATAATCCATAGACATAGAAGAACTATTATATGTTCATTCATCAAAGTCTTCTTTACAAAAGATATTACATGTTAGCAACAAAATAAATGCCCTACGGAGTACAGCTTTCCAAGTCAACACTTGGTTACAACAAAATAAGAGTCCTAGCTCTATACATAGAAAGCCCTCAGCTTGGATTTACATTCAACACAAAATACAAATAACAAAACGGAGTCTTCAACTCCTAAACCTCCCAAGCTATGACCTTGGAGGCGGCATGTCACCTGTACCAGAAAAATGGTTGTTTAACACATACTCATTAATCATTGGTTGCATTAAAACATAAGACTAGTACAAAATAACCATACATGGCATGATTAGCATAAAACATAAGATTACTACAATAGACGTCTCATCGTTGGGTACACAACTGAGCAAAAAAACACATATCCAAAAGCCACCTACAATCATTTGAAGAGTAATGCAACTGACAGAACAGTACAAATTGTGAGCAAACCCACAACAAGCTGCTTCATGAATGTTAAGGATTGCTCAAGCATTTGGTTCTTGACTTTTAGTCCTACAGTCTCGATGTTTTGATTTTGATAAAGATTTGTCTCGTTTCTCTGCCTCTCTACCATCCTCACAGATTTTGGGGTACACCACCTCCAAAATTGATAATTTCTCTTCTCACAAATGACATACAATCTCCTTTTTGATGGCTTGTCAGACTTGGTAACCCTTATGGCAGCTCTTACACCAAAATCACATTTCAAAGCCTCATATTCCAAGTCCAAGATCTCAGCACTGGAAGAATAGTTACTAGAGGATGACATGTCCCTACATTAATTTTTAAGGTGATCTTTCTTGCAAAGAAAATAGATTAAATACTTCAAACTTTTGATAAAGGAGCATTAATATCACTAATTGATCTTGCAGTGTCCTCAATTCAGAGAGTGTTTAAAAAGTAACTGTCATTATGAAAATGAACCACTAACTTATCCAACCAAACAAGTCCATATATCTACTAGAAGGAAAATATGAGTACTCCGTCACAGTGAAAAATAATTCTGTACTAAGAGATAACACAACAGCATCTTCAAACAACAGTGATTATAATGATAATAAGACTTCAACAAGATAAAAGCCAGTCCATTAACAAGACAACCAAAAAAAATGCTTAATCTAAATTGAGTACTCCAAAATTGGGAGTTTCAATATCTAATCTTCTGTTAGGGGCCTAAAACAAATTTGAATTAAAACATTTACCAATTCAAATATTTTGAATTAGTTAATCGAAAAAAATGGAGTAATTCATTATATAGAATAATTCACGCAGGCCCTTCAGAAATCTATAATGTCGTGAGTATAGAGCACCAAACAAATATGGGCAAAATCCACTTACCCCATCATAGTTTGGGCTATTTGCAATTTACCCCTTGTACTTCAATAATAGGCAAAGAAATCTCTTGTGATTTTGGACTAAAATGCAATGATAAAACTGTTAATGAAAAATGTTTATTCTTAATCTTATCTACTCTCTCTCCAATGTTTATATTCTTTCTTTGTTAAATTTTCAGCTAGCTTCAAACTTAAATCAAAATTAGCTTAATTTGTGGCAAGGAGATCCTTTATCTCCACGGTTGTTCATTCTGGTTATGGAGGCTTTGGGACGTTTGTTGTCCAGGGCTGCTCATGGAGGTTTGTTGCAGGGATTTGAGGTGGGTTCAGGTCCTGCGTCTTTGCTGGTTTCACATCTTTTCTATGTAGATGATGCTCTTATATTTTGTGATGCGGATGTGGACCAGATTGGACATCTTCGGTGTGTGTTGTTGTGTTTTGAGACTGTGTCAGGATTGCGGGTTAATCTTTCAAAGTCTAAATTGATCCCGGTTGGGGAGGTGGCACGGTTGCTGGTTTTGGCAGCAATTCTAGGGTGTAAAGTGGTTTCGTTGCCAGTGTCGTATCTTAGTCTTCCTTTGGAAGCTTCCTTCAATGGAGGTATGGGATGGAGTGGTAGCACGGGTGCAACAGAGGTTAGCTGGCTGGAAGCGTCAATACTTGTCAAAAGGAGAAAGGCTTACCTTGATCAAAAGTGTCTTATCGAGTATCCCAACTTATTTTATGTCTGTTCATGTAATTCCGACGGCAGTGGCAAAGAGGATTCAGAAGCTGCAGCGAGACTTTTTATGGGGTGCTGAGGGGGTGGTTTCTCATTCCCATTTGGTAGCGTGGGATCGGGTGTGTGTTTCAAAGATAGGGAGTTTGGGGGATTAAGCGGTTGGTCTGGTTTAATTTGGCTTTGTTGGGTAAGTGGTTGTGGCATTTTGTGGGAGAGAGGGAGCATTTATGGAGGAAGGTGGTTGTAGCAAAGTATGGAATGGGGAGAGAAGAGTGGTGTTCGGGAAGGGTAGGGATGACTCATGGTCGGGGTGGTTGGAAAGGTATTTGGTTGGGTTGAGAGGAGTTTTGGCGGCGGGTTTGGTTGAAGATTGGAATGAGAGACAGAATGCGCTTTTGGTGTAACAAGTGGTGTGGTGATATTCCTTTAGACCAGATGTTCCCGTTGATTTTTGGGATTGTAGAAGATTGTGAAGTCATGGTGGGGGATGTTTGGATTGGCCAGGGAGAGGAGATTGTTTGGAATGTCGGATTGCGCCGTTCTATTTAAGATTGGGAGATGGATCAGTTAATGGAGTTGCTGGGTTTCTTATATGGGTTGCGAGGAAGGGGTGTAGATGAGGATTCGTTGGTTTGGACTTGCCCGGGTTCCAAAGGGCTATTTTCTATGTCTTCATCATTCTATGGTGCGCTTGTTCCTGTTGATACGGATCTCTTCCCTTGGAAATGTGTTTGAGTCTCCGGCATGCCTTCCAAGGTATCTTTCTTTGTTTGAATAGCGACTTTAGGCCATATTCTAACCATTGATAATTTAAGGCGGCAGGGACATATTATAGTAAATTGGTGTTGTTTGTGTTATGGCGATACCAAGTCGGTGGATCATTTGCTTATTCATTGTCCAGTTGCTCCTAGGTTATGGATGCTTCTTGTTGTGACTTTTGACTTGGAATGGGTACAGCAGGCACTGTGTCAACAGTTTTACAAAGTTGGACTAAGGGTAGGGTTGGGCGGAGGCGGAGGCGGAGGCGGAGGCGGAGGCGGAGGAAAGCGTGGATGATAGCTTCTCATTGTTTAATGTAGCTCCTTTGGTTGGAGCACAATGGGCAGGTTTTTCAAGGAGTGTCACATTCAATTCCTTGGTTGGAGAGACGGTTGCTTATGGTGTTATATAATTGGGTTACGGGATTGATTGATCTAAATGTTTTGGCTTTTTTAGATTTTGTGGAGGATTTATTATCTTAGTTTTTCTTTAGGAGCATGATATTTGTATTCTTTGCGTCATCTTGATGCTTTTCTAATAAAGTTAGCATATTTATCCAAAAAAAAAAAAATAACAATAAACTAATTTGCAATTTATTTTATTTTTTCTAACAATGTCTTTACTTAAATAAAATATACTGATTACCAAATATATATTAATTATGGGTATAATAAAGTGTATAATCAGCTGCAATTAGGGCTTTGGATGAAAAAGACAAAAAAAAAATGTCATTTTTGGCTCTTTTTTCTTTGAAATTTGATTTTGTAAAGTAGATTTTGCCCAATATATATATACAGAAACAAAACAATTATAATATAGCTCAGTCAGTCACAGAGTAGATGTACTGAAACAATACCCAAACAAGCCATAAACAAAAACCCAAAACAAACACAACATCATAGTGAGGTTGCCATTCAATTCAAACAGGCTTAGAGAGAGAGTTGCCTGGGGAGATTGGTATTTGTCAGGGTGATAGACTTGGGCCCACTGGCGATAGGCTTTTCTGATTTCTTCATCGGAGGCTTCTGGAGATATGTGTAGCAGAGCGTAAAGCTCTTTGTTCGGGGGTCCGACCTCCGCTTCTTTCATGTTCTTCGGAGAATCGAAGGACTGGGTGGTTTGTTTGCTAGGGTCGTGTTGTTTTTAGTGGGATTGCAGTCAAGTGTTTTATGTTTTCATTTTGCGTTTGTTTCTTGTGAGATTGTGCGTTATTCGACTACGGCGCCAGCCATCAATGGAATCTAGGGGTCCGGTTTGGTATATTTTTCTTACAGCATCTCCAACGCTTAAGTTAGCCCTTGTTTGTAAATTTACTATTTTAATTGATTATTTAATTTATTTTTTTTTTGCTATTTTCATTTAGTTAAAATGGGCAATGATTGGTGGCTACAAATTCTGTGACTCAAATAGTCCGAAAATATCAAAATGACGTCGTTTTAGGTACAAAATAACTCTAAAAATATCAAAATGACGTCATTTTTGCATTTTCGGACCATTTGAGCCACAGAATTTGTGGCCACCAAACATTATCCAGTTAAAATAGTTACATTTAAAAAAATTAATTAGTTTTTTTTATAGTTGATTTAAAGATTGTAAAAAAAAAATTATAAATTGAATGTGACATTTTGATTATTAATTATTTTAATCTATTTTATGAACTATTTTAGCCCAACCTTCCCAAATACCCCCAAAAACTCAAAAAGTAGGAAAAAACTTAACTCTTAAAAATAAAAATAAAAATAAAAGCAAATCCCTTATTATTGTGAGAAGGCAAAAGCCATTTACTATGTTTGGTTTTGATTAATTTTTTATTTTTTTGTATTTTTAGTAAATTTTTAATTTTTTTTATATTTTACATAATTTAGATACACTTAAAAAATAAAATATTTCAAAAAAAATATTTTTAAAATTCAATAAATATATAAAAATATACTAAATTTTAGTATTTTTTGTGTTTGATGAATTTTTTAAAAAAGAAAAATCATAAATATTATACTTTTTAAATGTATATGGATTAGGTTTAGGTAAAAAATAAAAATAATTTTTTTAAAATATTAAATATTTTAACTAAAAAAATTAAAATAAAAAAATTAATTTTTAAAAAAAATTAACTCAATTTTCTAAAACCAAATAAAGCGATTTTGGCCCTGGCCCGACAATTCTATTTAAATCTAGGGGAAATTACCCACAGGTCCTATTTGAAATATGTGGACACTATTTAATCTAACAACTTTTTGAGTAGATCCAAAAGTCTTACTTTTCTCTCTCTCTCTCTGCTTTTTGCCTCACTCTTTATGTTTTCCTCTCTCTCTTTTTTCTACATTTTTCTCTCATTTTCTTTGTCATGGATGACGACCGGTGACCACGTCTTTCTCCATTGATCGGGGTTTACCGGTAACCACCAACCATCAAAATCAACTCGTGACTTCACCCTCACCGACGGCGAAGAAGATATATCTCTGACGAAGAAGATGAGTAGATCTACATCAAATTTGGCTAGATCTATATAAAAAATAATTACCGGAGTACAATCATCTCTCTATATCCGTCTCTCTCCTTCGATCTCTTATTTTTTTCTACATTTTCTCTGTTATACACTTCTCTTTTTTCTGTTCTAATGGAGAAAATTTTTAAGCTCTGAACAAGTAGTTTTCGAGTTTTAGTTACAGGCGGTGAAAACTGTAAAATTTTACAGTTTTAAATTTTTTGGGTGCTGGAATGAATCATGCTATAAAACTGTAAAATTTTACAGTTTCATAACATTCTTTAGAACTGTAAAATTTTACAGTTTCATAACATGTTTTTCAATTTGATTAACATGGATAAATGCTTAATAGATTTTTGCTTTGAAATTGTAACATTTTACAGTTTTAAAACTTACTTTTCAGTTTGATCAATATTGAAGATTATTTGCTTAAACCTTACAAAAATTGAAAAATAGCATATGTTTTTCCCATTGTTGTTGTTTTTTGTCGTTTCATTTTTTTTTCTTTTCGTTTATCAATATTTAACAGATTTTGCTATTTTTTTTGCTCTAATTTCTTTATTTATTCTTTTTTTTCGGCAATATTCTAGACATTCTAGTGAGTCTCCAGTGATGTTCCTAATGTCCAGTGAACATTTTGAACATTCCGGCGATTTCCATTAACGTTCTTAACACTCCGGTGAACTTCCGGCGATACTCCGGCAATACTCCAGCGACTTCCCGGTGATGTTGAACATTCTGACAAGTCTCCGGTGACCGTTTGACAGAAGTCCGACGGTAGTAAGATATAAAAGTGTCTGTAAATTTAAAAAAACAAAAAAAATAAGATTTTTTGATAACAATTAAAAATGTATAGGACTAATTGGTGCAAATGTTTTGTTTGATGATTAGATGGGCGTTAAACTTTGTATATAGGACTTATTGGTAAGCTCCTCTTAAAGTTAAAAACAAATTTCATGTGGTAGAATAATGGGCTGATCTTATGGGCTAGTTCACAAATAAAAAGATGAGTTGAAGTCCATAAAGCACTTAATTTTCCTTTTTCTAGCAAACACTTTTTTTTCTTTTTTTTGTAAGTAAAATTTAGTGATAGTGGAGCCAACCTTACATGTTTGATATAATTACTTATCCACTAAGGTTTAAATTTCATAGCACTTTACCATTAACTATACTATTAGTAATATAGATTAGGGTTGTAAATGAATTGAACTATTTATGAACGAACTCGGCCTGGCTCATTAAGGGCTCGGCTCGTTGCATAAGCTCGACTCGTCAAACTCGGCTCGTTTATATTTATTTAAATTATATATTAAATAATATATAAATATATATAAATAATAAGTTAATAAATACTAAAATATTTTAAAGAAGAACATATAAGTAAAGCATAAATTAAAACAAACAAGTTAATAAATAAACTAAATAAAATATTTTAAATAAGAACAGATAAGGAAATTAAGCTCACAATATTAACTTACAATCGGTTACTGGAAAATACAGAATTGTTTACTAGAAGTAACTAGAAAATACAGTTTTCTCTAAGCATTACTCTAGAAGTAAAAACATCTTTGTACTATCTAAAATCACTTAAAGTAGGGCAAATGAGATTACTAAATTGATCATGGATACAATAATGAATATGGTTGGTGTGCCTATAAAATATTTGACTATGGTATATATTAAAGTATTAATACCATCAGGGATACTAGATCTTATTTCTTCGTCAAAGATAGGAAAATCATTATCATCCATTTGAATAGCATGTTGAATAGATTCTCATTGATCAGAAATGAGATATTTATCCCACCAAGATTTAACATACCAGTAAATCCAATAGTAATTAAAATAACAATTTCAGGTTGGGTATAATTAGGATAATTAGTAAGATAATTGTTTGCAACCATAGATAAATGATTGAGTTTTTGGAGAATTTGATGTTCACTAAGACCATCGATATTCCATTCATATAATTTTTTAGCAAAAACGGAAAATTGATTGCTAATATTGGTTTCTTCAAATTGGAGATCAGGAGGTGTAGGTTTAGTGTACCAATTTTTTGTAAGAGTAGTAGGGTTAACTTTAGGGTGTGTGATTCTATTAAGATGAGAATGTTGAAATTGTTGTGCTAACTTATTGATTTCATTATCGCTAGACGTATCAGAATGACTAGGAAATTCTAGTGGAGGTTATTGTGTTAGGACAGTAATTCCTTTGCTTATAGATGTAGACATTTTATTAAATAATTTTTTAATGGCTTCAACTGTAGTATTATCTTGAGTAGCTAAGCTTAAACGCTTTCTAGTACTAGGAAGATTAATAAAAGGTTTATCTAAAAGTTTACTTGTAGAAGTATGACTAATGGAGTAATCCTCAAAAGTAGTTTCGAGTTTATCTAGTTGTTTAGCAATAGTTTTTAAACATTGATTGGTATAATTATTTTGTTCAATGACTTTTTTAATTTCAGATTCTTCACTAGGGAGTTTAAAAGGAGAAGCATGAACAATGGTGCCTTTATGTTCAAACAGAATGGTTTCTAAAGGAGGGTGACTAGATGAAACAAAAGTGGTAGGGGAAGTTTTCCATTTAGTTTTTGTAATAACATTTACTTTTTGATAATAATTTTCTAAATAATCAAAGAAATTAATTTCAGTATTGATTTCTGTCATAAATTTATACCATTTTCTAGTAATTTTAAATTGTTGTTTTATACCATAAGTATTCCTATATGTATGTCTTTTTGACTTATTTGCAATAGAGGTGAATTCAGCATAAAGGTTATTAAGGTCTAGAGTAAAAGGTTTACTTATTGTTAATAATTGTGGGTTGACAGGAGGAACTACTCCAAAATCAGTTTCAGTAAGTGAATTTTGAGATACAATATCTTCTTCTTGAAGGTGTGTGTGAGTAGAATAAACTGGTTTACTAATTTGGAAAGTAGAGAAATTATCAATTCCTTTTAATTTAATATGTACATATTGGGTTTGTGAGGAGAGTTCACAAAGGTGTAATTTCCTATCTCTTCTAGTAAACAAAAGAGTATTGAAGATCTCATCTTCATCAGTTCCAGTAGGTAAATGTCACGACCCAAACCCGCCCCTATGGGTTTAGCACCGTAACCGGCCAGTAATCAGAGATTACCGAAGGCCTGCTTAACAGTAATACAGTAATACAGAGTACAGGGGCTGGCGGAAGCCAATACAGTAAATAAGCAATGTCCAATAAGCTGTGACAGTCTGTATGCAAAAAGACTTTTCATTCAAATATATATACAGTCGGACAAAACAGTATGTACATATATACAATCATTCAATTCAGGGACCTAATCCCTGTTAAACAATACAGTACAGTCTATACAGTCACACAAAACAGATACAGAGACAGACGGGGAAATTAAAAACACCCCTAAGCCATAACTTGATAGGCTCGGAACCTCGCAGTGAGGCACAGTGGTTGGCTTGACAAAACTGGAGCTTACCCCGACGCCTCTAACCACGGTCTGGTGCCTGTACACCTACATATATATATGAGCAGTGAGCTAAAGCCCAGTGAATAACGTAATGCGTAAAGAGGTTAAGAATGAATGTCCTTACAGTAATGAAAACAGTTCGTTAATTCAGTATATCAGTCATTCAGTCATATGTGGTACATCCATTAGCATAACAGTACAGTAAACAGTAGGTCTTAAAAGACCAAACAGTAAATGATGGCCATCAATCAGTAAACAGTAGTGGTTCCAACAAGGGAACCGACAGAGATCTCTCTCCTGTAACAGTAACAGAAACAATAGTTGCTAAGGATGCCACAATACAGTTCAGAGATATAGGACGATACATTCATTCCAATTAACAGCAATGAGTTCAAAAAGCAGTACACGTTCAATTGTTCAGAAGATATCATTTTGAACATATCTTTACACAGTTGTTACTCACAGAGTTCTGGCTACAGTAAAGCTAGAGCACGTCCCCAGTCGCCAACCCTACACAGTTACAGATTGAACAACACTAAGCCCCTACGACAGTTGGGAAGATAATAATAACTTAATCCCTATTTGCTCGGTGTGTTCTACATCTATATCCTCATTAAGATGCCTTAAACT
>NW_021024631.1:724813-885698 GCF_004153795.1 Camellia sinensis | reverse complement strand
AGCGGACATGCAGACAAAGGTTTCCGCTCGAGCGTAGAATTACCCGCTCGAGCGTTCTGCAAAACAGTCAAAAGTGCTGGATAGGTGAAAATCACGCTCGATTAGGCGCTCGACACCCGCTCGAGCATGAGACACAATGTCCCGCTCGAGCGGACTTCAAAACAGAACAAAAAACTGGGAGCACGATTTCCACGCTCGAGCGCCAGTCACCCTGCTCAAGCGTGAGTCCAAATTCTGGAAATTCCAGATTTGAACCTCAAGCTCAAAACCAAGTTTTGAAACATAAATCTCGATCCTCTTGGGCCAATTTTCCAGAAAACACATCAAAACTCATACTTTAACATGATTCAAAGCTCAATTTGTAAAATCAAAGGCCAAGGGTGTTTCAAACAACTCAATTCAAACCAATTTTCATGAATATGAAGAACATGCAAACATGTATGAATTTAAACCAATTCAAAGTTTCAACTTCATGCTCTAATGAGCCAATTCTTCCAAGGACAAGATGAAAACATGGACTTAACATAACTATGAGCATGCATGTGACAATTTTCCATGGAATCAACTCAAAATTCAACAATTCAAACATGCATGCATGGAATGAGCTCCAGTTCAACATTAATAGACTAAGACATGACTTGGCTCCTCAATTAGACATGAACCATGCAAGAATCAACTTGAACACAACAATGAGAGGTTGAATTTCCTTACCTAAGTCTTCAATCACAAGACTAGAAGCTTAATTAGACAATTGTCCTTCAATTCTTCAAGTTCTCTAAGCCAACCCTCAAGAACACTCACTTCTCTCCCTCTCTCCCTCTAGGTCGGCAAGTCTAAGAAAGAATGGGCTGAGGAAGTGTTGTGGTTCAAGGTATACAAGTCTCAAAATGTATAAGGTAGTGGCCACTAAGTGGCACTAATGTAATTAAGTCTAAGTTGTGCAATTTATCAATAATTAACCTAATTTAATCATACCAAATCACATTTTAACTAAATATGCCATAAAATCATATTAATTCTAAGGATCACAATTCAACAATCAATTTCAGATTCGGCCACCGATAAGGCCTTCAATTCGCAATTTAAACACAAAGGCATGAACAGGTAATCATACAGTCAACAGATAGACATACAATTAAACAGATATACTTAATCAATTCAGTTCCAGATTTTAGTCAGTCAGTTCAGTACTTCAATCAATTCAGTTTCCAATCATAATTAGTCTCAGTTTAGCAGTAATCAGTGGTTAATCGGTAAACAGTGACGAGGGTTGTTACAGTCTCCCCTCTTTAAAAAGAGTTTAGTCTTATAAACTCGAGTTACCTTCATTTTTGAAGAAAACAGGATTCAGTGGAAACAGTTCAGGATATCTTTTAGCCATGTTATCTTCCCTCTCCCAAGTGGCATACACGCCACCATGGTTTTGCCAGTCAACTTTCACTAACGGGATCTCTTTGTTTCTCAACTTCTTGATCCGTCTGTTTACAATCTGAATAGGCCGTTCCTCGTAAGTGTAATTATCACTCAGCACTACACGAGTAGGCTCTATTACGTGGAAAGGATCCCGGATGTAGTCCCTCAACATAGAAATGTGGAAGACGTTGTGCATATGCTCCATTTCAGGAGGAAACGCAACTTGATACGCCACCGGATTGATTTTCTCAATAATTTCATATGGTCCGACGTATCTCGGCGCTAACTTGCCTTTGACTGCAAAACGAGTCTGGCCTTTCATCGGTGTCACTTTCACAAACACGTGATCACCTACTTCGTATTCTCTATCCCGTCTTCTGACATCAGCATAACTTTTCTATCTGCTCTGTGCGATTTTCAGTCTCTGTTGTATCAGTTTCACTTTCTCAGTCGTTTCGTATACAATCTCGGGCCCAAGCAAAGGTCCATCTCCAACTTCTGCCCAGCAAATCGGATATCTACATTTTCTGCCATATAATGCCTCGAAAGGCGCCATACCAATACTTGAATGGTAACTGTTGTTGTAGGCGAATTCAGCCAATGGCAAATGGCTTTCCCAATTTCCCTGAAAATTAAGGACACACATTCTCAGTAAATCCTCCAGAGTTTGGATGGTCCTTTCTGACTGGCCATCGGTCTGAGGATGATAAGCATTACTCAGTCTCAATTCAGTACCCAATGCAGTCTGTAAGCTTTGCCAAAATCTCGATGTAAACTTCGAATCCCTGTCAGAAACAATAGACACAGGCACTCCATGCAGTCTAACAATTTCATCAATATAGAGTGTAGCCAATTTGTCCGCATTATAAATTGTCTTAACAGGTAAGAAGTGAGTAGATTGAGTCAGTTTATCAACAATAACCCAAATTGAGTCCATACCTTTACTGGAGCGAGGTAATCCCACAATAAAATCCATGATGATATGTTCCCATTTCCACTCCGGTATGGGTAAGGGCTGCAATAAGCCTACGGGTCGTTGATGTTCGGCTTTAACTTGTTGGCAATGAAGACATTTCGATACAAAATCAGCAATTTCTTTCTTCATTCCCGGCCACCAGAAATTCAGTTTCAGGTCTTGGTACATTTTCGTATTCCCTGGATGGATAGAAAATTTTGAATTATGACCCTCTTGCAAAACTCTTCTTTTTAATTCAGAGTCATTTGGTACACACAGTCTTTCTTGAAATTTCAGCACATTACTTTCAAATTTGAAACCCGGTCTTGGTTTAGTTTCCCTTTCTTCGATGATCTTCTTCAAGAAGTCATCCAGTTGCTGTTTCTCTTTAATCTCTTCAATCAGTGCTGGTTGAGCAAAAATAGCAGCTATTGTTCCACCTTATTCTCGTAAAACAATTTCAATTTCAGATTTTGCAAGGTCACAAAGTAGTTCTTTCTGCCTGGTAAGCAAACAGGCTAAATTTCCAATCGATTTCTGGCTCAGTGCATCGGCAACGGTATTGGCTTTCTCGGGATGGTACAAAATCTGTAGGTCATAGTCTTTAATCAGTTCTAGCCATCTCTGCTATCTCATGTTTAGTTCTTTCTGCGTGAAGAAATATTTCAAACTTTTGTGGTCAGTATATACTTCACATGTCACCCCATACAGATAGTGACGCCAAATTTTCAGTGCAAATACTACTGCAACAAGTTCCAGATCATGGGTTGGGTAATTCTTTTCGTGCGGTCTTAGTTGTCGGGAAGCATAAGCAATAACTCTCACATTCTGCATTAAAACACATCCCAAACCCTTATGAGAAGCATCACTAAATACAGTATAACCATCCGTACCTGAAGGTAGGGTAAGAACCGGTGCAGTCACAAGTCGAGTTTTCAACTCGTGGAATGCTGATTCCCTTTGGTCAGTCCAGTCAAATGATATCCCCTTCTGAGTTAACTGAGTCAACGGCAAGGCAATCTTGGAGAAATCTTTGACAAATCTTCTGTAATATCCAGCCAAACCCAAAAAGCTTCGGACTTCTGTCACATTTGTTGGTCTAGGCCAGTTTACTACAACTTCAATTTTCTGCGGATCAACAGAAATTCCATCTTTGCTAACAACATGCCCCAAAAACATAACATGATCAAGCCAAAATTCGCATTTAGACAGTTTAGCATAAAGTTTCTGTTCTCTTAGGGTCTGTAGGGCAAGTCTCAAATGATGTTCATGTTCTTCTACACTTTTGGAGTAAATCAGTATGTTATCAATGAATACAATAATAAAGTCATCAAGGTATGGTTTAAAGATTCTGTTCATGAGGTCCATAAATGCAGCAGGTGCATTGGTAACTCCGAAAGGCATAACTAAAAATTCGTAATGTCCATACCTCGTTCGAAAAGCAGTTTTGTCAATGTCTTCTGGTTTAACTTTCAACTGATGGTATCCTGATCTGAGGTCGATCTTAGAGAACACTTGAGCACCCTGTAACTGATCAAATAAGTCATCAATACGTGGCAATGGGTATTTATTTTTCACAGTTACCTTGTTCAGTTCACGGTAGTCGATACACAGTCTTAGTGAGTCGTCTTTATTTTTCACAAACAAAACAGGAGCGCCCTATGGCGAAGTGCTAGGCCTGATGAACTTCTTATCCAGCAGATCTTGCAGTTGCACTTTCAATTCTTTCAGTTCAGTTGGAGCCATTCGGTAAGGAGCTTTAGATACTGGCTGTGTTTCCGGAATCACATCAACGGTAAATTCAATCTCCCTGTCAATCAAATCCCCTGGCAGATTATCTGGAAATACATCTGGGAATTCTCTGACTATAGGAATACTGTTCATGTTAGCATTATCATCAGTTGATACAGTCAATACAGAACACAGATATCCCTTACACCCCTTTCTAATCAATTTAACAGCTTTCACAGATGAAATCAAATACGGAGGAGGTACTACTCCAACCCCATTAAACACAAATTCGGGTAAACCCGGTGGGCGAAAAACTACTTGTTTCGTTACACAGTCTATGGTGGCATGGTAATTCGTTAACCAGTCCATCCCCAATATTACATCAAAATGATCAATGTTCAGAGGCAGTAAGTCAATAAACAAATGTGCATCTCCAACAATAATTTCACAAGCAGGGTACATACATGCACAGGTCATAGATCCCCCAATGGGTGATGATACAGCTAACAGATAATTCATGGGTTCTAATGGTCTATTCAGTTTTCGCGAAAAAGCATGCGACACATATGAATGCGTAGACCCCGAATCAATTAGTACATAAGTATTTTGAGTACAAATAGAGAGAATACCTGACACAACGGTCTCGGTATTCTGCACGTCTCCCGGTACTAGGGCGAACACTCTGGCCTGCCTCATGGGCTCTTTCCCGGTAGCTTTGGGGTTCAGTTTTGGTGCAACAGTTGATGCTGCTACGTTTGGTGCAGCTTTACTACTGGCTTGTGGAGCAGAGGGGCAGTCTTTAACCATGTGGCCCACCTTGCCACACCTGTAACAGGCTTCAGATATTTTGTAACAGACCCCTTTGTGCTTCTTGCCACACTCAGAACAGGGTGGTATGAAACCACTCCCTTGGCTGGGGCTAGTTGTTGACCCCGTATTCTGTTTCTTGTTCAATGGGTTATGCTTGCCTTTCTTGAATTTAAAACCCTGTCTTTTACCACGCCATTCAGATGCTGGTGTTTCAGTTTTCAGTGCTTCGATGTTCGATTCAGCCATCAAGGCTCGATCAAGAACATTTACATAGTTCGGTAATTTCAGAACATTTATTCTGTCGAGTATTGCAACATTAAGGCCGCCTTCAACCTTTCTGGCCTTCTTGTAGTCAGTGTCAACCATATGTGGTGCATAGCGGGCAAGTTCAGTAAATTTTGTCTCATATTCAGTAACGGACATCGTGCCCTGTCTCAGCTGTTCAAATTTAGTTACTTTTCTGTCCCTAACACACTGAGGGAAGTACTTCTCGAAGAAAGCTCCTTTGAATTAAGCCCAAGTCATTATGGTGTTGTTATCACGGATAAGCATCCACCACCTTCTGGCTTCTTCTTGCAGAGTAAATGTGGCCAATAGCACTTTATGTGCTTCAGAGCACGAAAAAACCTCAAACAATTTTTCAGTCTCAAGAACCCATGCTTCAGCTTTTAACTGTTCAAGGCCTCCCTGAAAGGACGGCGATTTCATTTTGCTGAACTTATGGATGAGAGCAATTATGTCCCCATCATTAACATTGGCATTCTGTTCCGGCTGTACCGGAGGAGGAGGTGAGGGCTGTGGATTCTGTTGTTGATCTAGTCTCTCAGTTATTAATTCCATCATTCTTTCCAGCCGTGCCATTCTTGCCTCAGAGGATGAGGATTCAGATTCATTTGCAGTTCTCGCATTATCCATTTCACTATAGGCAGTTATAACAGTTATCAACATAGGCAGTCATTTGTTTAAACAGATTAACACATTAGCATACATTCAGTCATGTCATAGCCACACACACTTATCATGCTTATGTAATGCCCTAATCACTTTTCTAGGACACCATATAGCTCATTTGGACACGTGTGTGCAGTATAACTCGTGGTAAGTATCGCTCTGATACCACTCTGTCACGACCCAAACCCGCCCCTATGGGTTTAGCACCGTAACCGGCCAGTAATCCGAGATTACCGAAGGCTTGCTTAACAGTAATACAGTAATACAGAGTACAGGGGCTGGCGGAAGCCAATACAGTAAATAAACAATGTCCAATGAGCTGTGACAATTTGTATGCAAAAAGACTTTTCATTCAAATATATATACAGTCGGACAAAACAGTATGTACATATATACAATCATTCAGTTCAGGGACCCAATCCCTGTTAAACAATACAGTACAGTCTATACAGTCACACAAAACAGATACAGAAACAGACGGAGAAATTAAAAACACTCCTAAGCCATAACTTGATGGGCTCGGAACCTCGCAGTGAGGCACAGTGGTTGGCTTGACAAAACTGGAGCTTACCCCGATGCCTCTAACTACGGTCTGGTGCCTGTACACCTACATATATATATGAGCAGTGAGCTAAAGCCCAGTGAATAACGTAATGCGTAAAGGGGTTAAGAATAAATGTCCTTACAGTAATGAAAACAGTTCGTTAATTCAGTATATCAGTTATTTAGTCATATGTGGTACATCCATTAGCATAACAGTACAGTAAACAGTAGGTCTTAAAAGACCGAACAGTAAATGATGGCCATCAATCAGTAACAGTAGTGGTTCCAACAAGGGAACCGACAGAGATCTCTGTAACAGTAACAGTAAACAGTAGTTGCTAAGGATGCCACAATACAGTTCAGAATATAGGACATACATTCATTCAATTAACAGTAATAGTTCAGAAAGCAGTATAGTTCAATTGTTCAGAAGATAATCATTTTGAACATATCTTTACACTGTTGTTACTCACAGAGTTCTGGGCTACAGTAAAGCTAGAACACGTCCCCAATTACCAACCCTACACAGTTACAGATTGAACACACACTAAGCTACACAGTTGGGAAAGATAATAACTTAATCCCTAATTTGCCTCGGTGTGTTCTATATCTATATCCTCATTAAGATGCCTTAAACTAGGCCTAAGAATGCCTAGGATGGGATGAGGATGCAAAGATGCACTTTAAAAGCATTTTCAGAATTTTCAGAAAACAGGGGTCACGCTCGAGCGTAGGTTTCTCCGCTCGAGCGGACATGCAGACAAAGGTTTCCGCTCGAGCGTAGAATTACCTGCTCGAGCGTTCTGCAAAACAGTCAAAAGTGCTGGATAGGTGAAAATCACGCTCGATTGGGCGCTCGACACCCGCTCGAGCATGAGACACAATGTCCCGCTCGAGTGTCAATTCTTCCGCTCGAGCGGACTTCAAAACAGAACAAAAAGCTGGGAGCACGATTTCCACGCTCGAGCGCCAGTCACCCCGCTCGAGCGTGAGTCCAAATTCTGGAAATTCCAGATTTGAACCTCAAGCTCAAAACCAAGTTTTGAAACATAAATTTCGATCCTCTTGGGCCAATTTTCCAGAAAACACATCAAAACTCATACTTTAACATGATTCAAAGCTCAATTTGTAAAATCAAAGGCCAAGGGTGTTTCAAACAACTCAATTCAAACCAATTTTCATGAATATGAAGAACATGCAAACATGCATGAATTTAAACCAATTCAAAGCTTCAACTTCATGCTCTAATGAGCCAATTCTTCCAAGGACAAGATGAAAACATGGACTTAACATAACTATGAGCATGCATGTGACAATTTTCCATGGAATCAATTCAAAATTCAACAATTCAAACATGCATGCATGGAATGAGCTCCAATTCAACATTAATAGACTAAGACATGACTTAGCTCCTCAATTAGACATGAACCATGCAAGAATCAACTTGAACACAACAATAAGAGGTTGAATTTCCTTACCTAAGTCTTCAATCACAAGACTAGAAGCTTAATTAGACAATTGTCCTTCAATTCTTCAAGTTCTCTAAGCCAACCCTCAAGAACACTCACTTCTCTCCCTCTCTCCCTCTAGGCCGGCAAGTCTAAGAAAGAATGGGCTGAGGAAATGTTGTGGTTCAAGGTATACAAGTCTCAAAATGTATAA
This sequence comes from Camellia sinensis, assembly GCF_004153795.1. Taxonomy (NCBI): domain Eukaryota; kingdom Viridiplantae; phylum Streptophyta; class Magnoliopsida; order Ericales; family Theaceae; genus Camellia; species Camellia sinensis. The sequence continues at coordinate 877,633 of NW_021024631.1, read as the reverse complement.
GGTAGTGGCCACTAAGTGGCACTAATGTAATTAAGTCTAAGTTGTGCAATTTATCAATAATTAACCTAATTTAATCATACCAAATCACATTTTAACTAAATATGCCATAAAATCATATTAATTCTAAGGATCACAATTCAACAATCAATTTCAGATTCGGCCGCCGATAAGGCCTTCAATTCGCAATTTAAACACAAAGGCATGAACAGGTAATCATACAATCAACAGATAGACATATAATTAAACAGATATGCTTAATCAATTCAGTTCCAGATTTTAGTCAGTCAGTTCAGTACTTCAATCAATTCAGTTTCCAATCATAATCAGTCTCAGTTTAGCAGTAATCAGTGGTTAATCGGTAAACAGTGATGAGGGTTGTTACAGTAAACTAGAAGTACTATGATGAGAGGATTGACTATTAGGTCTATTAAATCGGACATGGACAGATCCGGTATTAAATTGTTGAATATTTTGAATATCATGACTAATAGAAGATCATTGATTTTGGGAATAATTTTCATTGATAGTAACCTAATCATCAGGAAGATTAATATCTTTCCAACAAATCATTTTTGGAATAGAAATATTAGTTTCATTAGTGCTACCTTGGATTAATAGGGTTTTATCTTTGGGACTTTTAGTTAGAGCTTGAACATTTAAATTAGTTTTTATGCATTTGTAATAAATTCGATAAATTAATGCAATATTATGAACACTTTCTAACAAATTGGTATATTCACCAGATAATTGTATATTTAATGTTAAAGTTTTTAATATATGGGGATCCCGTAAACTTAAAGTAAAATTAGGAAAACAATTAAAATGTACTGGACCTTTATGAAGACTAGATTCCATCATTCCCATTACACTAGCATGATAGTTAATAAAATGAGCATCTGTTAAACATAAAAGGACAGAAGTATTTTTACCTCGTTGGGTTAATGGGTATATTCCTACTTGGATAAAATTATGGCCAGCTTTGAGATGTTTTCTGATTGACTCTTTAGATAATAATTGGCAAGTTTCTCGTGGTTTAATTAAAGCATAAATTTATTCAACTGTTTTGACTTACAAATCAACATTAATGGTAGATTGTAAAAAACTAGTTTTATAAATTTCCTTAGTTTTTACTTTAGGAATATTCCAGCTTAAATCAATTTTAACATCTTGATATTCTTGTTCTTCTTCTTCATTAATTAGTATATCCGTACTAGGGATAATAGCTAGAGTTGTAGATCTAGAGCTAATTGAAGAGTTACTTCTGAATAATCGACTCATTTTAATTCTATAAAATTAAATCCAATTTTCTAAAACTCATTTTGTAACTTATCATGTTTTCACGTACAGTGTGTTCGCTCATATCCTTTTCGGGAACTCCTATATCCTTCGACTTCCTAAACCTAAGGACTTCCACTGGATTGAGACGAAAGGTGGGCGGCTACTGGCAAAGTGGAATACAAAGATAAGTTAAACAAGAATAGGGAGATTGGAGTTAATTTAAATAGAGTGAAAATGAGAAGAGTATAAACAGAAAATATCACTCAATAAGAAACTTAACATACTAACAACTTGGCTTTGATACCAAGGCAGTTTGCATTTTGTCTCAGTCTCTGTAAAATTTTAAGTTTGTATTAAAATTCAGTTTTCCAAGATGCAAGTAGAAACTGTATTTTCCAGTTACTTCCAGTAAACAATTCTGTATTTTCCAGTAACCAATTGTAAGTTAATATTGTGAGCTTAATTTCCTTCTCTGTTCTTATTTAAAATATTTTATTTAGTTTATTTATTAACTTGTTTGTTTTAATTTATGCTTTACTTATATGTTCTTATTTAAAAATATTTTATTTAGTTTATATATTAACTTGTTTGTTTTAATTTATGCTTATTAGTTTATTAAATTTATCTCATTTGCCCTACTCTAAGTGATTTTAGATGGTATAAAGATATTCTTACTTCTAGAGTAATTCTTAGAGAAGTCTGTATTAAGTCATTTTGGAAAGAAAAATTTATTAATAGATTACCCAACTTTTTTGCTCATAAAATAAGAGATGTCCCTAGCCAATTTACTGACATTATAGAATATGATAATTTAACTTATGGTGACATAATTAGCACAATTCAAAAGGAAGGTCTAAAAATATGCATTGATTTGAAACTTAGTGAAAAAGTTGCTAAAGATGAACACAAAGCTGAATATGAATTAGGAAATTTTTGTGAATAATATGGTTTACCTCCAATAGCCCATTCTCGTCGAAAAACTAGTAAAAACAAAAAATCTTCTTACAAATATTCTGATACGGGTAAAAAGAAATATTCTCCTTCTAAATCTACTGATAAATATTATACTAAACCTAAAAAGAAATATCATAAAAAATCTACTAAGAAATAGTCAAAGTTCACTTCAGATGTTACTTGTTATAATTGTGGTAAAAAGGGTCATTATTCCAATAAATGCAAATTAAAAGGCAAAATTAAAGCTAAACTTAATCAATTACAGATTACTGATGAACATCAACGTCAAATATTAGACATATTTAAATTAACTACTTCTCCAAATCAATCTCCTGATCAATCTAGTAATTCATCTGATAATGATATTTCTTCTAGTGATACTTCTGCCTATTATTCTCCTAACGACACTACTGATGATGAAATGGAATTAGGATGTAATGATACCTGCTGTAAAATAGTCAATGTTCTTAGCAAATCTCAACAAGAGGAAACTGCTTTCATTGAATTAATTAGTAAATTAGAAAATCTTGAATTAAAACGACAACATACTAGTAAGTTGAAATATTTATTAATTAATAAAGATAAGAAACCTAAGCATGATAAACCAATCATTAGTTTAAATAAAATTTTGGACCGATTTAAAAAAGAAAAACATAAAGAAGTCACTTTACAAGATTTACAAAATGAAATTAATCATATTAAACTAATTATTCAGGAATTAAAAAGTAAAGACAAAACCTTAGAAGATGGCATTACTCTATTAAAAAACAACAAAAGTCTTAATAATTTTCAACAACCCAATCAATCACCCTCTGGATCAGAAAGTGAATCTAACTCTGAACCAGATCTAAACAAAGTCATCTTTGATAATAGAACTACTCCACACAATAGTGATCAAGATAATAATCACCTTAATATAATTAATCAAATTAATATTCAAAAATGGCATTCAAAAGTCAAATTAGTTATTAACGATTTTGGAATAAAAGTCATCGCATTAATTGATACTGATGCTGATTTAAATTGCATTCAAGAAGAATTAATTCCTACCAAATATTATTATAAGTTTACTGAACAATTAAGTTCTGCCAATGGAAGTCAAATGCATATCAAATATAAATTACCAAAGGTACATATTTGTCAAAATAATATTTGTTTCAAAACATCTTTTGTGTTAGTTCGAAACCTAACTGATAAAATCATTTTAGGTATACCATTTATCTTTTTATTATATCCTTTCACTACTACTCCTAAAGGAATAACTACACAAGCTTTTGGCCACCGGGAAGCCCCGCCGCACGTGCGGCTCTGGGCAAATTCTACTGTCCGAAAATGTTTGTTGGCTCTAACACTTGTTTTTCCATTTTTCAAGCTTGGTTTCAACTCTAATCACCCAAAAACATGTAAAACTATCCCATAACATGATAAACTAACATCATTCAAGTGAAATTTCATTTCAAGCAAATTAATCTTTGCCCCCAAGTTCAAGATCAATGCGTCATCTTTCATAATCTTGAAAGTTTCCAAAACACAACCCACAAACACCCTTGATCCTTGCATAATCTTATTCTATGGACAATCTAGAGTTCATTCATATGGTATTCATAAGGTGGAGCCCCAATCATAAACAAAATCATAGTACCCAAGTTCTAATTTCTTAAATTGAGCTCAATTAAATATATGTATATAAAACCCTAACCCAAATGGGTTTCAAATCTTCCAATATTATTATGATTTCATGAAATTGATGCATTAATCATAAAGATTCAAGATAGGTTTCCATACCTTAGCTCAATCTTTGCCTTTCTCTTAGCTCTCTTTAATTTCCCAAGCTTCCATGGTTGATCTTCTTTCTCTCTCTTCAATCTCTTCAATTTATCTTCAAACCCCCATGAATATTGAGCTCTCTCTCTCTTAGAGAAGCTTGTCTCTCATCTCTCTCACTCTCTCTCTCTCTCTCTCTCACGATTCTCTCCCTCTCCCTTAGATATTTTGGCTCAAAGTGGTGAGTTCACTCATATCATATATCTATATATAAGCTTATCATAATTACGGAGAGCCAAACGTACCCTTACGAATCGTACAAAATCAAATTTCAATTAAACTTCCTAGGTGACTCTAAAAATTATGTTGATCATAACTATGCACTCCATTCTGGTTTCTGAAGCCTCTCAGGCCTTCAATTTGCAGTGTAAAGTTAACCACCCAAACACACCTTAACGAATCAGACGAAATAAAATTCCAATTAACTTTCTCAAATAGATCTAAAAACTCCCATTAACATATCCAAGTACTCAATTTTGATTTCTGAACCCATAAAGTCGGTAATTTCAGTTTCAAGGTCGTAACTCAACAGATAATTCCTCAATTCAAATAGATATAATCACATTAAAGCACATTAACCCATAGGTAAATAAAGATAATTCCTTATACGCATTTTTGGGTTGTTACAAAAGAATTATAGTACTATTAAATAAGAAATTTTATCTATTGTTTTATGTATTAGTAAATTTCAAGATGATATTTTAAATCAAAAATTCTTGTTGCGCGTTGATTGTAAAAATGCTAAATATGTTTTAGAAAAAGATGTTCAAAATATTGCTAGTAAACATATTTTTTCCCGATGGCAATCTATTTTAAGTATTTTTGATTTTGATATTGAATATATACCTGGTCGTCAAAATTCTATTCCAGATTTCCTTACTCGCGAATTTTTCAAGGTGGATAATGGATGACCAATCCTTTTATTTCCTACCATAAATTAAAAGTCACCTATTATAGAAAATTTGTTTACCAAACTGCTTATTATATTACTTGCCTTAAGACAGCTCGCAAAACTACTCGTCGTACACAATTCATACAATTTCATCAAATTAGCAATCGTCGCAATTTACTTGCTCATATACTAATTGTTTTTATTTCCATATGAACGAATTAGATATCCACAGTGGATGCTAATTATGTTCACCTTATTTGTTTATAAATGACAAGACCTTCTAGTAAAGCCATTGTTCCAACTAGTAAATCCATTGTTGTTCCTCCTATTGACCTAGTCACTAGATATCATCCTATTGACACTATCAACCGTTACCAAGTTCTTGGTAATATCCCTAAACCTAGTTATACATCCGCTCTTGCTTCAGACCCATTTGCTTATTCTTCTCAGTCACTCACTTCTTACCCTCGTAACCCAGTCAAATCAATCCGATCTAATTATGTCAAATTTCAATTAACTAATCTCTTTTTCAAAGAACCTATTCACAAGAATACCTATAATATTCTTGATCTAGTTAAATCTTATTTCCCTCCTGGATGTCATTTTGTTCCACTACATTCAGAAAAGTCAATTACCTACTACAAAGATATTCTTTTTCATCATCAGTCAATAGTCATTAAGCCCATCTATGATCATACATACACTAGTAAAATTGTTTACCATTCTCTTTACATCCGCAATATAGTTTCTCTTGATGAATGGGGTCCTCTTTTTCAACTCAGAGATTTACCTGGTCATACAATCCAATATAGTTATTATGACTATATGGATGCCTGGTTTAAAGTTCTCCTGTATCAAAATGAGTCATACATTCACTCTTGGTTCCTCCAATTTGACTATAAATTCAAGTCAGAATTTCCCACTTGGTTTCTTCGATGGTGGACTCAGCATGGTGCTATTCCTGAGATCTTCCCCTCTATTTTAATTGAACAAGTAAATTACTTCTCTTCTGTTTTTAAACTCAGTCAACAACAAAAATAATTTCCTTAGTTACTCATTTTTATATCCAAATACAAAGTCCCCTGGATATTTAAATGGTAATATGCTATTTCTGATAGCCTGGTTATTCGCCAACACTTTGTTAAATGGTGGGATAATTTTAAATCCCAACGCATAATTGATCAAGTTCAAGAAGAATTTCCAGTCAATCTCCATGCACCAACACCTGCAATGGTCAAAGTTCAGCAGAACCCAACTGCTTCAGTCACCCAAGGAACTCAAGGAAGCCCAACAACTAGCTCTTTCAAACCCAAATCTAAGTCAGATCAGTCAAAGCCCAAAGCTAAAACCAAGTCATCCAGTGATGAATTGATCTAGATGGCCAAGCTATTGATGACCCAAGCCAAGTCACAGGTTGGAGATGAAACCTCTGAAGAATCCAGTTCCTCTGAGGCTTCAACCAATAATGGTCCTTATGGGCCCCAGTTTCAAGTTGCTCAAGACCCATACGCTTAAACAGTCAGCCATTGGATTCTATATATGTATAAATCAGCTTCAGTCACTACTCTTACTTTAAGAAAAGCTGCTGATATATATATTGATTCCCTATCAGTCAACTGTGCAGTCACGTTCCCCCACTGCAAGGAAAAAAAAAAAAAAAGAGTAAAAAAGTTCTTGGTCACGGAAAGATACTTTTTGCAGCTACCTCTTATTTTCAAGCTATTCAGAAGTCACAAGTCTCACAATATTTTTCGACTTTTGAAGTCACAAGCCTCATAGTTCTAATCACGGACCTCACAGTTCCAAGTTTCACAAGCTCAACAGTTATCCACTTTGCCTATAAAAAAGGCTTCTCAGTCAAGACTAAGGTAGTTCGCATTTTCTCTCAATCCCTGTAAAATTTTAAGTTTGTATTAAAATTCAATTTTCAAAGATGCAAGTAGAAGCTGTATTTTCCAGTTGCTTCTAGTAAACAATTCTGTATTTTCCAGTAACCAATTGTAAGTTAATATTGTGAGCTTAATTTCCTTATCTGTTCTTATTTAAAATATTTTATTTAGTTTATTTATCAACTTGTTTGTTTTAATTTATGCGTTACTTATTTGTTCTTATTTAAAAATATTTTATTTAGTTTATTTATTAACTTGTTTGTTTTAATTTATGCTTATTAGTTTATTAAATTTATGTACTGCTTCCGTTTCTTTGGTATTTATACTATTATTTATATATTAAATCAATAAATAATGTTTTTATTTAAATAATATAAATAATATTAAAAAAAATTATCGAGGCGAGTTGAGCCGAACTCAAGTTTCATTAATATTAATGAGTCAAGCCGAGCTCAAGCTCAATAAACAAGCTCGATAAGTAAACGAGCCGAACTCGAGCTTAGCAAAGCTTGGCTCGACTCGGTTCGGTTCGCTTGCAGCTCTAATATAGATTTTTTTTCAAAAAGGATCATATATTTTACTAAAATATGTATTTTATCTTTCATTATGCAGGTGTTCGTACACCACTTGTATTAATTTTGCTTATTTTACCTTTACTGAAAAGAAGGCCAATATAATTATATTAGTTTTGTGAAGTTTATTATTTTTTTTTTCAAATCTTATGAGAGATCAATATAATTTACCACTTTCGCAACTATCATTGTATATCACTTACTTCTTCAACTTCAAAAGTATACATTTGAACTCTTCAATTATAAAATTACATCACTTTCATTTCCTATAAAAATAATAATGTTCTTGCATGTAAAAAAAATGAAGTAATGGATGCATATAAGAATAATATGTATTAGGGCTTTTGTTTTGGTGGGTGTGTTAAATCAAAGGCAGATTTGGTACTTTATCAGTTGGGCCTAAGTTCTTGAAAAAAGTTGGGCTCACTATTTTTGACAATTCTTGAAAAAAATAGAGATAAAAAAAAATAATAATAATAAAAATAAATAAAAATTAAAAAGACTAGTTCAAAACGATTAGGTTCTGGGTGGACTAGTGTTGATACTTGACAAAAGATCTTTGTCCTAATTTCATTTTGTTTCTTGTCTCAATTCATTCCTAATTATTCAATCATGTCCCTAAATTCATCAGGTCCAAGATTATCATATGATTTAAAAGAAAAATGTTATATAAATTTATAATTATTACTAACTAACAAGATATATAATAAATAGAACTTTATAAATTAAAACATGACATATTTCAATAATATAATAGGCGTCAACAAAAAATTTGTAAGATTTATTAATTTTTATAATATTACTAATCATTTATTGAGTAAAAGTATATATTAAAAAAAAAAAAAAAAAAGAAGAAAAGATTAGAAGACACCAATTGTAACATTCATTTTGAATGAGTCGATTGTCAGATTTCAATAATATGACTCCATAAAATATCTCATTAAAAAGTAGTGGAGAAATATTCAAACAAAGAATATGTGGTGTTTGATTTTAAATGGATAGTGATATTTCCATTTAGCTAGGGTAGGTTTCTTGTGGTGCAGTGTCGCAGATGCCACCGTCTACTTAGGATTGAAAAACTGCGTGGGTGTGAGAGAGAGGTTTCATATGCAAGTCAACGCCCCGTTTCAAGAGTTAATATTTTAATTTAAAAATTAAAATATCATTAAAAAAATTAAAAAATAAGAAATTTTATAAAAAGTTTAAAATTATTTTTCTTCTTTTTGGTTTTTCACACTTTTTTTTTTTGGTAAAAATAAAAAAATCATTTCAAAAATATTAATTCATTTCTTACCTCATATTTTAATTAAAAAAATTTTAAAAAATTACTAAAATAATCTATTTCCAAACGAGGCCAACTCACTTGGCATTGACAATTTAAAAAGTCTTCAAATCTTTTAGCAAAGTTTTTCAGTTAATATATTTTTTTAAAAAAATTTCTACTCCTGCCAACAAATCTCAATTCAAACTACAAAATTAATCATAAAAAGTGTTGTATATTTGTTTTGTACTTGAATTCGGTGTAGTTTTATTTTTCTCCATTTACCCTTCTTTGATTCTCTCAACCACCAAATTTTAGACTATTTTTTTAGTTTCCCCTAAGCCAAATCCCATAGGTTCTGGGAGAGAGAGAGAGAGTTGGAATTTTTTGCTCATTTAATTTTTGTGTATTTTTTGATAAAGATATTTGTAGCCTATGAGCGTTTTAGGAACTTGGCTTTTAGTTACTTTTTTAAGTTTATCGCAAAAATTAAAAGTTGACTTTTTTTGTATTTTTTTCATTTGAAAAGTTAGTTTTTAGCTACTAATAAAATTACAATTCTACCCCTCATGAGTCGAAATGTACTACATAGATAAAGTTGTAAATATTTTAAATTGAATGAGAATAATTTGATTATTTTATTGTGATTTGACATCATAAACAAATATTAATAAAAAAAGTCAAAAGTAACTTTTTATCAACTTTTTAAATCATTTGTTTAAAAAAGTTAAAAACTTTGGTTTGGGATGTTTTAAAAAAGTGTACTTTTTGACTTATTGACTTATATGGATTGGGTTTGGGTTGGGTTTGATGTGATGTGTTAGAAAGGTGATGTGATTTAAATAAGATGATGCGACTTAAATAGGATGGTGACTTTTTGACTTTTTGTATTATTTAGTAGATGCCAAATTTAGCTAAAAAATCACTTTTTACCATATTTCCAAAATAATCCCATTTCTTCTTAGGCTTTGAAGAGAAAAGACACAACTATAAACAAAGTCATCAAGCATTAATAGTGAATGATTGTCACCAACAACCCACCTGGACTGGATGGTGAAATGACAAAACTATGCATTATTAAAAGAATACCAACAACCCTATATATGATACATTTTTGACGGAAAAAAAAATTCCCCATAGCTGATGTTGGTCAAACAATGTGACTGGTCTAATTCATAGAGAAAAATAAATCAATTGTGACAAGAGTCAAGTACAAACTACAAAGATAAACAGTTAAAGCATAGAGGATAGAGCATTGTATCCCAAATGTTTTTTTTATGAAGAAAAATGATATAATTTTTTTGGATTGGTATTCTCTTGCTCACTGTTTGAATTGGCCTATGTTATCTAGGATTCTATTATCATTATTTGATTCGTTAATTCTTTAAATTTTTCTCGTGTTTATGTGACATATTATAAGGGCTTATTTTTTTGACCTCTTTTGGAAAGTGGGTTAAAAGTCACTTTCCAGCTTTTAATCCATTAATGGTGATGGAAGACAACGAGAGTTGCGAGTAATAGAGTTGTGGATTCGTCGTTGAAGCAAAATCGACAGGACAGACAGAGACTTGAAGTCTTCAACAAAGTCCTCACTCGACTCCAACACTTGAATCACCAAGACGTCAATCTCCCTGGCAGAGGAGTTGGGCGAGGAGAGAAAGGTTGGAGGCGAATGAGAGGAGAGAGTGGCCCCGATGAGAGAGAGGAGAGAGAGGTCAATGTGGGAAACGGATCGGGAACAAGTGAGGAGGATGAAGAGGTTGCAGATATTGCCATGAAGGATGAGGTAGATGAGGGTGGCAAGTTCAAGGAGGAGCCATTTCCGGCAGACGAGGGCAGCGGAGTTGCAGCTGCAGGTGTCAGAGACGACGACGACTATGTTGAGAGAATTACGTCCGGGAGGTCGGTCACGGCAGTGGAGGCAGAGGCGGTGGCCATGGAAGGGAGTGCAGTGAAGTTTGGATTTAGAGAGAGAGAGATGAAATAGGAAAGGCAGAGAGAGAGAAATGAGGTTTGATTTGAGATAGTCAAATTTCTCTGTGATATATATGTGTGAAATTAAGGGACCTTAGACATCATAAAATAATATTGTGAATTTTTTCCATTACTAAAAATGAAAGAGAGACCTTAGACTAATTTTCCCTTCTTTTATGAATTATTTTAGCCCAATCCTCCCAAACACCCTCAAAAAACTCAAAAAGTAGGGGAAAAAAACTCATAAAAATAAAAATAAATCCCTTATTATTGTGAGAAGGCGAAAGCCATTTACTTTTTAAAAATTAAATTTTTGTATTTTTGTATTTTTAATAATTTTTTTAATATTTAATATATATATTTTTTTATGTTTTAAATGTACATAATTTAAATATATTTTAAAAATAAAATATTTGTAAAAAAATATTTAAAAATTCAATAACTATATAAAAATATACTAAATTTTAGTTTTTTTTGTGTGTGTGTGTGTGTGTTTTTGATATAAAAAAAAAAATCATGAATATTATACTTTTTAAGTGTATATAGGTTAGGTGTATTTAAAAAATAAAGTTAGGTGTATGTAAAAAATAAAAATATAAAAATTCTTACAATATTAAATATTTTAGCTAAAAATAAAAAAATTAAATTTTGAAAAAATAAACTCAATTTTCTAAAACCAAATATAGTGATTTAGGCCCTGGCCCGACAATCCTGTTTAAAGTTAAAACATGTGGTAGAATAGTGGGCTGATCTTATGGGCTAGTTCATAAATAAAAAGACTAGTTAAAGTCCATAAAGCACTTAATTTTCCTTTTTCTAGCAAACACTTTTTTTTTTAAAGTAGAATTTAGTAATAGTGGAGCCAACCTTACAATTTTGACATAATTACATTGTGATCCACTAAGGTTTAAATTTCGAGTAATGCTAGAAATTCCAAAAGTTTTACCAAAATTTCTATCAAATGGCTCACATGGGAGACATTTAGTAAAAATTTTAGTAAAACTTTTGGGATCTCTAGCATTTTTGTTAAATTTCAAAGCACTTTACCATCAACTATACTGTTAGTAATATAGATTAAAACAAAAAGATCATATATTTTTACTAAAATATATATTTTATCTTTCACTATGCAAGTGTTCATACACCACTTGTATTAATTATGCTTATTTTATCTTTATAAAAAGAAGGTCAATATAATTATATTAATTTTGTGAAGTTTATTATATTTTTTTTAAAATCTTATGAGAGATCAATATAATTTACCACTTTCGCAACTATCATTGTATGTTACTTACTCCTTCAACTTCAAAAGTATACATTTGAAGTCTTCAATTATAAAATTACATCACATTCATTTCCTATAAAAATAATAATGTTCTTGCATGTAAAAAAAATGAAGTAATGGATGCATATAAGAATAATATGTATTAGGGCTTTTGTTTTGGTGGTTGTGTTAAATCAAAGGCAGATTTGGTACTTTATCAGTTGGGCCTAAGTTCCCTAGATAGATCCAAAAAAAAAAAGTTGGGCTCACTATTTTTGACAATTCTGAAAAGAATAGAGGTAAAAAAAAAAGAAAAAAAAGAAAAAAAAAAGCCTAGTTTGTAACAATTAGGTTCTGGGTGGGCTTGTGTTGATAATTGACACAAGATCTTTGTCCTGATTTCATTTTGTTTCTTGTTTTCCAAAATTCATGAGATTCAAGATTATCATATGATTTAAAAAAAAAATGTTATATAAATTAATAATTATTACTAACTAACAAGATATATAATAATAAAACTTTATAAATTTAAACATGACATATTTCAATAATATAATAGGTGTCAACAAAAAATTTGTAAGATTTATTAATTTTTATAATATTACTAATCATTTATTGAGCAAAAGTATATTTAAAAATAAAAAAAAAAGAAAAGAAGAAAAGATTAGAAGACACCAATTGTAACATTCATTATGAATGAGTCGATTGTCAGATTTCAATAACATGACTCCATAAAATATCTCATTAAAAAGTAGTGGATAAATATTCAAACAAAGAACATGCGAGGTTTGATTTTAAATGGATAGTGATATTTCCGTTTAGCTAGGGTAGGTTTCTTGTGGTGCAGTGTCACAGATGCCACCGTCTACTTAGGATTGAAAAATTGGGTGAGTGAGAGTGAGAGGTTTCATATGCAAGTCATTTCGAGAGTTAATATTTTAATTTAAAAATTAAAATATTATTAAAATAATTAAAAATTAAGAAATTATATAAAAAGGTTAAAAATTATTTTTTAAAATTTTTTTACACCTTTTTTTAAAAAAAATTTCTTATCACATATTTTAGTAAAAAAATTATTAAAATAACCTGTTTTCAAACAAGGCCAACTCACTTAACATAGACAATTTAAAAAATCTTCAAATCTTTTAGCAAAGTTTTTCATTTAATATGTTTTTTTTTTTTTAAAATTTCTACTCCTGCCAACAAATCTCAATTCAAACTACAAAATTCAATCATAAAAAGTGTTGTCTATATATATATATATATAATTTTACTTGAATTCGGTGTAGTTTTATTTTTCTCCATTTACCTTCTTCGATTCTCAACCACCAAATTTTAGACTATTTTTTTAGTTTCACCTAAGCCAAATTCCATAGGCTCTGGGAGAGAAAGAAGTTAGAATTTTTTTTGCTCATTTGATTTTTGTGTATTTTTTGATAAAGATATGTGTAGACTATATCTTCTTAAGCTTTGAAGAGAAATGACATGACTATAAACAAAGTCATCAAGGATTAATAGTGAATGATTTGTCACCAACAACCCACCAGGACTGGATGGTGAAATGACAAAACTATGCATTATTAAAAAGAAAATTCTATACATATATTAAATTTATAAATAAAAAACTTGATAAAAATGATGTGATAATATCATTATTGTAAATAAATTCATCTTCAATAATGTTTTATTTTGTTTTGAAGTGAAAAGTTTACAATAAATCACATCATTATATATAAAAATTATATATGAATTTTTTATTTATATAATATTATTCTAAAATCCATAAATCCAGACTTTGAAAATCAGCTAAACAGAGTAAAATTTTAGTTTCTATTTTTTTTTTTTCTTCTACCATTAATAAGGGGGTAATAAAAGATGAGAAGTTGCACTTGCATCAAAAATACTAAAACTCAAACATTACATCAGACAAACAAAAAATTAATTGATCAAACCAATCACTTAATCTTAATATTTTAATCAACTCATAGAAAATTTGCTAAATCTGTGTTTCCCATCGATAAATACAAAGGTCAAACTCTTAGCTGTAGTTTTTAATATCCGCAAGTTGTTTGCATAGAGCATTATTCTATCTAAATAGGCATCCCCATCAATGGCAAAACCAATCAAATGAATGGTTTGAGACCAAGTCAAATATGCTTCATATCACCTTGAGAGAATCTATTAATGTTGGCGAATTGGGAGGACTTGTATATGAAATTTTAGTAAAAGCACTTTTTTTAGTTGATAAGTGGTTAGTTTTATACTTGAAAAAAAAAGAAGAAGATATTACAATGAAATTACTTCGTTCTTAAAGTTGATGAAATTGATTTTTGATATAAAAAATGATTCTTTGATGAATTGTATCAATTTGTTTCTTTGATTTAATCGTATAGTAAAAAATAACTTAAGACATGTGAAATTAGAATAGATGATCAATGCGTAAATATGACCAACACAACAAATTAACCAAATATGAATCCCAATATCCTATGAATTGTTCTATAACAATGTCCCTAGTAGCTAATTAGTGGTGGAGTCAAGAAATTAAAAAATTAAATTAGAGGAGTACTTATTAATTATAATATTAAAATTTTTTATAAAAATATTTCACATAAATTTTTGCGATTGACTTTGAGAAAGAAAAAAAAAATGATGTTTTTTGTAACTAATGTATCATGGACAAAACAAAAAAAGTTATGAATATAAGTCTTAAAATAAATTATATAATGATAAAGTAATTTTTTTATACAAAATTTGAGTAAAAATTCAATATAATAATACCACGTTATCATTGACATGTGATATCATTAACCAATAATAAAGAAACATATAGAGTGAACCTTACATGTCAAATGTAACTAACAATCTAATAAGTTGTATATTTTCTTAGTAAGATTAATTATACTTGTATGCCAATAATAATAAACATCAGTATTACATTAAAAAAAAATTATAAATTTTTCATAGATAATAATATGACTTATCGTAATCTTTTAATTTTCAGTCAAAGCAATACCATTATTATTCTCATAATTTTCAACATGTCAGGGGCATTTCACCCTAAATAATATTTTTATAATTTAAAAAAAAAATATTTTCTTTATAATTGTTAAACAAAAAAAAAAAAAGAAAACCCAAAACCAAGGGGAGGGGCACTTGACCGCCCTGGCTCCTCCCTATCTCCGCCCCTGAAGTTAACTATTTGTTCAACCACAAAGTATTGCTAAGCCTTTCTATCAGCATCTATATATTTATTTATTATGCATATATATGTACATAATAGTTTTCACCTCCCATAGTCTTTCCCAAACTATAAATATAAACTATATATATAGATAAATATCTCCCCTTGCTTCATAGCCCCTAGTTTTATTGTATATGCAGACCACAACACCATTTCCTATTAGAGAAGTTTGTTAGGTTACTAAATTGTTGTTTATGGTGTGATTAAAACAATGTCATTAACTAACTCGCATGGTTGGGTTAGTGCCATTATTCGATTTTTATAGGACACAATATAATCAGGTTTAACTAATACGCATAATTTGTAAGGAATTAGGCATATTTAGAATTCTTTCATTGAATCTTATATGGAGTTATTCATCACTTAAAAACATAAAAATAAAAGTAAATTACGTTGATTATCTCTTAGATTTGAAAAAAAAAAGAAAAGAAAGTAAATAAGTTATACAAGTCTAACATAATTACATTGATTTTTTTTTAATAAGACTAAAATAAATAAAATTAATGAAAATGATGGGTAAACATAATCAAGAATTTTTTTTTTTTTTTTTTTTTTTTTTTTTTTTTTTTTTTTTGTAAAACAGATAAAAATATCATTTTTTATCCAAACGACTAATGAATGAGTGAAAAAGAAAAAAGAAAAGAAAAGGATTATACGTTATATAAGTTAAAACTCTAAAGCAGCAAAATGTAATTATGTAAAATTTTGTGTGTTTTAGTTTTTATTTTTCAAACATCACTAGTTCGTGTAAATTGATTCTAAAAAAATGTCATTGTTTATATATATAGCAAAAAATGGTGGAGGTATTGATTAGAGAAAACGACTCAAATTGATTAGTTACAATGCAAATAAATAATACACAAAGATCCACTTGGTTGAGTCCGAAGACTAAATTATTTTTTGACCCAAATGCCACCTCAAGATTTGCAAATAGCTATTAGAAAATAAATAAATGTTATTTATATTATGTGATATTTGGGTACATATATATGATACATTTTTGACGGAAAAAAAAATTCCCCATAGCTGATGTTGGTCAAACAATGTGACTGGTTTCTGATCAAAAGAAAAAAACAATGTGACTGGTCTAATTCATAGAGAAAAATAAATCAATTGTAACAAGAGTCAAGTACAAACTACAAAGATAAACAGTTAAAGCATAGAGGATAGAGTATTGTATCCCAAATGTTTTTTTATTATTTTTTCAGATCGGTATTCTCTTGTTCACTATTTGAATTGGATTATGTTATCTAGGATTCTACTCTCATTATTTGATTTGTTAATATTTTAAATTTTCAAAAACATATCATATACATATTATTAAAAATTATATTTTTCTCATGTTTAGATAGCATATTATAAGGGCTTATTTTTTTGACATCTTTTGAAAAATATGTTTTTAATCCATTTTAGGTCACATCATCTCTCATATTTTTTACACGTTTTTTTTTATAAAAAAAACTAAAAAAAAAACCTCAACTTTTAACCATCTTCCACTAACAATTTTTGTAGTTTGGAGTTCGTGTCAATTTGATCACTAACTTTTCAATTGTGACATATTTGATCCTGAATTTTGAATCTTATTCTAAATAAGGACAATTGAAGATATCATTATTGAATTTCAAGAGCAAAATCTTTAATTTGATAAAATATAATCTAATTTGACAAAAATAAATGTCAAAAAAATATTTTTAAAGTTTTAAAAATTATTTCTACCCATCAAAGATAAAATTATATAAAATCGATAAATCTTTTAGACATTATTTTTTTTTTACCAAATTAATTTTTATCATTTGTTTGGATGATGATTACGTAATAAGTGGTTGTTAGGATTTTAATGTGTAATCAATATATTTAATATATGAAATGTTTTTAGTTTTGAATTTTTTGATTTAATAGATTGATTTAATAATGATATTAAAGTTATCGTCATATTTGACTTTTGAAAAAATAGAAACTAATTTAATGAAAATAAAAACAACTACCCATTACATGGTCATCATCCAAACACATAATAAAAATTAATTTGGTAAAAAAAATAAATATATAAATGTCTGAAAGATTTATCAATTTTACATAATTTTATCTTTAGTGGGTAGAAATAATTTTAAAAATTCAAAAATATTTTTTTGATATTTATTTTTTGTCAAATTAGTTTATGTTTTATCAAATTGATGATTTTGCTCTTGAAATTAAACAATAATATCTTCAATTGTCTTTATTTGGAATAAGATTCAAAATTCCGGATCAAATGCGTCACAATTGAAAAGTTAGAAACCAAAATAACACAAACCCCAAACTATAAGGACCGTTAGTGTAATTCGCCCCATATTTTTTTCTAAAAGAACCACGTCAACATGTATTTTCTTAATTATATGTAGAGTTCCACATAAACCAAAATATAATTTAAATTATATTAACTTTGCCTATTTTATATTGATTCTATTTGACAAATTTCTTTTTTCATATATTTTTATCATAAAGTAAGATAATCCACAAACCCAATACTAATTTTACGTTTCATGTTTTTTTTTTCTTTATTTTTTCAAGGGCATTAGGATTTTTATTTTTATTTTTTTATGCTAAATTGCCCTTTTTTTTTTGCCTTCTTATTTTCCCGTGCATTATTCTATACTCAATATTAATTTTATATTAAACTATGTTATGAATTTGTCGTTAAATTTTACAGTGATTCTATATATAAAATTATGTTTTATTTTTTACATTATTTTATATAATCACAAGTCATATGAGGAAAAACCTACACAACAATGATACTCTCGAGAAACTTCTAAAGTTTAAATTTACTACTTGAGTTACTTTTTCAATTATTGAACAGTAAATTCTTTTATATTTTAACATTATATTACAGATAATTAATTACTTCACAGACTGAAATGTATATGTGGTTTGAATGTTTTCATTATTTTTTTCTTTTTAGGTTTAGATGCTATTATGTAATTTTTTTTCTTAATTAGTCGTTGTCAAATTTCATTTATATAATTGATATTTTAATTTACTTAACAGTGTTTATTTTACAATTTTACAATTTAATATATGTATCATATAAAATCATTATATAATAATCCAACTACAACATATTTATATTTAATTTTTTTAATAAATTTTATATAATTTTCATTTTTACATCTTTTTATTTTCCAAATGAATATAAAAGAAAATTAAATAGTTAGAATCACTTTTAATTTAATGTTACTAATTTTTCTTTTAATTTAACTATTATTTTTAATATCAAAATAAGTATTTATTTTACTATTTTATAATTTAATATATATCATACAAAATTATTATATGATAATTACACTTTTATAATACAATAGAACTAAAATTATCAAAATACATAAAAAATTTAACTAAAATTAATATATATAACTATTCAAGTAATATTTTTATAGAACGATAGTGCAAATATTATCAAAATAAATAATTCAAACGTGTGTTATTCTTTTATAAAACACATGCAATGATATAATTATTAAGATAAAATTATGAAATCATGTAGCTATATGCAATTTTACAATTTTTAGATTAATATAAAAAAAATTTTCCCAAAAATAATCCGTAGGTAAAAACCTACCAGATAAATGAATCAAAACAATGGATTGAGATACGGGTTAGCAGCGAATATACCGATCTGCCTAAATCGAACCGAACCGAACCGCCGCATTTTGGACGGATGCGTGATGACGAGCGGACTGTTGCGGATTGATTTTTTTTAATCCGCCTAATTTTGGACGGATGACGGATTTGAGATTCCTTTGGCCGCAACCGAACCGCGAACATCCTTAGTAATTTGTAAAACTTTATGTTTTTAATTTGTTTAGATATTTTATTTGTATTTTCAATTGAAAAAAAGTTTAGTATTCTGTTGAAAAAAAGTTTTCAACTTGAATATATTTTTTGAATTGAAAAAAATAAATGTATTATTTATCTATATTTTTTTATTTTTAAATCTAACTCTAAAAATAATAAATAAAAAAGATGATATATGCTGGTTAGTTTTTATTTTTAAAAATAGATATAGATGTAACAATACAAAAGGATACATGCAGTGATTGTAACACTTTTTAAAGTTTTTAATTGTAATATATGTATATATATATATATTTTAAGAAAGTGTACAAGTTGAATTATGTTCAAAATTTATAAAATTTTAAACTGCCAAACCGATTTGTATCCATCTGTCAATCCGCTCAATCCACATCCGCCGGATTGATGGACGAATGCGGATTGATTTTTTCCAATTTATCAGTATGGCAGACGGATGGCGGATTGGAGGTTCCGTAGCCGCAACCGACCCGCGCCCACCCCTAGATTGAGACCAATGATAGACTTAGATAGCACCTTTAGTAAATTGAGGAGAATTTATTCTTAATTTATTATTATTATTATTATTATTATTAGAGGTAATGCTATGGTAGTACTAACTAAAAAAAAAAAAAAGAGTTATAATATGGTATAATCAAAATAATATAATAATCAATATCACAATGTGCATAACTAAGTCATAATCAAGTTGTAGTTAACATCCCGACAGGTAATAATCAGAAGAAATCCCAAAGGTTGTAACTAGGAGGAATATGGTACACACTCATAGCAGGTGTGCACCATAGGATTACCTTTTTTTTAGATATGGCACATTCAACTTTTATGATTTTTTTTTTCTATGTTTAAAAAAAAAAAATTTATGATATTTTTGTCATGTTGACTTTTTGGCTGAAATAGAAAAAAAAAATCAAAGCATTCAATCACATTATTTTTTTTATTTTTTTAATATCTTTTCGTAGGTATATTTTATTTACATTTCACCTAACTTTTTCCTTTCCCTTTCCAATTCCCTCCTCAAATCTTCCAACCAAACACAGTGTTAGTAAATTGAGGAGAATTTATTCTTAATTTATTATTATTATTATTAGAGATAATGCTATGGTAGTACTAACTAAAAAAAAAAACAAAGAGTTACAATAAGGTATAATCAAAATAATATAATAATCAATATCACAATGTGTATAACTAAGTCATAATCAAGTTGTAGTTAACATCCCGACAGGTAATAATCAGAAGAAATCCCAAAGGTTGTAACTAGGAGGAATATGGTACACACTCATAGCAGGTGTGCACCATAGGATTACCCTTTTTTTAGATATGGCACATTCAACTTTTATGATTTTTTTTTTCTATGTTTAAAAAAAAAAAATTTATGATATTTTTGTCATGTTGACTTTTTGGCTGAAATAGAAAAAAAAAATCAAAGCATTCAATCACATTATTTTTTTTATTTTTTTAATATCTTTTCGTATAAAAAAAATTAATGAAAATAGTTTATTCATAAACGAAATTTACATAAATAGGATAAAAAAATTAATTAAAATAGTTAATTCATAAATGAAATTTACATAAATAGGACAAACAAAATGGGTAAAATCCATCCACCTGATAGGTAGTAGCCATTTTAAACTAATGAAGATGCCACAATAGTGAAAGAAGATTAGTGATACTACAAACCTATAAAAAAATCTAAAAAAAAAATCAAAAAAATTATTAAAAAAAGTGAATTAATGCACTATATTCATGATAGGCATGGCTATAAACATTCTATAATTGTATTATCAACTAAACTCAATAGTTTCAGATAATATCATAGATTTATGCTACATCAAATAAAAAACTTTAAATAAATTATATTGATAAGCATGTAAGCTTTAAATAAATCAAATATATTGCACAATTAATATAAGAAATGTTATCAAGTGGTAATAATATATGTTAGACTCTTTAAGTTGATGTGGTGCCTCACACATCATGTGTGAATTTCAATAACAATGAACCATATTCTGTAAAAAAAAATAAAAAAATCTGTGGGTATATTTTTGTTGGATTGAATGCATTAATTAATTTCTTACCCAATTTACAAGGATGTCAGGAATTTACTATTTGTCTGATTACAAATAGCTATTATTTTATAAATCTATATGAAAAAAGTAGTTATTGCAAAATATTTTTCTAAATAATTTAATACTCACATAGTTGTAATTGAATTTATCAATTTGAAATGAACAAATCTAACCCAACTTATTCAATAAGCATTGCGAGATATTTTCCACATTTTAAGAATGGATTTGAGGGCTTTGAATTTAAGGATTTGGAATAACTTACTACTTAAGGTTGTGTTTGGATTTAAAATGAACGAATTTAGATACTAATCATTCAAAGAGAATAACTCAAATTTAGATAGTTTAGATATGGATTGCAAAGTGAAATTTAAGATTATAGTTGCATATAGATCATAGTAAAAATACTTCTTTTCTTACTCTACTTTATATTTTTCTTGAAACTCTTAGCGGACCATGAATTTGTGAAGAAAAAAAGAAGAAGCTATTTTTCCATCCAAATTCTTTTTCTTTTCTTTTTTTTATTACTATAAATCAGTATACAAATACAAGATCTAAATACAACTTTCTCAATCAATCAATAGTACTCAATTCACTAATATTTTTATAAAATTTAATCTCAAATTTAATCTTGATTTTTAATTGTATAGTAGGCTTAATTATACGCTAATAAGATATACAACGACAATAAATGGAGACAAAAAGAAAAATTACTAAATAAACACTCAAAAACAGAGCATAGCATAACCCAAGATTCTCTGTCGACTACAATAATTTATATCTGCCCCACATAGTTCGACCATGCAACGGAACAAATGTCCATTTAGACGGGAAGAGTGTTGTTTTTCGAATTTAGGAGAGAAAATGCTATACTTATAACAAATTGAAGTGTCATTTAATGATAAAATTTTAAAAAGTGAAATGGTACCCAATAAATGAATATGATAGATGTGACACATCACTTTGTTAAAAAAATGTATGAACTTGTTTTTTTGAGTAAATTAAACTGACCACCTTTGTAGTTTAAAAATATATATAATAAATTTTAAAAGTTTTATATAATTATATTAAATTTATATGTTTGAATTTGCCTTTGCCACCTCATTAGAGGTGTGTTAGAGCCTCTAAATTAGAGGTCTCTAGCATTGTCCCAATAATTTATATCTGCCCCCACATAGTTCCACCATGCAACGGAACAAATGTCCATTTAGACGGGAAGAGTGTTGTTTTTCGAATTTAGGAGAGAAAATGCTATACTTATAACAAATTGACGTGTCATTTAATGATAAAATTTTAAAAAGTGAAATGGGACCCAATAAATGAATATGATAGATGTGACACATCACTTTGTAAAAAAAATGTATGAGTTTGTTTATTGAGTAAATTAAACTGACCACCTTTGTAGTTTAAAAATATATATAATGAATTTTAAAAACTTTATATAATTATATTAAATTTATACGTTTAAAATATTTATATTGACAACTTTTTTTAATAAAATTGAAGAGATCAAAACTATAAATGATGTGAAGGCATCTGAATAAACAAAGAAAATCGTACATTTTAGTATAAAGGAAATAATAATACATTTTTTTTCAGCCATGTAATTAACAATTTACGAATGAAAACTGGAATAAAGTAATATGTATTACAATTTTAATAGAACTTAGTATAACTATATTGAATTTATAAAAATTAATATATTTTCATCAAAACTACAACAACAAAAAAAACAAAAAAAGAAAAAGAAAGAAAGAAAGGAAGGAAGAAAGAAAGTTTGTAATATAATTTACCCTTCTTTAGGAGAATAAAGAGACAACATTGACCACTTGTATGCCTTTTAATTAGCAAGCTCTACAAGATGTGAATCATCTAATTGCCTTTTTGGTATCCCAAACCAAAGCAAGAAAATAAAAATAAAATATTTTAATTGCTTTTCTTGTTGGATATTGTACGGGGGCGAAATATCCTTACCTTTCCGTACTCCTTGAACTTAAGCTTCACGTAACGACGCCTAACTTGAAGACAAAGAAATGGTGAGCTACCTGGCGGTGTGCTGCCGGATAGACCCTTCGACGATCAAGTCAGACCACTTGAAGAAGAACAGACCACTTTTTAGAGAGAGAGAGAATTGTTCAGATTGCATGAATTGCTTACCTCCAACGTTCCCCGGTTCTCCTTTTTCTAGGCTGGTCATGCAGCCTCAGGGGTTGTGCGCGCACTACCTCTGCTGTCCTTCCCTGGACAGGTGGCAGTGCTCGCCTCTCACTACCTTACGCTTGTAAAGGTCAAAACCTCTAAACAGTATGTGTGGAACTGCCAAACGGTATTGACGCGTGCCAGGAACGGATTTTCCCCCTCCGTCACACCATTGGTCCAGGTAGCACATTCTACCAGGCTGTCACGACCGACCTATCCCTTGGGGGGAAACACAGCCATAATCGATACGGCCGAGCTATAAGAAGTCGATCCTTTCGGACTGACTGGCCGTGAGGCGCGCCGGCCTTCGCTCCGGTCTAAATTCATTCCGGGCCATGCTTTGCTTGGTCCAAATGCACCATTGCGGATCCGACTGAACGCCTAGCCGAATCACAGCTCGGTCTGGCTTACGCATGATTCTATGCTCCGGTCGACAAATGTAGCTCGGCCCGGCGCAACGGGACGGGGAACCGCTTTGCATCGAGCAAACGGCTCTCGCAAGGTCCGTCATAACCCGCGTTATTGTAGCTCAGCCGTACTTGTCTGGGTTTAAATCTCCCTCTAATTGCCCCTTAATCCCATTCGAGCTGAGCGTGATTGGGATTACAGCCACTACCGAGCTATCCTATTTGGTCGATTTTCTGAATTGCACCAGTAGTCTTGTCATCGATCGTACAACCGTACTGACAGAGCCATCTCTTCGATGCCATGTGGCTTCACATCATTGGACCCGTGCAACCCCACAGTTGTCTCCCTCACGCGTAAAATTCAAACGGCTGCCGCCCTTTGGCTTCCCTCCTCCTTCATATATGCACATGAGGGGTCACATATGCCCCTTACTGTTCATCTTCTCTCTCAAGCCAACCCTAGCCTCCAAGCTTCTGCCATTACTGCCATTATCGCCATTATGGCTCCTTGCCTCATTTTCGTTCATTTTTGTTCCTCCAGAAGCTGTAATTAAGCTCGTGGTTGACTGATCTCTTCTTGGCACCCGATATCGGTAAGTCTCTCTACTCCTCCCTCATATTTTTATGTCAGTGTTCTTCATGTTCTTTGTGCCTGTTTTCCAAGCTTTTGACTGGATTGTTAGAATCTTACTAGTGCCCGTACTTTGGGGTAACACTGGTGCACCCTAGGGAAAACTGGAATTGGAGAAGTAGATGGGGCTCTCATGCCCCTTGTTTCCCCAAGTTTCAATGCATAAATTTCAAATTTAAGATAAACAGCCTGAAACCCGAGCGAGACCGAGCAAAACTGAACCTTTTGATCTATAAATAGGAGTTAGCCAAGCAAAAACCTGTTTGTAGTCTTGTTTTGAGGATGAGACCGAGCTGCAACTAGGGGCCAGAACTGATCTAGGAAGGCTAGGTCGGCTAGATAGTGAAGCCGGGATAGAAGAAGTAAATCGATCAAATACCCCAGGATTCTAAACCGAGCTAGACACTTCCCTGTTGGAGCCGTGCAATTTATGCCGCGCTAATCCTTGGACTTATTTGTTAATAATGCAGAACAAACTAGGACCGACGAAGCCCGTTCGGCGCTATCACCGTTGAAGCTCAACGTCTGAGCAAACACTAACTAAATTTTCACTGAGATACGACCTAAGTCACCCCACTAAATAAAACCGGGATAGATGGGGAAGTACCGGTTCATGGTGGGTTCTCCCGGGGCCCTTGCCGAGTTCCGTAGAGAGTACAACATTCCAAATGTCCACCTGGAGCTCGCCAAGAAATGAGACACTCCCTGGGGCGAGCTGGACAAATGCCCCTTCACGGTGGTGTCCATTGTAGAAGGAGGCCTACGTTTCCTGGTCCAACCGTTTATCTGCGAGTTTTTAAGGCAGACTAGGCTATGCCCGACCCAAGTCTCCAACAATACGTACAAGATAATAAACGGTGTGGCCGAGCTAAATAAAATACTCGGTCTAAATCTCGGCCTCGCCGAGATATTTCACCAATACAGTCTTAGCAAAAATAAAGGTGGGCTTTGCTGGTATCTAAAGGTCAAAAAAGGCCGAGCAAAACTTATCGAGGGTAATTCGGATAAAGAATCAAACAATGACGACTTCCTGTGGGTGTCCGGTAGTTATGAGGACACCGAGGTGCCCATACCGGGCTGGTACATTAGGAAAGATTTTGGGAGTGCCGGTGAGCATCTCGGCGAATCATATTATTTTCTTTCTGCATTGGTATTCTTATTGCCGATCTAACACTTGTCTTCTTTTTGCAGATTATAAGCTCTTGGCAGAGGATTACTCTCGCGCTAATCAGGAAGCTATAAGGGTTTTGTTGTGCCATCCGGCCGAAAAGCGAGAATCACCAAAGTTGCTTGGCTTCGAACCGAGCTACCGTTATATGACGCCGCGCAAGAGCAGGGTGACCGACTTTCTGCGTATGCCCTCTCCAGAACCAGATCCAAGCCTTCCACCGATCAAACTTGTCCTTCTGATAGCCGAGCAAGAAATGGCGAAGATCCGAGCAATCAAGTCAATGATCACCAGCGAGGCGAGCGACTCTCAGCGATTAGAGGCGTCTGGGGGGACTTCTTCCATACCGGCCGTGCAAGAGGAGGGGGGCTGTGTTGGCTTTTTCCAGCGAACAAGCTGCTGGCTGGTCGAAGAAGAGACCGAGAAAAGATCAGACCGAACAGTACCTGGCGGATGAGGATTCAACCGAGCACGCTTCCATCGACTTGGGGGACCAAACCGAACAACCGCTTACCAGGCCATCCGCACGATCCAGTGTCTCCCCAGTCTAGTCGCCCGAGTTCATATACAAAGGCCGGGCTGTCTCTGCTGCGGACTCAGTCTACGCGGACAAGGATTACTCTCTTGGCTTTAATATGACCAAGGGACTGATCCTTCCCGCCGACATGAAGAAGCATGAAGAGCTGTCCGACCTGAAGGTGCTCCGCTTGGTCGCGAAGTCCATAGTGTTAGTAAGTTGGCATTCTCATTGGTTGTCAAGTCGCTGCTCGGTCTTTTCCATTCTGACAATCTTCATATGTTTGCAGGCCGCGCAGAAGAACTATCTCACCCATGAGCGAATGATAGCCGTGAGGAAGAGTCTGCGGGAGGCCATTACCGACAACAAGGCCAAGACGGCCGAGCTAGAAAAATTTAAGGCCGCGTAGGAAGCATTAGTGGCCGAGCGCGACCAACTATCAAAACCGTTGGCCTGGGCTGATGAGGAGAAGCAGAGGGCCCTCCAGATGACCAAGGCTCGCTACATCTTCGAGCTGCGCAAACTCCGCGATGCCCACAAGGCCGAGGTGGATAAGAAGGTCGAGGACGCTGAAAATCGCGGGTACGCGGAGGGTGAAAGGACTTATGAGCGGCAAGTTCAGGCGACCAAGGACATCTTTTTCCAGTGCGGTTGGAAAGCCACCGTGGAAAAACTTGGCCTTGGTCAAGAAGCCGAAATGTTCCAAAACCCGCCCGCTGTCTTCATTCCGGCCTATATGCAGGCTTATGCAAGCGCCGCGCTAAAAAGGCTTATTGAAGAGGCAAATAAGGCAGCTGAAGAAGAAGCAACCACCGTGCAACCAGTCGAGCAAAATCCTTTTAAAGCCCCCAAGGGTGCCGAGGATCGAGAAGCCGAGCGGAAGGTTGTCGCAGTGGTTGACGCTGCGACAGACGAAGCCGGGGTGGAAGTTGCCGGGCAAGATGCTCTTGTTGATTTAGATTGATCTTCGATTCCCCCATTTTTTTTCTTTTTTTTTTTATTTTTTGAATGTAACCAGGCTTGACCCCACTTTTGTAATCCAACTTACTCCATCAATGAAAATTTTAACTTTCTGTCCGCTACGTATTTGTTTCTGTGCGGTAGTTATCGTCTCGGTTATAACATGCAAATTTTCTTCGATTTGAAATGTTTATCAAATACAACTGCCAACTCGGACAACTAAAATTAGCTCGGCTACAAAGTTTGGTGGTGTGGGCGAGTAGAGTCAGCTCGGCCCTTACACCAGCTGCACAGAACGCCATCGTTTTCATCGAGCAGGCAAAGTCAGCTCGGCCTTCAGCAAGTTTGACAAAATACAAACATTTCACTTGGCCGAGAAAAATCAGGTCGGCTTTTATAAGTTGGGCAAAACAACAACATTTCATTTGGTCGAGCAAAATCAGCTCGACTTTTGTAAGTTGGGCAAAACACCATCATTTCATTTGGTCGAGCAAAATCAGCTCGACTTTTATAAGTTGGGCAAAACGCCAACATTTCATTTTGGGCGAGCAAAAATCAGCTCGGCCCTTTTAAGTTGGGCAAAACACCAACTGTTCGCATGGCCTGTCTCCAGACCGGCGAGGAAAAATCAGCTCGGCCCTGTGCAGGCTAGTCTCCTTGCCTCTGGCATCCATAATGGCCCAATATCCTTGTGATGTCATTGTACATAAACACATAATATAAGAAAAAAGTAAGGTTATCTTTCATTACATGTCAGCGATTTACATTAAATGCCAAAAGGCTAAAGGTTCAAAAGGCTAAGGAATAAAAACGATTACATTTCAAAAGTAAAAAATCTTAAGATTAGCTGCAATCCATGGTCTGGGGATAGCTTTACCATCTAAGTCTTCCAGATGGTATGCCCCTTTTCCTGCCAGGCCAATCACCTTATATGGCCCTTCCCAATTTGCGCCAAGTTTTCCTTCGCCAAGGACTACCGTATTGCTCATCACCTTTCTTAAGACCCAGTCCCCAATCTTGAATAGCCTTGGATGCACAGCCTTGTTGTATTTCTTGGAGAGTTCTTGCTGATAGGCTGCTATGTGGATCAGAGCCCGTTCCCTTCTTTCTTCAGCTAGGTCAAGTTCCAAGGCCACTACTTCATTATTCAAATCTGGCTGAAAGCTTTCAGACCGGATGGTTGACATGCCGATTTCCAGTGAGATAACGGCTTCCATGCCATAGGCCAAGGTGAATGGTGCTTCCCCGGTCGAACGTCTCGGCGTGGTGCGGTATGCCCAAAGCACATTGGGGAGTTCTTCAGCCCATCCCCCTTTGGCTTTCTCTAGCTGCTTCTTTAGCCCATCCAGGATGGTCTTGTTTGAGGCTTCTGCTTAACCATTTGCCTGAAGGTAGGCTGGTGTTGAGTTGTAGAACTCGATCTTTAATTCCTCGTAAAATCTGCGAAAGAGTTTACCATCGAACTGAGTACTATTATCCGAGATGAGGGCACCGAAGCGAGTGATGACATTTTGCCAAACGAACTTCTTCACATCTTTTTCCTTTATGGTTGCCAATGGCTCGGCCTCGACCCACTTAGTGAAGTAGTTGGTAGCAGCGATGAAAAACTTACAGTTGCCAGAGTTGTTGGTAGTGGTCCCACAATGTCCAACCCCCAAAGCGCAAACGGCCAAGGACTTGTAAGGGGGAGCAACTCTCTGGCCGACTGATGGATTTGGTGAGCAAATTTTTGACATTTTTCACACCTATGAACGTATTTATGGGCGTCTGCCTGCATACACGGCCACCAATAACCTTGGGAAATTTCACGGTAAGCCAAAGATCTTCCCCTCATATGACTCCCGCAGATGCCTTCATGAATCTCATAGAGGAAAGCTTCCACCTTGTCGGGGTGGACACACTTCAGAAACGGCCTAGTGAAAGACTTCTTGTATAAGGCTCCAGATGGAGAGAGCCAAAACTGTTCTGACTTGGACAGGACTTTGTTGGCCACCTTCTTTTCTTCCGGTAGAATTCTATCTTTCAGGAAGGCGATGACGAGGTCCATCTAGGATGGTCCCAAGTCGGTGCAGAGTACTTCGGACACTTCTGGTTCCTCAATGTTAGGCCGAGGTAGGAATTCTATCATCAAAGAATTGGGGAAAGTTGTTTGCATGGATTCAAGGCCGGCCAGTTCGTCAGCTGTGTTGTTTTCTTCGCGGTTGATTTGTTCCACTCTTATCGCGGCGAACTTTTTGATTTCTGCGCGTACCAGCGCTTGATACTTGGCCATTTTTTCTTCCATCTCTAGCTTCATACTCCCCAGAGACCTGATTGACCACCAGCTTAGAGTCGCTGAATACCATAAGGGTTGACGCTTTCATTCTTAATGCACTTCTCAATCCGCGAGGAGGGCCTCATATTCCGCCTAATTGTTGGACATTGGGAAGTCGAGCATAATTGCTTGCTCGATAACTAGCCTGTCCGGGGAAGTCAGCACGATACCTAGCCCGGCACCATATCTGTTGGATGCCCCATCGACGAATAGCTTCCACATCTCGTCAATAAATAACTTCCAGCAGTCTGATGGGTTTTGGGAGCTTCTCAACTCTAAGGTCCCGGTCAGTTCATTCTGGTCTCCTTCCATGTCTTGGTCGGGCTTGTCTTTTGATGAGTTATCCGGTTTCTCCACTTCAGCTTTCATTTGCCCTTCTCCCAGTTGTGATCCACCACTTGTCCTTGTTGCCTGAACCATCGGTTGTGCCAAATCCGCGCTAGCCAAATCAACCGGGCAAATCGGATGCATTCCAGGGGCAAACTCTGTCACAAAGTCTGCCAGAGCTTGAGCCTTGATTGCGGTATGCGGTTGGAACTTGATGTCGTATTGCCCTAATTCTACGACCCATTTCAAAATCCTCCCGGTAAAGTCTGCCTTTTCAAAGAGCACCTTAAGTGGAAACTCAGTTAGCACAACTATTGTGTGGGCATGAAAATAGTGTGCCAGTTTTCTGGAAGCCATCATCAAGGCCAGGGCCAATTTTTCCAAAGGCAGATATCTTGATTCAGCCGGGAGCAAGGTCTTGCTTACGTAGAAGATGGGAAGGTGCTGGGTTCCTTCAGCATGGACTAGGACGGCACTCACCGTATGTTGAGAGACTGCCAAGTAGAGATACAGTTCCTCGCCCGGTTTTGGTGTGGCAAAGATAGGGGTTGAGGAAAGGTATACTTTTAGATCCGCCAAGCCACGGTCACATTTGTCATCCCAGAAGAACTTGGCCTTCAATGTTTTGAAGAAGGACCGGCAACGATCTGAAGACTGGCTTATAAATCTGTTTAGCGCGGCTGCCATCCCGGCAAGATGTTGCACGTCCTTTGTGGAGTTTGGGCGCTCCAGCTCTTGTATCGCCTTGATTTGAGAAGGGTCGGCTTCAATTCCTCGGTTTGTGACCAAAAAACCCAGAAACTTCTTGGTGCCAACTCCGAAGGTGCACTTGGAGGCATTCAAACGCAGCTTGTGCTGTTTAAGTGTAGCGAACATCTCTGCTAGGTCGGCGAGGTGTTGAGACTTTTCCTTGATCTTTACCACCATATCATTGATGTAAGCCTCCATGGTGCGGCCCAGAAATGGGCGAACATCTTGGTTACCATCCTTTGTAAAGTTGTCCCGGCATTTTTCAGTCCGAACGGCATGACTTTGTAACAATACAGGCCTCTTGGAGTGGTGAATGAAGTGATCTCTCGGTCCGGTTCATACATGGCAATCTGGTGGTAGCCACGATATGAGGAAGCTAAACCTTTGATGACCAGCGGTTAAATCTACCAGTTGGTCGATTCTTGGGAGGGGAAAGCTATCATTTGAACACGCGCGATTAACGGTCTTATAATCAACGCACACCCGCCATTTACCATTTTTCTTCGGCACCACGACCGTGTTAGAGATCTACTGAGGATATTGCACTTCTTCTATTGCCCCTACTTCCAACAAGTTCTTGACTTCCTCCGCCACTATCTCGGCATGGTGCAGGGCCGAGCATTCCTCTGGATGACCGGCCGCGCATTCAGGAAGACATTCAACTGATGGCAAATGAAGCTAGGGTCGACGCCAGGCATGTCGTATGGTATCCATGCAAAATCTTCTATGTTGGAAACCAAGAAGTCGACATATTCGAGTCGCTCGGTGCTGGACAAGGATGATCCCAAAAGAAAGAACTTAGTTGGATCGTTCTCGTCAATGCGTACCTCCACCAAATCTTCAACCAATTTCTTCTCGGCCTTTCTTCCTACGTCTTTCAAGACTTCATTTCCCTCCGGGCCCTCTATCATTTGAACGAACCTTTTGGCGGCTTGGCTGCCATTCACCGCAACGAAGCACTGTTTTGCCATTACCTGGTCTTCCCAAACCTCTTCAACCTGTCCGGTCGGTGTCGGGAAACGCAAAACCTGATGGTTGGTCGATGCTACAGCTTGCATGGCGTGCAACCAGCCCCTGCCCAATATTAAGTTGTAGGTGGATGGGACCTTAAGTACCCAGAATTCTACTTGCTTTGTGACCGAACCCGCTTTGACCGGCAATATGATCTTTCCAATCGGCCATTCTGGTTAAGAGTTGAAGCCTACCAAAGGAGACGTTGCAGGGGCTAAGTCTTTCTCCTTCAACTGCATTTGCTTGAACGCGTCATAATACATGATTTCGACTGAACTCCCCTGGTCAACCAAAATTCTTTTGATGTCGAAGTCTTTGACGCGAAGAGTCACTACTAGGGCGTCATTGTGGGGCACTTGAATTCTCTCCAAGTCCTTACTTGAAAAGGTAAGGATATTTTTTTCTTCGGTCTTTCCTTTCTTCACAGCGGGCTGAACGGAGAGTACCCCCCTCATGTTCTCGGCTTTCTTGATCATTCCTCTCAGCTCGCAGACCCGTGTCGGTTTAATGATGCCATGGATGACATTGATTACGCCTTGCAGCGCTGCATCTAGGGTGGC
Source organism: Camellia sinensis (assembly GCF_004153795.1). Taxonomy (NCBI): domain Eukaryota; kingdom Viridiplantae; phylum Streptophyta; class Magnoliopsida; order Ericales; family Theaceae; genus Camellia; species Camellia sinensis. Next base: position 845,725 of record NW_021024631.1, on the reverse strand, counting down.
TAGGCCGTTTGGCTCGATTTGTCCCAGTGGAGTGGCTTTCATACCCCCATCTATGTATTGGTCGAGATGTCCTACCGCTACCAACTCCTCCAGATGCTGTTTGAGCGGCAAGTAATTGTAGCGGCCCTAATTTTCTTAAGTTATTACTTATTATTTTTATTATCTTATTTTATATTTGGCTTTATTAATTGTGTGGTTTACATGAGAATTTAATGTGTTGTTTAGTTAATGTGATATTTAACGAATTTAATGTTGTAATTAATAAATTTATTGTGTTATTCAATTAATTCATATATTTATATATTTATTTTTGTTATAAAAAAGAGAGGTGTTTTATATATATATATATATATTTAATTTATATTTATATATATTATAATTATGTGTATTATATAATATAGTATATTATAATAATTTATTAGGGTTAGAATGAGATTAGGTTATATTATAATATAATAATTATTAGGTTATCGGCAGCAAGGCCAACAGAGAGAGAGAGAGAGAGAGAGATTGATCATCCAAGAATAAAAAAAAGAGAGTGCTCTCTGTGTGAGTGTGTGGCGTGGAAAAAGAAAAAGAAAAAGAAAAATAAAAATAAAAATAAAGAAAAAGATTAGGGTTTTATTTTGGTGGTTCCATTAGTTTCTTAAATAATTCTTCGATCTTTAAAATAATATTGTGAGTACAAAATTCGCTTCCTTTGATTTATATTTAATTCTTTATTTTTACTTATTTATTTGATATTAGTTTGATTTTATATTCACATAAAGATGATAGATTGATTTTAATTATTTTGACTAGTGGTGTATGTAAAGTTTAGGGTTCTTAGATAATTGATTGATTTAATTACTTTGATTAGTTGTGTAGGTAAAGTTTAGGTTTTTTAGATGGTTGATTAATTTTAATTATTTTGTTTAGTTGTGTATGTAAGGTTTAGGGTTTATAGATGATTAATTGATTTTAATTATTTTGATTAGTGGTATATGCAAGGTTTAGAGTTTTTATATGGATTGATTTTATGATTGTAATTACACTCATGATTATATAAAATTAAAATAAACTTAGAATCCATAGATATTGGTTAGAGGATGGATTGATTCGTTGTTTTTATTTATTTATTTTTATTTGATGTTGGATTGGTTTTGCATTTGCATGTAGATGATGGATTGATTTTAATTATTTTGATTAGTTGTGTATACCATATTTAGAATTTTTATATGGATTTATTTTATGGTTGTAATTACACTCATGGTCATATGAAATTAAAATTAATTAAGAACCTATAGATAAATTCCTTATACTCCACCATGACTCCATGGATTGTTATTTTATTTGAGTGATGGTGAGAAAGAGTGTATAAAAGAAAAAAGTGAGGATTATGAGATTTATTTGAATGCTTTAGGCTCGGCATTGTTATGTTTATTCTCATGTGTGAGATGTTGTGTATATATATATTGTTGCCTCGTTCTCATGAGTAGACGAGTGTTTTGATTTGCGCGCGTACGTATATGCTAACCATCCGGGGAGTGTGAGTCAAACTCGGGACGATATCCCCGTGCAAGCTTGGTTTCGGAGCGGTGTTAGGTATACGGGAGGCACATGGGATATATGTGTAGGTCGGAAGGGGAAGGCCAAAGTGGTGGAGTTAAGGAACGCAAAATTTAATTATGAATTTATTAGTAAAGTGTGTATGGTACTGATATGTACATGATACAAAAATATAGTAAACGATCTTGATAAATTATGAAATTTGAGCAGAAACATGTATACGTGATTCTAGACAACTTTTGTGTTTTATCTTTTTATTAAAAAGATCGATTAGAACTTATAATCGGATGACTTTAGTTATTGTCGGTTTGATTCATTTTGGTAATGCAGATTTTATAGGTTGTTTTAACTTACGAAACGAGCTCATTTTTATTGGTTTCGCGTAAACTAAAGTAAAACATTATTCTGCACACTTTTCATGTTTTGAACTTTTTCGAAAAAAATCATCTTAGGGAAGTTTTTGTTCGTTTTCAGCTTCAGATTTTTCGATTGAATTCCGTCTAGATTTTTAAATCAAATTTTTCTCTTAACCTATTCAGTTTCTGTTAAATTCGTTCGCATTGTCTTTTAGAAAATTTGATTTTGTACAACTTTCATTCTTTGAGTTTTGGTCAATTCAAATTACTTAAGCAGGAAACGGTGCATTTTTATACTTATTCAGCGAGTTACTTATGATTAAATTATACTAACTTTTTTTTTTTTTTGTAGGATGGTGGGTCTTACTAACTTTTTATGCAGGGCTAACCCACCATATTTTTTTTCTATTTTTTCTATTTTATAATGAATTTATATTTCATTGTGTACGGACATGAAACTAAATGCCACCGTATCTCGAGAAACTACCCATTCGTCTCGGTACGGTTGGAACTACTTGTCTTGTTCCGTAATAAGAAATAATGTACTTTTTGTTTGTGTCTGGTGGACACGTGGGTGACAATTCTTGTACTCATACCAGTATACTTGTATACTGACCCGTTTTGTCTCTTGGCAATTTAGGTGCGTTCTGTTTGAGTGCAGCTGAGCTTCGTTTGCAGGATTAGTAGAGGCTTTGGTGGTGACAAAAAATAACTGTGATCGTAGGACATGTCATTTAGAGTTCTTTTATTTTTCTTGAGTTTAGGGTTGATACTAATTTATGTATTTATTATTTTATTTTAATGACTTTAGTATTGGAATAATTTGGCATGGTTTGTAACCATACTTTATTTAAGTTGTTTTGGCTAGTTGTTGCTACTTTAATGTTGAAGGTATTTGATAGTTATAAAATCATGATAGATGTTTTGGTTGGCGTTTAGTTTTTGTTTCACCTCTAAGATTTGGATGATGGAATATTATTGGGATTTTGTCCTAATTTAATATTTAATTGTCCGAATTTTAGGGCGTGACAGCAATCCTCCGTTCAGTGCCCCCGTTTCTCATGGAAGGTGCAGCGATATCTTGAGTTGAAGCCTCTCTGTGTACTCCCCAACTTGGCCGCCCAACGAACGAAAGGTTCACCTCGGATTTCACTCAAGATGCGGAAAATAGGGATTTTAAAGACCGTGGTGATACCAGTCCGCGCTTTCAATTTTCTCTTGGCATCTTCATCTTCGTCATAGGGAGTGTTAGCTTGGTCATTTCTACGACCTTTGTTTCTATCATCGCGGTTTGAGCCACGACGTTGATCTTTTGATCGGTCGTTTGGCCGGTTGTCCTCCTGCCCCACCGAGTGAACCTTCCCCGCCATTTTTCTGTCCGCCACGACCGGATTAGCCTTCTCGGTAGCGGCATCATCCTCCACATGGATATGTTCGTTGATCCGTTGTATTAAGGATTCCATGGTTGCGGGTTGGTGCATTGTAAGCGAGTCTCGTAGCCTATGTCCAACTGGGAGACCATGCTTGTATTGAGTAATCGCCAGATTGGTAGGGCAGTCGAGGATCTCATTGTAAGTTTCCCAGTACTTCGAATTGTATGCCTTCAGCGAACCTCCAGACTCCATTTTGACGCCTAAGAGATGATCGACCTCCTTTGGTGTTCGAGTGTTGGTTTTGAATCTGGTGACAAAGGCCTCCGCTAGTTGTTGCTATCCCTCGATACTCCCCTCTGGAAGCATTTCGAACCATTTCAGGCCCAGTTCTCCTAAGCTTGCTGGGAATATGAGGCACATCAAGGCGTCATTACGCCGGTGTCCTGCCATTACTTGCCGGTAATGACTTACGTGTATGTACAGATCTGTCTTGCCATCGTACAACGTGAACTTAGGCTGGTGGAATCTGGCAGGGAGTGGTGTACTCTCGATTTCTGGAGACAGCGGCGTAGTTATAAGTCTCACTAGCTCTTTGTCCACGAGCGCTGGGGTCACCACTCTGGGTGCTGGCATTGTCACTTCCTCACTACAACGGATTTGGGAACTTAGCCTCTGCAATGTCGGCAATCTCGGAATCTCCTTACGGCGAGCCCTCTCCTCCAACACATCCCTCAAGTCTTCCGAACCGGCAAAAAAAAGAGATTCGCGATGTCGACGATGGGCGTGAGGGATGGTAGGTGCTGTCGCGAGTGTGAGATTTGCCCACCTGTGGGTCGGAGTCCCCGACCCCATAGCTTCTGGTGATAGAGAGAGTGCATCTTTTCTTGGCGGCGACTGCCAGACGAGGAGACGAGGTGCGCTCACGGAGGCTGCCCCCTCCAACAACACCCTTCCTCTTGACCTGGCTTTTCAACACCTCCATTTCAACCGCCATCTTGCAAATGAGGGCGTCATGGTCTTTGAGTTTGTGCTCCAGCCGCTGTGCATGCGACTCCCCCCGCCGTCGATGGCCCTCTGGACTCCTCGAGCAATCAGTACTCCTTGTGCATTTGTCTTGCGCACCTCTCGAAGAGGTTTCTAGGCCCGCCATAGCTGGAGTAGCAGGGGGGCCTTCTCTCCGTCGAACAGATTCTGGCATGACACCATCGACGACGGATAGTGGAGTTTCATCGTTGTTAGCCGTGGAAACGGTCAAAAAAGCTTGAAGAGCAAGGTTTGTGTATCAAAAGTTCTTCCTGCAGACGGCGTCAATTGTACGGGGACGAAATAGCCTTAGCTTTCCGTACTTCTTTTACTCAAGCTTCATGTAACGACGCCTGACCTGAAAACAAAGAAATGATGAGTTGCCCGGCGGTGTGCTGCTGGATAGACCCTCCGACGATCAAGTCAGACCACTTGAAGAAGAAGAGAGCACTTTCTAGAGAGAGAGAGAATTGTTCAGATTGCATGAATTGCTTACCTCCAACGTTCCCCACTTCTCCTTTTTCTAGGCTGGCCATGCAGCCTCAGGGGTTGTGTGCGTACTACCTCTGCTGTCCTTCCCTGGACAGGTGGCAGTGCTCGCTCCCCACTACCTTATGCGTGTAAAGGCCAAAACCTCCAAATAGTATGTATGGAATTGCCAAACGTTATTGGCCCGTGCCAGGAGCGGATTTCCCCTCCGTCACACCATTGGTCCAGGCGGCACATTCTACTAGGCTGTCACGGCCAACCTATCCCTTGGGAGGAAACACAGCCATAATCGATACGGCCGAGCTATAAGAAGTCGACCCTTTCAGACTGACTGGCCGTGAGGCGCGCCAGCCTTCGCCCCGGTCTAAATTCATTCCGAGCCATGCTTTGCTTGGTCTAGACGCACCATTGTGGATCCGACCGAACGCCTAGCTGAATCACAGCTCGATTTGGCTTATGCATGATTCCACGCTCCGATCGACAAATGTAGCTCAGCCCAGCGTGATGGGACGGGGAACCGCTTTGCACCGAGCAAACGACTCTCGCAAGGTCTGTCATAACCCGCATTATTGTAGCTCGACCGTACTTGTCCGGTGCAAATCTCCCTTTCAGATACCAAATCGTCAAACACTAGCCACAACCCCTAATTTCATTCTCAAAAAGTTTTATAGTACAATTTAATGTTATTCATAAAGAGACATTAGGAATAATTCTCAAGTTTTGCAATAATTCAATAATTTGGTGGTTATATGCAATTATTTTAACCATTGGCAAAGCCAAGAATTCCATTTATAAAAAAAGGAAAAATATAAAATTAAACAAGGTCTGTATGAACAAATAAATAATAATATATATCCGTTCAAAAAAAGAATAAATATATATATATATATATATATATATATATAAAAGAGAAAAGAGAGAGATTAGAGAGAAATGAAAAAAAAAATTGTGAGTAAAATATATAAGAATAATATTATATGTATTAATTGGTATATTAATTAGTGTATTAACGGATGATGTGGTATAATTTTATAAGTTTTGGATATTTGTAATTTGTATAATAGGTTGGGTCATAATTTTGAAATAATAATGTCATAATATATGTTAGTATACTAATTGATATTCCAATATTTTACCAATATTTTTATATTAATCTCGTGTAGTACCATCGAGATTAATGTTAGGGATCTCAAATATTTTATCAATATTTTTACTAAATGTGTGAGTGATTTTCCAATCACACTGCCCAACTCAGTATTCAGTTGGAGAACACTGGCAGAATAGATGACACCTGGCTAACCTGTAACAGAAAAGAGAAGATTCCGGCGGTGGTTCGTCCACCCGGGGCACTCCGACGATCAAGTCAGTATATCTTTCAAAGATAATCAATAGTGCTTAACTCACTAGACAGAATATAAATTGTGTACCTTAGACCCATGGGGTGCCTCTCTTTTATAGTTACCTCAATCCTAATCCCAATAGAAACCTAACTTCTATGGATTCCTGTTCAGTACTTACTTTGGACTCCTTAAGAGATAAAGATAAACTCCCTAAGAGTTTTATCCTTATCTTAGCTAAGTCTCTTCTTTATTCTAGGACTCTTGTCCCTTATCTGCTTATCTTGGAATCCGATATATTCGGAGATTACCTCGGCTTCACCGAGATCATCTCGACGTCATATCCTCGACACGTGGCACATCGGTTGACACATCGGCGTCACCTTGGCCACGTGCTGGGACTCAGAAAATATATCCTCACACCAAATATCTCATATAAATTTTACACTCATGTCAGACATTTAATAGAAAGGGCATTTATAAAATTTTAGAGGAGGGCAAATTAAAAGACATTAAAAATTCTAGGTTGAAATATAATTTTTAAAAATTTGGAAGGGAGCACTGGCCCTCTAAGCCTGAGGTCATGATGGATTCTTTCAAATAATATAATTTAAATGCTTTGCTTTTGTAATCGCATTGGATAATTCAACAATTGTAAATTAATATCATGATACAAGTCAAAGTATAACTGGTCTGTTTAAACTGGGCGGTGCTGTTGATCTCTCAATCTTTTTTACATTTTTTTTTTTTTTTGGATCAATTGATATCATTTTATTTTTTTATTTTTTATAAAGTGAAAGTTATAGTTTTGGAGGAAGAGTTATGTTGGCAAGACTTGAATTTAAGAATGAAAAAAAATAGTCTGACACAACCGCGTATGATTAAAAAGAATCAAATACATCTTTTCAAATTTAACACTTCATTTGTTAAAAAAAAGACAAATTTGTCACGTTTTAAATGTTTTCAATTTTATTACGTTTTCCAATTATTACACAGTGATAAGAAAGCATGCATGCATACACATGCAACATTTATAGAGGAAAAAGAAAATCAACCCATAACTCATTTTAGTTAATTTTATTCCGACTAACCTATGATTAAAAGGAATCAAATTTATATTTAGGGTATGTCATTTCTAGCCTTTCATCAAATGTTTTATCAAATTTAAATTTGATAAAAAATACATTAAAACTCAGTTTTAATCATTTCATCAAATCGATATTAAATGAAGAGAGTTAATTTTTTTTATCAAATCAAGAGAATTTCATCATTTCATCAAATTTTGTAAGTAATTGTTGGGCTTCAGATTTTGCAGATTATCCTTGTTGCACTACCTATAAAATAACAATGCTTTGTTTTTTATTTTCACAATATCACTATTTTTACAATTTCTTCTTTTTTTATCATTCTGAACGTTAATTTTCACTCATCGCTAGAGATCCGCCCAAACAACCGGGCTTGTAACAAAATTTGATAAAAATTTTAAATTTATCATTGGAGTGTTAGATAATGTCTCAATGGGACCACATAATTAAATGTGGTGTTATCATTTATAAGAAGCCTACAATTTAAGTGATTCAATTTAGTTAATAGGCTTAAGGGTATATGTGTTATGGACCTAATGTGTAGATACTAGTTGTATAATTTCTATTTCTATGAGGGGCAGAAATAGAAATTAAAACATATTGGTTAAAGTTGGTTTTCATTCCTTTTGAACTTCCACAACCTTTCAGTTTTGAAAACCAATTATAACCTTTAAAAGGTTATGGTCCCTATTCCTTCCCAAGTGGAAAAAATAAGAACACTGCCATTTTTCTTTCTAAATCATCTCAAGCAGAAACATAAGGCACCAAAGGGGAAAGGATTAGAAGGCAATAACATAATCAATAACAAAGAGTTCATTGATAATCACGCTTCCGTTTAACCGTTCATCAATGGATTCAGGTATGTCATTTTGTCTTGACTTCTTGATAATACACATGGTAAATGATCCAAAGTGTAAGGTTTATGTTCTGAAATTTATGTTAACATGGAGTGCATCATATCATATCAATTTTTTCATCAAATTTTTACTTAAATTTGATGAAACTTTGATGAAGCATTGGAGATGCTCTTACAACAAATAAATTTGTCACATTTCAAATGCTTCTAACTTAATCAGTATTATCTTACTTGTTGCATAACAGTTAGGAAAATCATACAACTAAATAGTATTAGAACAATTAAATTTTTGTATAGAATTTACTTATTACTTAATGTGACATCTTACATGTCATCCAACTATTAATAAAATGCATAAATGATGATAATTCATTGCGTCAATGGTATGATATGATAAACAAATTTAGTATTACTTTCATAGTGTACCTTTCATGCTGCCACACATGTTCCACCTTTTATCTTCCTTTTCTGAAAGTTTAAAATAAAAAGTTTTTTTTTTTTTTTTTTTTTTTTGTTTCTTTCCTTCCACACAAGAAAGGAATTTTGTTCCAAAGCTAACTTTTATTGGGAGAAAAAAAATATTATTGCCATGTGAAACACGGACACGTGTGAAAGGAAAAAAACAAAACAAAATGGAAGACATGAACTGAGGATAATTTTTGAGATTATGGAGATTTTCGATCTCGCTACTTTGAACTAATCAAAGAGTAATATTATATAAACAATTTTTTTTATTTATTTATTTGTACAAACATACTTTACAAACTAAGAGTATCCGCATCAGGATCATCAAAATAACAAAAAACTAAAATATAGTTAATAAATCATCAAATTCTCCCTCCATCAGCCTCAGCAAATTTTTTCTAAATTAACATTTTCTCAGATTTGCTACAGTACCTCAACAACTTTGTTGAGGCACTGTTCATTCATTATATGATTTTTTGTAGGAAAACTGAGCCAAAAACTGTAAATCGGTCGTCCACTCGGATGTCCTCCCGGACATCCCACCGGATGTCCATGAGTTGCCTATAGCAAAGAACGAAAAATGCCGAAAATTCGCTTAACCGGTCGACCCACCGGTTAACCGGTCAACAACATTTTAAAAAAAAAAAAAATTTGTTTAGATAGCACCTCATCAATTTAATAATAATAAAAAAAGAATAACAAATACAATAACAAATTAATATTTTATTAAGATTGAGTTAGAATAAAGAGTTTGATGCAGTGAATACTAAAAAAGTGACTAGATAAAATAGAAAAAGTGAATTTTGGGTTAAATTAGCCTAAAAATTTGAAGAGTTTGATGCGGATGCTCTAACAAGGCAATGAGTTGTTCCTTCCTATAACCAAGTTTTAATGGCACAATAGTTTGTAAAAAAAAAAAAAAATGTAAGAACACAATAGTTTGTAAAAAAAAAAAAATGTAAGAAAAATTTATTTGTGTAGGATTTTCCTTAATTTAAATTTGGTACATTGCAGATAATTCCAATAATACACAATGAGGAAGTTTTCAAAAATAAATAAATTAAACTGTTAAAAAAAAGGGAGGAGAAAATGTAATTATTGTAGCATAATTTAAAGAGTATAGTTAAGAAATTGTTAAACTTGTTACTGGTCTTAATAAGGATCGGTGAAATATAAAATAATAAATAAAAAAGATAAAATAATTAAATAAACTACACATATAAGAATATAAAGATTTATGTGATTCATCTCAAAATATATTTACGTCTACGACTATTGTGATTTTTATTATGATAAAAAAAAATCAGCTTGTTTGGTTCTAATTTTCAGAAAAATTTATTTTTTTATTTTTTGTATTTTAATGTTTTCAATGATTTTTTTTAATATTTTAGGCATTTAAAAAAAATAAAATTAGACACACTTATCATAAATACACTTAAAAAGTATAATATTTGTGAAAAAAATCTTCAAAAAATACACTAAATATAAAAAAATATGAAAATTCAGTATATTTTTTATATTTTTGTGTATTTATTAATTTTTAAAAATATTTTATTATTTACATATATCTAAGTAAAGTGCATCTAAAAAAGTAAAAAAATTGCTTAAAATTTAAAAATATTCCCTAAAAACAAAAAAAATACCAAAAATAAAAAACTTAATTTTTAAAAATTGAATTCAAAAAACTAAAATCAAATACACTGAATATAACTATTAAAAAGAAAAAAAAAAGACATTTAAAAATCACAATTCACATATAGATAATTGTAAACACAATCCGTGCATAGCACGAGTGATATGCTAGTACTATATATTAAGCAAAAGGTGATTTTTAACCCCAAGCCTTGTGAGAGCTCCAATCTCCAAATCTAAATTTTCTGATTTTTTGATTTAAAAACAAAACCTTTGCATTTATTAACTTCTCCCAACTCACAAGTCTTACCCTCATAATAACATTTTAATGCATTAAAAACAAGTATAAAAAAAAAAATTGAAATCCAATACATGAATTCTTTGAAAAGTCCCAACACATATGATTATTATACCTTATAATAACACTTTAATACATTAAGAACAAGCATAAAAAAAATTCTTGAAAAGTCCAACACATATGATTATTATCAAAATATTAAACTTTAATATAATACAATAATAAAAAAAAGACATTTAATTCTTTGAAAAGTCTAACACATATGATTATTATCAAAATATTAAACTTTAATATAATATAAAAAAGGGAAAAAAAAGAAGACATTTAAAAAAAAGAAAAAAAAAGAAGACAATTAAAAATCGCAATTCACACATATAGATAATTGTAAACACAATCCGTGCATAGCACGGGTAATATGCTAGTATTATATAAGTAAAAGGGGGTTTCTAACCCACAAATCTTGTAGGAATTCCAATATTCTAATCTTATTTATATATTTTTTGATTAAAAAAATCTGAAAATTTATTGACCTTTCCCAACCCACAAGCCTATTTAACTTCACCCATACCTACTGTTGCATCATTTTCAACTTCTCCCATACAATATGGTTAGTGATGAGATTGTTAAATTAGTTTTATAATATATCTAAAAAAAATAATTTGTATATTAAAAAAATATCTAAAATAAATATAAATTCTTATTAAAAAATAACATGTTGCAATTGCGAAAAAAGAGAAAAAAAAATACATTGTAAAAAATAATTTGTATATTTAAAAAATATCTAAAACAAAAATAAATTTTTATTAAAAAATAACAGGTTATAATTGTGAAAAAAAGAGGAAAAAAATTAAACTGTGTATTTCATTAAAATTTTTAAAAAATAATTTCTATATTAAAAAAATACCTTAAACAAATATAAATTCTTATTAAAAAATAACAGGTTGCAATTGTAAAAAAAAGAGAAAAAAATTACACAATAAAAAATAATTTGTATATTAAAAAAATATGGAAAACAAATATAAATTCTTATTAAAAAAATAACAGGTTGCAATTGCAAAAAAAAAAAAAGAAGAAAAAAAATTACACTATGCATTTCATTAATAATTCTAAAAAAATGTACCAAGTATTTGTGTAAAAAGTTGACATGTGTCCACTCTCAAATTATCAAGTGAATATAAATAAAACCAAGAACTCAGCTTTAATAGCTAACAAATATTAAAAATCCGACCATTGAAGCCTAATAACTATTAATTAATAAAATTCAACAATTGAAAGGTCTCAAATCACATCTCTTTGTCTTCTCAAATGTTTCCCTTTTTTTAGTTCATGCATTCATTCTAAGATTAATAGAAAATTGGACGTGTAGAAGAGTGAGCGACATGAAAATTATATGTTGAGTTATGTAATTATTATAATGAAAAAAAAGAGGTTATCTTTCTCTTCTATTGCGATTTATCTAGTTATACCTCAAATTAAAAGTCAAGTGTACTTCTACATTATCATTGAACGTTGTTTTTATTTTTTTTAGATACTTTATCTCACAATTGTTTGTGTTTTGTGTTATGAAATTGAGAGGGTGATTCCTTGATCTAACTTTGAACCGAACTCGCTTGGGTCGGGCTAAAAGGGGCCAAGCTTATTGGGCCGAGCTGAGTCTATGTGATCAGCGGACCCCTGGGTTTAGGACCCCGGTTCGGTTGTGCCAGAGTAACCTTGGCCCGCTAGCCCGGTAGGATGGCGCACTTCAGTGAGACATGACTTCCAAGCAAGTACCAACAGGGCAGGAGAGCTGTCGGAATTAAAGAGCTTGGCTGGAGTACTGCTCGGTGGGAAGCGATTATGGAAACCGGTCAAAAGGAACGGTTACGTCGGCAGGTTGTGGTGCTGTGCTGTCAGAGCTCGGTTGGAAGTGTTGCACAGTTGCACAGCATCGCGAAAGGGAGGTTCTGCAAATCGTACACTAATTCTGTTTGGCAGTTTTGTTAGGTGGGATTTAGCTATTTTAGAGCTGACACGTGGGGAAATGTGAGAGGGGACCAGGTTCATGCGTCCCAAGAGAAATGGGTGCGAAAGTGCGCTCAGAAGGTATATAACCATGACTGCACCCACCATGCTGGGCATGGAACATCATCTGGTGAGAGAAACATGAACACATTGTCTTCTCTCTCTTTTCTTTCTGAGTGTGCGTTGACTTGACCGTCGGAGGAGTTTTCCGGTGACGCACCGTCGGATAGCTCACCTTCGTTGTGTTCGAAGGTCGATCAGAGGAAGGCGCAGCTTGGACGCGAGAAGTACGGTTGGTATCGGATATTTGCTCCCCATACAATTGGCGCTGTCTGTGAGAAGTTTGAGACAACACAACCTTGCCCTCCAAGCTCATTGAATCACCTTCCATGGCAAACAACGGCGAAGTACCGATGTCTACCATCGACGGTATTACCCCAGAGTCAGTCCGACGGAGAGACGAACTTTCTGCTGTTTCGAACATGGCGGGCCTGGAGACCTCACCAGGAGGACTTCCCAGAGATAAGCGCGCCAGGAGCATTGGTCACTCGCAGAGTCCAGACGGACATCGGCGGCGAAAAGAGTCGCACGCTCAACGCTTGGAACACAAGTTAAGGGACCAAGACACCGTCATCCAGAGAATGATGGCAGAGATGAAAGCTCTCAAACGACAAGTCAAAGGGAAAGGTGTTACTAGAGTGGGTGACCACAGTGAGCGCACCCAACCTCGCCGCTCAGGCAACCAGAACCAACGGCATACGCCCTCTTTTTCCATCACCAGAAGCTATGGGGTTGGAGACTCTGACCCGCCTACAGAGAAGTCTAGCGCGCAAGATAGTAGCTACCATCCCTCATGTCCGCTGACGACATCGAGATATTCCTACTCCGTTTGTTCGGAGGACTTGAGGGACCTCTTGAAGGAACGAGCGCGCCGACAGGAGGTTCAAAGGGTGCCGGCGCTCCAGTAGTTATCCTACGGAGGTCACGCCAGTGTGGAAGTCATAATGCCACCACCTCGTTTAGCCGTGCCTGTCTCTTTGGACAAAGATTTAGCGAGGTTGAGTGTCATTCCCTTCTCCCTTGAGATAGATACCACACCGCTCCCAGCGGGCTTTCACCAGCCCAAGTTTACGCTTTATGACGGAAAAACCGAAACATACATGCATGTAAGCCACTTCCAGCAGGTCATGGTTGGATATAGGCGTAATGATGCTCTCATGTGCCTTATTTTCCCATCTAGTTTGGACGAGTTGGGCATGAAGTGGCTTGAGAGGCTTCCGGAGGAAAGCATCGAAAGGTGGTAGCAGTTGGCGGAAGTATTCGTGACTCGATTCAAAACCAACACTAAAATGCCAATGGAAGTGGACCACCTTATGAGCGTCAAGATAGAGTCATGCGACTCCCTCAAAGCATACAACGCTAGGTATTGGGAAACCTTCAACGTGATCCTAGATTGCCCAACCAACCTGGCAACCACCTAATATAAGCGCGGTCTCCTGGTCGGATATAGACTGAGGGACTCGCTCACGATGAACCAACCGACTTCCATGGGGCTGCTGATGCAACGCATCAATGAGCACATCCAAGTAAAGGATAATGCGGCAGCGTCCACCGCGAAGAAAAATCAGGTGGCAATAGATAATGGGGTGGCTGGAAAAGTCCATGTGGTCGCCCAAGAGACAAACCGTCCAAATGATCGTGCAAAGGAATCTGACCGCAGTTTGGATCGTAGAAACAGGGGTAAAGGTCGCTGCAATGACCGAACAAATTATCCCCGCAATGAGGCGGTACATGCAAATAGAAAGTTGAATGCTCGGACGGGCATCACCACGGTTTTTAAAATTCCAATCTACCGCATACTTAGTGAAATCCGCGACAAGGTTTACGTCCAGTTTCCCACTAAGTTAGGCGATGTGCAAAAGGGCTTCAATCCGCGGTAACGCTGCACATTTCATAGGGAGCGAGGGCTCCGGACGGAGGAATGCTTGCCCCTGAAGCAACACTTGGAGAAGTTAGTCACAGCCGGTCACTTTGACTGTTACATCGATGGGGGCGTCAGGGCTGCGCACCATGCACCGGCTGAGCCAAGTGGTTCGGATGACCTAGAGGCACCCTCCTAAGAAGTGGTCAATGTGATCCACGGTATAGTAGAGTCGGTGTGGGTATGCGAGCTCCGAGAGATGATAAAAAAGGCGGAACATATAAGGGAAGTTTTGTCAGTCCAACCTACGATCAAAAGAGGCAAAACCGAGGAGAAAAATGTGCTTAGCTTCTCGAGCAAGGATCCTAAGCGCATTCAAACGCCGCACAATGACGCCCTGGTGGTCACCTTTCGCATCAGGAACTTCGATGTTAAGCGCATCTTGATCGACCAAGGCAGCTCGGTCGAGATCATGTACTACGACGCCTTCAAGCAGCTCAAACTCTGAGATACAGACTTGGCTCTGGCAACTTCGCCACTAGTTGGTTTTAACTCACAACCGAAGTGGCCAATGAGAAAGATAATCCTACCGGTCAAAGCCAGATCCGTGGTCAAACAAGTGGAGTTTTAGGTGTTGAAGGTGCCGTCCACATACAATTTGATCTTGGGTAGATGATGGCTTCACACCATGCAGGCGGTGGCGTCGACATACCACCAGGTTATGAGGTTCCTCTGGGCTACGGGGGAAGTTGAGGAGATTTGGGGCGACCAAGTCATAACGAAGCAGTGTTTCGTGACAGTGAACGGAAGCCAAGCAACCAAAGGATTCGTGCAAATGATCGAAGGTCCAGAAGACCAAAATGTCCTGGATGATGTGGGCACCGGGGCCGAGAAAATGGCTGTTGAAGAGTTGGTGGAGGTGCAGATCGGGACGGAGACTCCTGACAAGTTCTTTTTGCTGGGATCTAGCATGACCGCCCAAGAAAGGATCGAGATAGTGGAGTTCTTGGTGGCGAATATTGAAGTATTTGCATGGATATCATACGACATGCTTGGCATTGATCCAAGCTTTATTTACCACCAACTCAATGTCTTCCCGGATGTGCGTCATGTCATTCAAAGAGCAAGGAGATCAGCCCTTCACCACGCTGAGGTAGTCGCGGAGGAAGTCAAGAACCTGCTAGAAACTAGGGCAATCCAGGAAGTTCACTACCCTCGGTGGATTTCAAACACGGTTGTAGTACCTAAGAAAAATGAAAAGTGGCGAGTTTGCGTTGATTACAAGACGGTCAACCGAGCTTGCCCTAAAGATAGCTTTCCACTGCCCAGAATAGACTAGCTAGTGGATTTTACAGCCGGACACAACCGGCTCAGTTTTTTAGATGCCTATCGCGGTTATCACCAGATTGCCATGCATGCACCCGATCGCGAGATAACCTCTTTCACGACCTCGAGGGAATTGTTCTGCTATAGGGTCATGCCTTTTGGTTTGAAAAATGCAGGGGCAACTTTCCAGAGGATGGTAACCAAGATGTTCGCCCCTCTGCTAGGCCGCATGATGGAGGCTTACATCGACGATATAGTGGTCAAAAGTAAGCTGCAGGCCAACCACTTGTCCGACCTAGCCGAGATGTTCTCTATTCTTAAACAACACAAGCATCGCCTAAATTCGTCAAAGTGTGCCTTCGGCGTGTGGTCAGGGAAATTCTTGGGCTTCCTAGTCACCAATCGAGGCATCGAAGCGAACCCCTCACAAATCAAAGCCATACAAGAATTGAAGTAGCCCAATTCGGCAAAGGACATACAACATCTAACCGGTATGGTAGCCGCGCTTAATCGATTCATAAGCTGGTCATCAGATCGTTGCCGCCCTTTCTTTCGAGCCATGAAGTCTAAGTTTTCATGGGACGAAGAATGTGACAGAGCCTTGGCCGAGCTCAAGACGTATTTGTCTTCCGCCCCACTCTTAGTGACACCCGAGCTCAGCGAAGAACTTTACCTTTATTTGGCTATTTCTCAACATGCAGTTAGTACGGTGCTTATCTGGGCAGATGACATCCAACATCTCCCGATCTTTTACGTGAGCAAAACCTTGCTACCTACAGAATTGAGGTACTTGTCGCTGGAAAAACTTGCTTTGGCGCTAATGATGGCCTCCAGGAAATTGGCGCACTACTTTCATGCTCACACAATCGTGGTGCTGACCGAATTCCCTCTGAAAGCCTTGTTTGAGCGGGCGGATTTCTCCGATCGAATTCTGAAGTGGGCAATCGAATTGGGGCAATTCGATGTAAAGTTTTAACCCCAAACCGCCATCAAAGCCCAAGCATTGGCCGACTTTGTTGCTGAATTCTCGCTTGGAATTCACCAGGTATGCCCGGTGGATCTTACCGTAATAGTTGGGGTGAAGGAGGTAAACGCAACGGAAATTGCACAATAGAGTGATGTTGGCGACGCGAAACTTGCGCTTCCATCTACAAATCCTTCAGTTGGAGGTGTACTTTAGCCCGACAATGCGACGATGAATTTGGGAATAACAGGTCAACCTGTTGGGTCTGGCACCGCATCGCCGATGAGGGATGAAGACGTGTCTGTTGAAATCATCAGCAGCCAGCTTGTAGCAAAAATAGCCGAGCGACCGTGATCCCCTCAACGTTCAAGCCTCCCAGGATCCCTCAGAATGTTGGAAACTTCATTGGTGAAATGTGAAAACTTTTTGTAGATGGCGCCTCAAATTGCCACGGCGCCGGGCTAGGCATAGTTTTAATCTTGCCGGACGGTCTAACCATCGAACACTCTATCACACTCGGATTCCCAGCGTCAAACAACGAGGCTGAGTACGAAGCACTGCTGGACGGACTTAAAAGCGCGCTCCAATTGCACGCATCTGAGTTGATGGTCTACAGCGACTCTCAACTCGTTATAAACCAAGTGTCTGGAGTGTACGAAGCCAAAGATGACAGAATGGCCAAATACCAAGCTCTAGTGAGAGAACACATCAAGGAATTCCAAGCAATAAGGGTCCAATAAATTGGCTGTGAAGAAAACGGCCGAGCGGATGAGTTGGTCGGCTTAGTTTCCATGTTCAATAGATCAACTCCCAGCCCTCTCCTGATTGAGTTCCTCCCAAGACCTAGCATTGAGGGCTCGAAGCAGACAGAAATATTTTGCACCGAGCTTGGTCTTTCTTGGATGGACCCTATCATTCTTTTCCTGAAAGAACAGACCCTTCCGGCCGACAAAAATGAAGCACATAAAATCCGGGTGAAGTCAGATTGGTTTTGGCTTTCTCTATCTGGTGCTTTGTATAAGAAGTCATTTATCGGTCCATACCTCAAATGTGTTCTTCCAAATAACGTGGAAGCTTTTATCTACGAGATCCACGAAGGCATGTGCAGAAGTCACATTGCGGGGAGATCTTTAGCCTACCGCGCTATTTCGCAAGGAAACTAGTAGTGGCTGTGCATGCAAGCGGATGCGCAAAAATATGTTAGAAAATGCCAAAAGTTCACCCACCAAATTCACCAGCCGGCCAGAGAACTTTTTCCCCTCACAAGCCCTTGGCCTTTCGCAATGTGAGGGCTAGACATAGTGGGACCACTCCTGACAGCGCCAGGCAACTGGAAGTTCTTCATTGCAGTGACAGATTACTTCACCAAGTGGGTTGAAGCTGAACCCTTAGCAACCATCAAAGAAAAGGACGTCAAGCGGTTTGTTTGGCAGAACGTGATAACGCGGTTTAGCGTCCCCAAGGCTTTGATTTTTGATAATGGCACCCAGTTTGACAAACGGCTGTTCAGAGGATTTTGTAAGGAATTGAAGATAGAATTCTACAATTCCACCCGGCCTACCCGCAGTCCAACAGCCAAGCCGAAGCATCAAACAAGACCATTCTCAATGGGTTGGAGAAAATGTTGGAGAAAACCAAAGGCAAATGGGCCGAGGAACTCCCTAGTGTCCTCTAGGCATATCGTACGACCCCGAGATGCTCGACCGAGGAGACCCCTTTTACTATGGCATATGGCATGGAGGCGGTTATTCCATTGGAGATCTGCATGCCCACCATTCGCAGCGAAAATTTCGAGCCCGAGCTGAATTCTGAAGCCATCGCCCTGGAATTAAACCTAGCTAACGAACGCTAAAAAAAGGCGTTAATCCACGTGGCCACATATCAACAAGAATTGTCCAGAAAGTATAACAAAACAATGCACCTTAGACCGTTTAAAGTCGGGGACTGGGTTTTAAGGAAGGTGATGGGCAATATATCGGTGCCGGGCGAAAGCAAGCTAAGGGCAAACTGGGAAGGGCCTTACAAGATAATCGGTCTGGCGGGCAAGGGGGCATACCACCTCGAGGACTTGGATGGCAAAAGCGTACCTCAGCCATAGAATGCGGCCAATCTCAAGTTGTACTATTTTTAGTCTGTCTCTTGTGTGTAATTTTTTGTAAAGGGACAAGTTTTCTCATCTATCTACCAATGTAATCATCTCAGTCATTATATGAATCCATGATTGCAATATGTAATAGAAATGAATTATTTTACATAGAAAGTATGTTGTAATTGAGGAACCATAGTGCACCAAGGGCAACCACCTTTACAGCTGAGGTGCTTTATCTCAGCTAGTGGAATTGATGATTTGTTCAACTCTAGTATTTTTGCCGAGATATTTTATCTCAGCTAGTGGAGTTGATGATTTGTTCAACTCCAGTATTTTTTCCGAGATGTTTTATCTCGGCCATTGGAGTTGATGATTTGTTCAACTCCAGTACTTTTGTTGAGATGTTTTATCTCGGCTAGTGGAGTTGATGATTTGTGCAGATCTAACATTTTTGCCAAGATGTTTTATCTCGGCTAGTGGAGTTGATAACGTATTCAATTCAGGAATTTTAACCGAGATGTTTATCCCGGCTATATGCATTGATGACTTTGTTTACACAGCGAAAACAAGATTTCGTTTTTTAAGACTGAGGTAATTTTTTTGGCTCTATCAGTCTGTAACATGCCGAGTAAAAATAGTGTGGTTGCAAGATGAACAACAGCAGACATTAGCAGAAATATAAGCGAAATGCAAACTTTTCATTGATGAAGAAATGTAGTACATATGGTGGGGCAAGTTGCTCGGTTACATACCCAAAAAAAAAAAAAAAAAACTACTTTGACTATACCAAGGGGAGAGAGATAAGCGAAATTATCCATGGCCCCCTCCGCAGCAGCCTCAAGATTAACCGTGGAGGGAATTTCTCTAACGTCGAACTCCTCCTGGCCGATCTCTTTTAGGCAGTCTTCTTCCTTGGCATCCTCCCCGGCGACATGCCCGACCCCTTCCTCGGCCTCCTCTTACAGCACATTGAAGACTTCGTTCGCATACGGCACCATGTAGGCCGGCAGGAAGGTAGCGGGGGAAGAGGCAAACACCTCGGTTCCAGATCCTTGGTCGAGCTGTTCACAAGCAGCCTTCTAACCGGACTTAAAGAATATGTCCTTGGTGGCCTCGACCTGCTTGATATAGCTATCTTCGGCCTCCTTGAAACCGAGATTGTTCGCCGCGTCAACTTCATCTTTCCTAGTTTACTTTAACGCTTCTAGCACGGCCCGGAGAGTGTCTCTTTCCTTCTCGGTAGATCCAAGTTGGCCGAGCAATTTGGAGTTATCCGCATTGTCCATCTCCAACGAAGCCTTGGACCTCCCTAGCTCAGTTTCCAAATGCTTGACCTGATTGGTGGCGTCGGTCACTTTTTGCCAGAATTTATAAATCCAGTTTATCACGAGATGCTGGTTCTGGATGGCCTGTAAGAAGACCTGTTTGAGTTCAAATAAGAAGATTAACTGTGAAAACACTTGAACAAATTAGAGTAGATGTGCAAAGCTCTTACCTAGGTCATAGATTTAACCGAGGCCTTCACAAGTCGGGTGTCAGGCATGTGGTCACTGCAGGTTACGTCGCTCGGCAAAAGCAATGGTTTTGTCAAGTCAAAAGCCATGAGGTGTTCTTTATCTCCTTTGCTTGAGGCGTTGGCCGGGATCTCCTTACCCCGGTGCCATGGGGACGTTGGCTCAGATTCATCCGCAGGTTGCTCGGTGCTCAACTCGGCAACAAGCTCGACTGTTAGACCAGCAGACCGAGACCTTTTTCTAGCTCGGCAACTTTCCTTGCTGGCTTGCGCCGTAGTGGTCGACACCAATGCAATCACGGTCCCAGATGTTTGACCGGAAGTCGAAGCGCGAGGGGGGGATGCTCGGCAACTCAGTGGATATGGTGGTGATGAGATTCTTGATACGGCTCCATTTGGCCATTTCCTCTTCCTCGGATAGCTGGATTAGGGGTACATCTGGAAGCGTTGGATCAGGCGGTGGGGATGGTGCTCGCAGAAAGTCTGTGACTCTACTTCTGCGAGGAGCCGTGTATCGATAGCTCGGTACTGTAGACGTCCCCGAACGACCCGGGAGGGAAATCCCATTTCGTTCATTTGGGCTCACTACAGTTCAGGACTCAAATTGTCACGATTCTTAATCTGATCTCACAATGTGCAATGTGAGATTGATAAATCACCAAAGAGTCCAAATCCGACAAATCGTTTTGAGAAAACAGCTTTTTAGAAAGAAGTGCCAAACATGGACTACTTTGCCAGATACAGAGTCGCCACCTAAATATTTTTTTATGGAGGAATTTAGGAAACCCTGACTCGTTTGCCTAAGGCCACGTGTCCATCATCACCAAAGTTACCTCGGCTCGGGAACTTGGGTACGATTGGGGAAGGTCAGCTATGAGCACCCCCGCTCGCCCGATCCGAAGATCGGCCTCTACTAACCATGATATCTAGTTTTGAAAACATTATATGTTCTTATTCCGATTAATTAGCTAATCTTACTATGTGATGTGCACAACACAAAAGTATAGACTAGATCGCCTAATTTGGAACAAAGCATCGCATATCCGTTTGTTTGGAAATCGGTTTAAAATTTGCTACTCACAAGTAGGCTAAAACATGGATTTCGGTAAGTTGTTCCAACTCAAATAATCCAACCTTCACCCACAGAAATTCAGGCAGATATATCACATAAGCACATAGCCACATGGTAAGTATGCTGTCATGTTAACATTCACACTCATGCGAGATGCTAAAGCATAAATACTTACAGTGTACTCCGAGCCAAAACAAAGAACATGTTAGCAATCAAACGTATGATCCAAGTCCATGTTAAATGGCTAATGCATCACAGGCAAAATGCAATCTAGAATAGGCTCGGCTAATCCTAGGATGGCATGTGAAATGCAACAAGTAACATGTATTGAAGTTAGATTTGAAATACTATGCAGTTAGCATGATACACCGAGCTCGGTGTATGCAATACTGATGAATGAGTGCACGCATGCATAGCATAAGGTATGCTAAATTAAATATGCCCTAGTACTAACCATCAAAAGCAAGTAAGTAAAAGGGAGAAAGAAATGGGGGTTGGAAGACATACACACACACACCCACACTTATTACACATTCGCCCTCGCTCGGAGGGACCAAAAGAATAATACAAATTAATTAACCTACAGGCTAATTAATTATTACAGACCACTTAACTAGTTAATCAAATTAACTAAGCTAAGAAAGCAATAAAACAGCCTCGGGAAGAGGGTCCAATGCATGCGTGCTCAAGTTTGCTCGGAAATCCGTCACCATGCACAAGCTGCCTCTGTTTACTCTGCTCTGCTCTTCTGAAAATTGCACAAGTCCCAAGGAACACTCTCTAAACACTATGGAGCATCACCAACCAAGGGGAAACATCACCGACCATGGTAGAACGGTCATCGACCAAATATTCAGCTCTCGGCCATCCATCATTGGTCGATCGGCACTTTATGCAGTCGACCGGCCATATTTATCTGCAGAATCCTGTTTTGACAGCAGCAAAGGGCAAACATGGCATGGCAATGCATTTCAAGCAAATGTTTGCACAAACACCCTTCTTATCATGTTCATGACTCAAAGGAGGATGGTTCTCGACCCTCGGGCCACCAATCGCGCATTTCAATGCGTGATAGCCAAAGAGGCCAAGTTGTGCATTTTAATGTCAAATGTAATGCACATAAACACATAAGGAAACCAACCTCAATCATGGTGATTCAAGAGGCAAGGCATGCATGCCAAATGCAACCTAAGCATGTGAGCTAAGTATGCAATATGAGCATGAGGATATGTAATATGAAGGTGCAAGCATGTAACAAGTATGCAAGCTAACAAGCATACAAATGATATGTGACAACATGTCAAGCGAACATGTGACAACAGGTTAAGTAACTACAAGGGGAATGCATGCTAAATGCAACACAACTTTAAGCATGCAACAACATGCCATGCGCCAAGTATGTGACAGTATGCCTATGGGCCAAGTATGCGACAATATGCAAGGCAAATGTACACACAAACATTCATGCACACAATGGTCCAAAAGTTCAGCATGAGGGAGTAACTTTTAAGCCCAAAATAGTGGCTAATATGCTAAGCACATGAAGGCCAAAACACATACAAACATGCATGCACTCATGGCCCAACTCTTAAGCATAAGGAAACAACTTTTAAGCACACTTAAAAGATGATAAACATAGACTAATGGCAAGCATAGCAAGCTCTGAAAATACATGAGGAATGATGCCAAATCAACCTATCAATGCAAGCAAGGCATGCAACTATGTCCAAAACTCAAGGCAAGCCAAGCGGCTTAAACCATGGCTATATGAAGCAAGTCCCAAAGGGCCATGGAGACTCAAAACCACCCCAAGGCAGACCAAAACAAGGTCAAAGGCACACCTAGATGGCATCTAAATGGCCTAAGTCTAAAGGCATGCAAAAGGGTCCAAACATGGAGCATGAAACACCAACCTTTTAAAGCATTAAAGGAGCATCAAATGCAAGCATACAAACATGCCACAAGGACTGAAATGATGTTATAAGTGGTGCCAAACCACTAAAAACAAGCCCAAGTAATGCAATGCTCAACACTCACACACCCAAGGCTAACAAGCCAAAATACAAGGTGGCTATACAAAACATGTCACGAATGGCCAAAACAACTCCAAACAGGCCTTAAGCATACTAAGACATGCATAAAAGCTTCACAAAGCTAGGCCAAAAACATGCTAGAAACAAGGCTCAAAGCACAAAGCATGTTAAGGTAATTCATGGCATTACAAGATAAGTATGATAAGCAAGCATGGTGTATCTAAACCAACTTAAAACAGTGTTATATCATGGAAAAATAAGTACAAATACTAGCTAAGACATGGCCAACATGAACTCAACAATGGTGCTCACACATGAGGCTAAAATGACAACTTTTGAAGATAACAAGGAGAGGGGATGACCCTCTCCTTCTTAGGACCTCAAAGCACCATCCCCACCACTGAAATCCCTCTGGATTTCGGTGGTAAGGAGGCCTAAACAAGGTGGTCCCAGAGCTCACCAAATTAGCACAAAATGGGGGCCAAACAAGGCCTAAGAGGGGTCAAACAATCCCAAACACCAAAATAACCTTAAACAAATATTTTATGCACTTAAAATCAGAACTTTTATATGTTATAAGTTAAGCTCAAAAACAGATGCAAGGATGGCTAAAAGCCTATGCAAAAATGAGGAATAAAGGGGTAAAGTTCTTACCCTTGAAGACCTTCTTCACAAGGACCACTCTAGCCCCTTCTCCAAGCTTAGATCAACTCAAGAACTCTGAAAATCACTCCTTAGTACCTCAGTAGCTGAAGGAAAGTGTAACTCTAAGTATTTGTGTGCAAAACTATGAACAAAACATCTTAATACACACACAATATGGAAGAGAGGGAGATATAGAGATAGAATAGATACAACTATGCTAACCCTAATCCAGAGCTCTAGAACTTAACCTTCTAAACCTACTGGAGGGAGGAGGAGGCCTCCCTTCATAGAGGATCACTCTTGTAAAGCTTACAAAACAAGCTAAGCAAGAGTGAAATCCCTTCATACACGTGTATGAAGGGGGTGCAAAGTGGGTGCCAGCTAGCACAAAGTATTTTCCAAAAGCAGATGCATAGTGGTCGGCCAGCCAAAAATGCCAAATTGACCAAATAAATGGTCGACTGACCAAACAGAGTGCCGACCGACCAAACATTTGGCCGATGGCAACAAAACAATGGCCGATGGCCTCAAGCCATAGCCGGTGAGATGTGGGGATGGCCAACAAGCCATTCCCTGCTCCTCAAAAGCAAAACACAAGTGTTTGGTGCAAAACCAAACACAAAACAGGCAAGTAGAGAGGTTTTGAGGCAATGCGCGCGGCCGAGAACTCAAGACGAACACGAACATGGATGATCACCGAGTGTTCAAACGGTGACATCCAAGTCTTGAGAATGGTCAAAAATGGGGTGTCTACAGGTACGTAACCGAGAAGGTCGTGGCAATCTCGGTGATGATACTGTAGCACGGCTCTGATGACGACCTTGTTTGGGTTGAAGTAATTCGCTTGCAAGGCTTCGATAACTGCAAGGAAAAGAGCGATTAGTACAAAATAGTAATGGAAAATAATTTGACCGGTAAGTGAGCACGACTTACATGTCGAACCGAAGTTCTTGCTGATGTACCAGCCGGGTATATTAGCCGTCTCATAATTCCCAAATACCCAAAAAAAGTCATCATCATACATATCTTTATCTGAGGTGCCGGTTACCAGCTTTTTCTTGCCTGGTCTAATCTTCAAATAGTAGTTAAACCCGTCGGCTGTATGCCCAAGGGTATATTGGCGCAAAATCTGTGAATCCTAGGTTCAGGCCAAGTCGGTTGTTCAGCTCAGCTACCCTGTTTATTATTCTGAAGGTGTTTGTCGAAACTTGTGTCGACGCTAGCCCGGTACGCTTTAGGAACTCACACATTAGAGGCAGAACCGGGAAGCGTAAACCTCCCTCGATTATGGACAGCACGGTGAAGGGACATTGATCTAGTCTACCCCAAGGGGTGGTGTCTTCTACACCGAGCTCAAGGTGGACATCTTTAGGGACGCCATACTCCTCCCAGAACACAGCTAGTGCGCCCGGCATATTAATGAGGAAGCGGTAACGCCCCATGTGAAGTTGACTTGTTTCAGCACGGCGAGGTTAGTTTGGCAAAGTTTCATGCGATGGCTACTCGGCCTTTGAGAGCCCTGGTGTTGGTGTCTGGTCTCCTAGGACTTTGTAGTGAAAGCCAAGTGTAAGTGGCAGCGCGGTCGCACAAACGAGCTCGACTTTAGCTCGGTCACAGGAAGTGCAGCAGCACCTCAGTCACAATGGTATACCCAGAAGCTCGGTCGCTCAAGCGGACCAGATATTCACCTGGTCGAGCGGTCTAGCATTCTGTTACCTTGGTTCCCACACAAGTCTTAAAAAACTTATAACTTGCTTGGTTCTATTATGGTTTGGGATCAAACAAAGACCAGGATCTCGGTCGGTTTCAGATTTTGGCACCTTCATCACAGAAGATGATGAACAGTTACAAGGATGGTTTTTGCGATTACAGTGGGAAGGAACCCTAACCTAACTTAATTCGACGCCCTGAAACCCACAATCGTTATGCCCTAGACTCACCTATGTGGGATGATTCCTAAGAATGAAAAGGACTTACCAGTTTAGGGATGGAGGACCTTTCCGCGCGACGTTGGTGAGTCTAGATCCACCAAGAGGATGCTTCGAGTATGTTTGCGATATAGTTTTGGACCATAAGGTTGCAAGGGGAAGAAGATGCACAGTAGAGTAAGAGAGTGAAGGGACATACGATATATATGTATATAAAAGCAGAAAAGACGTCAAAATTTGAAACTGAAGAGACGATGTGTGACGACTGGGTTGGCTCGACGAGGCCAATTGACAAGAGACACGTGATGGTGATAAGACTGTTGTCAGAATTGAAGAGACAGGAAGTAACGTTGAAACACCAACCGAGCTGATTGGTGGTTCTGGCCGAGGAAGGTAATCTCGGTCACGCTGGCGCAGACGGGATTAAGGGGCAATTGAGAGGGTGATTCCTTGATCTGACTTTGGACCGAACTCGCTTGGGCCGGGCTAAAAGGGGCCAAGCTTATTGGGCCGAGCTGAGTCTGTGTGATCAGCGGGCCCCTGGGTTTAGGACCCCGGTTCGGTTGTGCACGAGTAACCTTGGCTCGCTAGCCCGATGGGATGGCGCACTTCAGTGAGACATGACTTCCAAGCAAGTACCAACCGGGCAGGAGAGCTGTCAGAATTAAAGAACTCGGCCGGAGTACTGCTCGCTGGGAAGCGATTATGGAAACCGGTCAAAAGGAACGGTTGCGTCGGCAGGTTGTGGTGTTGCGCTGTCAGTAGCCTGGTTGGAAGTGTTACACGGTTGCACGGCATCGCGTAGGAGGTTCCGCGAATCGTACACTAATTCTGTTTGGCGGTTTTGTTAGGTAGGGTTTAGCTGTTTTAGCGCTGACACGTGGGAAATGTGAAACGGGAGCAGGTCTACGTGTCCCAAGAGAAATGGGCGCGAAAGTGTGCTCAGAAGGTATATAAACATGATTGCGCCCACCATGCTGGGCATGGAACATCATCTAGTGAGAGAAACACGAACACATTGTCTTCTCTCTCTTTTCTCTCTGAGTGTGCGCTGACTTGACCATCGGAGGGGTTTTCTGGCGACGCATTGCCGGGTAACTCACCTTCATTGTGTTCGCAGGTTGATCGGAGGAAGGCGCAGCTTGAACGCGAGGAGTACAGGTGGTATTGGATATTTGCTCCCCGTACAGAAATTTATTACATATGTACTTACTAAAGATGGACTTCATGCAAGAAGTGTAAATTATTTCAATTTCATTCTCAGGATTAGAAGTACAAAAAATATACACAAAAAATATATGAATAAACAAGATTTTATAAAATTTACTTGTGAGTCACACTTCTTGAAAATTCTATAATTCATTTATTTTTTGTATTATATTTTATGTTTAGTTTTTGTCCTTTTTTTATATATAGTTTTCTTGTTTTCTTTTAAAAGTTTATTTTTAAAAATTAATTAATAAATAAATAAACCATTTTCTATTTCAAATAATTTTATTTTTGTTTTTATTTTTTCTTAAAGTAGTTTTAGTTTTAAACAACTACTTACTCTTTTTTATTTTTTATGTATATTGTAATTTTATACATTTTAAGTGTGTGATATTTTCACTAATATACTCAGAAATACACTATGAAAGAAGTATTATGTGAAAATCAAGCAAGAAGAAAAAAAATAAATAAAACAATACGGTAAATGTGGAGCAAAGATCAAAGATCAAAACTCCCAAAGCAAATAAGCAAACAAGCAAACAAACAAGTATAATATGATGTTTAAGAATAGATATTTGAAAATTTACAACAAAATTTTATAACTTTTTTTTTTTTGCTAAAAAAATTCTATTTGGTACTAGCTAAATAAAATGGCTTTTAAAATAGTTTTTTTTTTCTTTTTTTTTTTTTTAATTTGAAATTAAAATTATAGTAAATTTATGTAAGCATAATTGCTAACAACATTTTTTTACTTAATCTATAATACTTATATTGACTATCTTTTTTGGTTTATTTTTTTAAGTATTTATATAGAAGTAAAAAAATTTCGTTATGAATAAATTTTTTCTTAATTTAGTTATAAATTTTGCCTATACATTATTTTTAAATTTTGAATAAAAATAAACATAAAACAATTGATTAAAAATATGCCGCATTTGTTATATTTCTTTTTCTATGTGTAAAACAAATTTTAAAAAAATAAAAATCACAATTTATATATATATATATATATAAATAATTATAAACACAAGTGGAACACTAATTAAGGTAATGCAGAAGTTATTTATAAGTATAGAACAGACAGATATTATAATTAACAAGTGGAGGAGTCGGAGATTATTATTGGAGTGCCAAGCAAAGTTCATGTGGCCGATTGTGGTGGTGGGTGGTAGATGGAGGCGGAGAGAATGGAGTTGAAAAAATAACGGCGATTTAGAGTATTAATTTTAATGTTTTAATAGAACATTAATGACATGACGAGAAAAAAAAATATAAAAAAAATAAAACTAAGATCAAAACATCGCATTACAGTAAATAAAGTCTATTATCAACTCATTAGAATTGGTTGGTGGGGAGGGGGGGCGGAATGTTTTAATAGAATATTAATGACATGATGAGAAAAAAAATATAATAAAATTAAACTAAGATCAAAATATCGCATTACAGTAAATAAAGTCTGCTATCAACTCATTAGATTTTTTACCGCATTACAATAAATAAAGTCTACTATCAACTCATTAGATTTTTTGGGAGGGGTAATGAGTTGATAGTAGACTTTATTTACTGTAATGCAATAAAAAATCTAATGAGTTGATAGTAGACTTTGTTGGACAATCTTCACTGTATTTAAAAGATTTAATTCTATTGTATACAAAACAACAACTAGAATTTAAAGAAATAAAGAAAAAGAGAGAATTTGTTTTATTAAAAAAATCAAACTCGAAATAATAAATAAATAAATAAAAACAGATTTTATTTTGTTACAAAAACAAAATTAAAATCTGATTTAAATAAATAACAATAACACAAAAATTAATTAAATAACTTACTTGATTTAATTTCTTCGAATTATAATATGATCAAGTCCAGTGTTTGACACTGTGTCCTTAAGACAGATTCGTCCTCTCCACGGTGCTTTCAGAATGTGGACGTCTATCTCCCAGGATAAAATGATCTACTACAAACAATAGCAGCACTACAAATTGTTTGTCTAATGAACACACAAAGTGTTTATACTCTCTCTGACAAGAAAATAATGCAGCAAAATGAAGAGGATGTTTGCAGAATTATGAAGGACGAAAATTAGAGTTCCTCAAATCCAAATGAGGGTTGTCCTATTTATAGATGGAATGGTGGCTCTAGGTTTTTGAATTGAACAGGTATGATACCTGTTGGTTTTGAATTCAAACAGATTTGAATCTGTTGGGTTACAATTCAAACGGATAACAAAAATGGGAAGGGCCTTGTTTGGGTGTACAGTAAATCCGGATCAGATTATTTCCGGTTTAATACGGGAAGGGCCCTGTTTGGATGTACAAAAAAACCAAACTAGTTTAATTTGAATTCTGGATTTTATTTTACCAAAAATAAAATTAAATTCAAATGTTTTTGACCCAAAAAGATTAGTATTGGGCGGAACAAGCCCAACCCAACCTCACACCACGCACCCGTGCTTAAGCCCAGGCCCAGCCCAGCCCGCCCGACCGGACGGAAGGCAGAGATGGCGCGCGCGCGCGTGTGTGGTGATTTTTGGGTCTAATGGGTCAAGCCCATTTTGCCCATAACCTCTCCCTCTAAAACACTTGGGTACCCTTTGGGGCACACCCCAAGTACCAAACCCAAGCCTTATAAACCCATTCAAAACCTCCCACCAAATCAATGTGAGACAAGCCATTTTACAACCTTAAGGAATTTCCACCAAAACTCCATTTCTATGGAGCACACTTTGGCTTCAATTTTCCATTCACTCAGTAATGGTTTTGAACAACCAAATATACCATGCGAATCACAACGCGGCATAGAACGCGTTACCACTTTGACCCGTGAAAATCGACGCACGGAGCCCACCTAAAAAATAGACCGAACTTAAGAAAAAATTCTGGTTTTATCCAGAATTTTATAACCATTTCCAACAATCCCCTACATGAATGGAATTTGATGACAACGGAAATGCAACAAAATGCAGATTTATCGAAAGAGTATAAGTCGAAAATATCTTACATCAGGATAGGTAGTTTTCGGCCTTGAACCTTCCCTAGTGATAACCTATCGAACTTACTGGCTAACCAATGGACGTGATGCCTTGAATTGTTCAGCCGTTTATGTAAGCCAAGACAATAGATTTCACACAAAATATCTTCTAACACATCGTGGTTCTCACTGTTGTGTTCATTTTGGCCTTGAACGCGCCTGGTTTTCATAAGTGTTTCTAGAGAATTTAGCCTCTTCATTCTCATAGAACCGGCCCCAGTTCAACACTTATATAGGTGATTCTTATTGTGAGTATCTCCTTATATCCTTATACCTCTGCAGACAACATATGTTACAGATATCACCCTCACCATAGGAATGGGTAGGGAATTTTAATCCCTTTGGTGATTTCTGGCGAGCCATACATAACTTAGTTGTCCCTTTGAACTTAGTTCTTGGGATCTCCAGTCATATAAGTAGGGTTACCATTATGACGACTCTTATGTAATAGGCTTTAATCTCATCCCCTTTGATGAACTATACACTAGCTCTTTTGTCAAACCTTTTGTTAACGGATCCGCAATATTCTCTTTAGATTTTATATAATCTATTGAAATTATTCCGTTTGACAACAATTGCCTTACGATATTATGTCGACAACGAATATGTCGTGACTTTCTGTTATACATATGATTCTGTGCTCTGCCTATTGCAAATTGACTATCACAATGAATGCAAATAGCTGGCACAAGTTTTGGCCACATTGGAATGTCTTCTAAGAAGTGACGAAGCCATTCTGCTTCTTCTCCTGCTTTGTCCAAGGCAATAAACTCGGATTCCATTGTGGATCGTGCGATGCAAGTTTGTTTCGTGGATTTCCAAGAAACAGCAGCACCTCCTAGAGTAACGACATATCCACCTGTGGATTTTGAATCTTTAGTATCCGATATCCAATTTGCATCACAATAACCTTCAAGTATTGCTGGATATCGAGTAAAGTTCAAACCATGATCACGGGTAAATCTTAGATATCTAAGAACCCGAATGATCGCTTTCCAATGGTCTTCTCCGGGGTTACTAGTGTACCTACTCAATTTACTGATAGCATAAGCTATATCAGGACGAGTAATATTCATTAGGTACATTAGGCTTCCAATGATTTGGGAGTATTTTAACTAAGACACAGCATCATCTTCATTTTTCGATAAATAAAGACTAATATCTACAGGTGTTCTAGCTAAATTCAAATTATCCTTGATAAATTTATCAAGAATTTTCTCAATATAATGAGATTGAGATAATGCATATCCGTCAGATGTTTTAGTAATTTTCATTCCTAATATAACATCTGCGACCCCCATATCTTGCATATCAAATCTTTTGTTAAGCATCAGCTTAGTTGATTTGATAATGTTTTGACTACTTCCAATAATAAGCATGTCATCCACATAAAGACAAATTATGACATATCCTTGGTCAGTATTTTGAACATAGACGCATTTGCCACATTCGTTTATCTTAAACCCATTGGTAAGCATTGCATGATCAAATTTTTCATGTCATTGTTTAGGTGCTTGTTTTAATCCATAAAGGGATTTTACAAGTCGAAAATTTTTCTTTTCTTGCCCCGACACTACAAACCTTTCGGATTGCTCCATATAGATCACTGCATTTAGATCACCATTTAAGAAAGCTGTCTTAACATCTATTTGATGTATTTCTAAATTAAACAACGCTGCTATAAAAATAAGCATGTGAATGGATGTTATTCTTGTCACAAGGGAATATGTGTCAAAAAAATCCAAACCTTTCTTCTGTCTGTAACCTTTAACTACAAGTCGTGCTTTATACTTGTCAATTGAACCATCTGCTTTCATTTTTCTCTTGAATATCCATTTATATCCAAGAGGTTTAGAACCTGGTGGAAGATCCACCAATTTCCAAGTATGATTTTATATAATGGATTCAATTTCATTATTAACAGCCTCTTTCCACAAAGGTGCTTCAGGACCTGTCATTGCTGCCTTAAAGCTTTGAGGTTCATTTTCTAACAGGTATGTCAGAAAATCTGGACCAAAGGATTTTGAAGTTCTCGCTCTCTTATTTCGTCTTGGTTCATCATCAGTTAAATCCCGTTGGTCAAGACTATTACTAGTCTCTTGTGTTTGATTGCCATTAGTCTCTTGACTTTGTGTACAATCATAAGTTCTTTTCTGTGAACTTAATTCCTATCCTTTCTTGTAAGAAAAGACATGTTCAAAAAACACAACATTCCTTGACTCTATAATAGTGTTCACATCTATATCAGGTATTTTTGATTTATAAGTCAGAAACCGATATGCACTACTATTCTGAGCATAACCAATAAACACACAATCTACTGTTTTTGGTCCAATTTTAGTCTTTTTAGGAACAGGAACTTCAACTTTTGCCAAACACCCCCACACTTTTAAGTATTGGTAGGAAGGCGGTCGACCTTTCCACAATTCATAAGGAGTGTTGTTGGTTTTCTTGTGGGGTATTCTATTAAGAAAATAATTAGTAGACAATATTGCTTCCCCCCACAAGTTCTGTGGTAAGCCTGAACTTAGTAACATGGCATTCATCATTTCTTTGAGGGTTCTATTCTTCCTTTCAGCAATTCCATTTTGCTGTGGAGAATAAGGGGCTGTAGTTTGGTGAATAATGCCATGTTGTGCACAAAATTCATTTAATGGTGTATCATATTCACCACCCCTATCGCTTCCAATATAAATCAATGAATTTTAAAACAAATTCAAGAAAAAACCAAAATAATTATGACTACTCAAGTCAGAATTAATGTTTTGACAAAATCATATCCTCATAAAACACTTGGGTACCCCTTGGGGCACACCTTAAGTACTAAACCCAAGCCTTATAAACCCATTCAAAACCTCCCACCAAATCAATGTGGGACAAGCCATTTTACAACCTTAAGGAATTTCCACAAAAACTCTATTTCTATGGAGCACACTTTGACTTCAATTTCCCATTCACTCGGTAATAGTTTTGAACAACCAAATATACCACGTGAATCACAACGTGGCATAGAACGCGTTATTACTTTGACCCGTGAAAATCGACGCACGGAGTCCACCTAAAAAATAGACCGAACTTAGGAAAAAATTCTGATTTTATCCAGAATTTTATAATCATTTCCAACAGACTTTATTTACTGTAATGCGATATTTTGATCTTCGTTTAATTTTTTTATTTTTATTTTCTCATCATGTCATTAATATTCTATTAAAACATTAAGGTCCCCCATCAAATTCTAATGAGTTGATAATAGACTTTATTTATTGTAATGTAATGTTTTGATCTTAATTTAATTTTTTTATATTTTTTTTTCTCATCATGACATTCATATTCTATTAAAACATTAAAGTTAATACTCTAAATCGCTGTTATTTTTTCAACTCCCTTCTGTCCGCCTCCATCTACCAACCACCACCACAATCGGCCACATGAACTTTGCTTGGCACTCCAATAATCTCCGACTCCTCCACTTGTTCACTCTAACGAATTTCATGAAGAATTGGAGTAGGCTAGTTTCAGAACCATTTTGACTGCGGCCGGACTGACCTGACCACACTAATTTTCAGACAGATAAGCGCGTGCTACGGTTTACGCGGCTAATCTATAATTATATCCAACACCCCTCAAATACCATCTACCTTACATAAAAGAATCTCCACGTAATCTGACCTTCCTACCCACTCTCCCTCGCAAGGTCTCCCCGTCCATATTAGTCAAATTAATGGAAAATTATTTTAATATTTTCAAAATATTATATATGTCTGTACCAATTATCATTTAATATATTTGGGTCAAGTTTAGAAAGACTAAAAAAAGTGTATTTTTTATCTTTCTGAACTAAAAAATTGATGTTGAAAATATGGATGTTTGGGTTAACTTTTTGACTTTTTATTGAAAAATGTGTAATAAAAAATTGTAAAAATTGATTTGTAGAATCTGACCTTCCTACCCACTCTCCCTCGCAAGGTCTCCCCGTCCATATTAGTCAAATTAATGGAAAATTATTTTAATATTATTAAAATATTATATATGTCTGTACCAATTATCATTTAATATATTTATTATATTCTCTAATCATTTTAAGATTGTTTGAAATGTTTTAAATAAATATATTTTTTAATTTTTTTTATGAAATATAAATTAAATTTAAAGTGATATAATAAAAAAGTGATGTGATTTAAATGAGATAATATAGCTTAAATAAAATAATAATTTTTTAACTTTTTAAAGTGATGTAATATAATATCACCTATTTATTCCCTTTCTTAATTATAATATTATAAAATATTATAAATTCATATATGAAATTACTGAATAATTATCTCAAATTAATTACAACCAAACACCACCACAAGGTATACAAGGTATACCCGCACTAACCCATTAAAAAAATAAATAATAATAATAATAATAACAATTAATTAATTAATTAAAATCCTATAAGTACTTTACTCTCCAATACTCTGTACTCTCACCCACACCAATCTCTCTCTCTCTCTCTCTCTCTCTCTCCACTATAAATGTGTATATCTGTTTCTATACATAATCTTTGATTCCATTGATTCGGGTCTGGGGGCCGGGTTCCTCGTGCTCTGGTTTTCCGATGTATTGCCGGCGAGTAAACTTATATCGCCAGAGAGAGATGAGATTTGGATGTTGATTTGCTAAAAGTTTTGGAGGATTTTGATTTTGGTTGTTTGGCGGGTGAGAAAGTGAGAGAAAATGGCGGAGGAGGATGGGGGTTGGAGGAAGAAGAAGTTGGGGATTTTGTTGAGCTTGGTTGTGATGATGTTTTCAGCAACGATAAACGAAGCGACGGCGTTTCGAAGGGAGCACAATAACGCATACGCGACGATGATGTATATGGGGACACCCAGAGACTACGAATTCTACATCGCGACACGTGTCATGCTTAGATCTCTCCGTAGACTCGGCGTCGATGCCGATCTCGTCGTCATTGCCTCCATCGATGTTCCTCCCCGTTGGGTCCAAGCTCTGTAAATCTCTCTCTCTCTCTCTCTCTCTCTGTGTCTGTGTCTGTGTCTGTGTCTGTGTGTGTTTATGCCTTTGTCTCTATCTTCTTTTTTTTGCCGCTAAAGTTCTCTTTTCAGTCTTAACTATTCAGTAAATCTTTGTTAATTTAGGTTTTAAATTTTTATTATTTTTTTTATAAATTTTAGGTTGTGTTTGGGGGTTCTGAAAACAAAAATTAAAACAAAGGATCAAATTTGATTTCTATACATCAAATGGTTGAGGGGGTGGGATCGACAATTATTGTAAGTAAAGAATGAAAAATGTGGCGGTTTAAATATTATTTTGTAGGGTTATTGATGTAATTTATGTTAGTGAAAAAACTATGTCCAAAGTTATTTGTAGAGATATAAATGTAGATATTTGGGAAATTCTAGTATACACCCCTTAAAAACAAATAAAAAGGCCCCTAATTATGTTATTTACAAATTTCTTTTTTCGTTACGACTCATCAGCTTTTTAGTAATGCCTCATATTAGTTTAGTTACGGCGTTTTTTCCTTTTTTTTTTTTTTGTTCTTGTTTTGACTCAGAAAATTGAAGTTGTGTCATTTTTCTTTTCAGATATAAGGTGCATATGGTGCACATCCCCGTGTTTCCCAAGTTATTTAGGCCAAGTTTGGCATGTTTTGAAAAAGATAAAAAGTTAAAAAGTCACTATCTTATTTAAGTCACATCATCTTATTTAAGTCACATCACCTCTCTAACACATCATTTCAAACCCAATCCAAACCCAATCCATATTTCATAAAAAGTCAAAAAGTACACTTATTTAGATCATCTCAAACAACCCCTTATTCAAAAACTTACACTTTTATGCTGCGGGGATTTGGGGAGGGATTTAGAAAGGGAAAGGGAAAAGGTGTGTGAAACTATGTGAAATATAGGCATGTTTTATTCACATTTCACATACCTTTTCTATTTTCCTTTCCATATCCCTCTCCAAATTCCCCAATCAAACACATCATTAAATTTTGCAATCACAAAAAAAGAAAAAAAATGGAAAAAAAAAGGAGTTCTAATATATTAATTCTATTGTTACATTACAACAAATAACATAAACATTTACAATTGACCTTTTGAAATCATATAAGAGTTAGCCGGCTGTGAGTTGTGCTGGGGTTCAAGAAAGTGGGCTAGGTGTTCGACAAAAGTGACATGAGCCAATTGTGTATTCAATGCAATGGTTTAGGGCATTCATAATTGAAAACTAGGCTGATTCACACACACACACACATTTTAAAAATCCAGGGTATTCATTGAATACCGTGTCATAGTGCAGAGCTGTTCGATTTGACTTCAGGATTCTTGGCCAATTTGCAATTTTTAGACCAAGTTTGGACCAACCAAAGTGTAGAATGAACCTACCCAATCCATGACGATTCAGATTGGCTGTTGTTGGCCATGATGGGTCTATTGTATTGTATAAAGCTTGGTTTATTCCTTAGTGTTTTTTTTTGTTATTTCTATAATGCAAAAATGAAAATGATACAATGATCATGTGTAGTAAAAATGTCTACTCAAAACATAGTCATAACTAATACCATTGGAATGTACAAATTAACAATACCATTTATAAAATTTTGTAAACCATTAACTTGAGAATCAAACCGCTTGGTTGGCATTTTTAGACCTAGAATCAAAACAATCCTTTGTTAAAACCAAATCAAACCAACCCAATCTATACAAGCCAGATTGGTTCAGTTTGCAGATTATTCAATTCTTTTGTGCACTCAAGCACGTGGAATGGTGAATAGGAATTGTGCCCTTCTTGTATCGCCACACTTCCAAAATGAAAAATTTCTTATATTGCCACTCTTCTCCAGAATGACGTTGACCCTAGTCATGTTTCTCATGCATTGAATCTATGTCTGTAACTTTAATGTTAAATTGTTCTCAATGAAATATGAAATTTCCTATGAAGCAACGCCCTCTTAATTGTGCAGCTGTATAGCCAAATGTGTTTTCTGGTCCTTGCACAATCGTCGTGCATGTTGTGCTTTTTTGTTTTGAAGGCTGCACCTTAGTTGAGTGCCCTTTTCTAGCTCAGCAGCTTATGGCCCTCTGCGACCAATGAATTTAAAAGCGCTGTTTTTTTTTTTTGATTGGCTAAAAGAGCTGTTACTTAGACACACAAACTGAAACGAATCCCTATGGCCCAATTTTTTTTTAAGTAGCTTATAATCTGTACTCTTAAAATGGAAGCATTAGTGAATCTCAATATCTACTAGCAATGCAATAACTGCTTGTAACAGCTTCAATGTGTTTCTGCTCCAGCCTCCCACCATATGCACACTGGTGCGTGCATATACTTCACAATGTGGAACACCCTTGCTCAATCAAAATCCTGATCAAATGATGATGATTTTATCCTTCTTTATTTTTAATTTCAGTAGTAACAAGATTTTAAACCCTACATATGCAATCCAATCAACTTATCTTATCACATCATAAGATCCATAACAATATTGTTTGGGGAATGTGTCTTTTCTTTTTACTTGTTTCATAAAATCCAAGAAAATACACAAAAAGTAAAAAAACAAATTAAGGAAAAATTGTATCTTAGATGTTCAAAATGAATTGAATGTTTCCACTTTGTTATTCAGGGAACAGGAAGATGGGGCGAAGGTGATGAGTGTAGAGAATCTGAACAATCCATACAAGAATCAACGCAATTTTGACAGGAGATTCAAGTTAACATTGAACAAACTCTATGCGTGGAAACTAGTGGACTATGACAGGGTGGTTATGCTTGATTCTGACAACCTCTTCCTCCAAAAAACAGACGAGTTGTTCCAATGTGGTCAGTTTTGTGCAGTTTTTATCAACCCCTGCATCTTCCATACTGGCCTCTTTGTATTAGAGGTAAAATCTACCTCTTACATTTTTGTGTTGGAGTTTTCCTACAGCTACTCAAATCTACCTCCTCTGAATCATGTTCTAGATGGTGTACTGCTCAGAGATGCGATTCACTGAACATTAATACAATTTCTTATAGAGTTCTTTCAGATGTTTTACACTGAGTTTGGATCTTAGATTTGAGCAGGGATTTGTGGAAGGAAAGGAAAAGGGAATGGAAAAGTGATAAAATTGGCTTAGCTTTTTGTCACTCTTCCCTTACGTTTTCCTTATTCTTCACAAATCCCTACTCGGATCCAAGATTTAAACACAACCTTAATAGATGAAATATATAGGAGAAAAAGAAGGCCCTCCTTAGACATTGCTTCAAACTGAATAATTGGCGTAGTTTTAGCTTCTTTATGAAATCATGTACTGCCTGCTTCTTTTGAGCTGTCTAGGCTCCCTGAATGAGCTTTTTACTTATACATGTGCTACAAACCTATTTGCAATATTTGTTGTACTCGCTAATTATAGCTTGGAGTTTCTCAAAACTCATGTTTGGATATCAACAAAATTTCAATGAATTGATTTTCCAATAAAAAAAAAAATTAAAAAAAGAAGAAGCTACATGTTTTATAGAAACTGAGATTTTTATTTGGAATATGGAATTGCAGCCATCAATGAAGGTGTTCAATGACATGCTTCATGAGTTGGACATTGGGAGAAATAACCCAGATGGCGCAGACCAGGGTTTTATTGGAAGTTACTTTCCAGACTTGCTTGACCAGCCAATGTTCCACCCACCACTTAACGGTACCAAGCTTGTTGGAACATACAGACTTCCTTTGGGATATCAAATGGATGCCTCCTACTATTGTGAGTAACACAATTTTCTTTCACAATTTTCTAACTTCAAAGCTCTCCAACCTCTTTTTCCTTATTCCTTTTGGTTTGGATGCCAATTGTGGTTGACTCTCTACTGTCTTTTTGATTCCAGATCTTAGACTCCGGTGGAGTGTACCTTGTGGGCCTAACAGTGTGATTACTTTCCCTGGCGCACCGTGGTTGAAACCATGGTATTGGTGGTCATGGCCAGTACTGCCACTGGGTCTCCAATGGCATGAACAACGTCGTCAAACACTTGGGTAAAACCAAAATCCATTCAAATATCTTAGTTATATATTAACTAAATAGCCAGAGACTGAATAAATTATAGTTGACCATGTTACTTTTCATCAAACCAAATACTGCTATGTTTGGGTCTAGAGTTTGTTGGGAGAACGGGAAAAAAAAAAATGAAATTTTTTGTACTTGTCCATTGTTATGGGTAACCCAAAAAAAAAAAAAAAAACTTTCTAAGAAATCACTATGTATTTTGTTTTCATTTATTAACCAAACAAATGCAAAGAATTTAGCTTCTCTTTTTCATTTTTCTTTTCTTCTTTTTGCAAATTAAAATTTGATTTTAATTGGACCATACGACAGTAGATATATCTGTTTCACTATTCTAATTACTGATCCAACTATTTTTGCAGTATAATTTAATCTCACTCATTATCTTAACAATTCATAGCTTACAATTCAACAGGTATAGGGCAGAGATGCTGATTGTGTTGATCCAGTCAATATTTTACATTGGAATAATGGCAGTGACACGTCTAGCACGGCCTAGTCTATCTAAGCTATGCTACCGCCGCGCAGACAAGAGCATCTCATTAATACAAAACGGCCTCAAGTTGGTAGCTATGTGGTCCATTCTTGCTGCCTATATAATCCCTTTCTTCCTTATTCCTCGCACAGTCCATCCTCTACTTGGTTGGAGCCTCTACTTGCTCGGTTCTCTTGCACTTTCTTCCGTAGCGGTCAACGCCTTTCTTCTCCCGATGCTGCCTGTGTTAATACCATGGCTCGGGATCTTTGGGGTACTTTTGGTCATGGCATACCCTTGGTACCCAGATGGTGTTGTGAGAGCCCTATCCGTGTTTGGGTATGCCTTTTGTTATGCACCATTAGCATGGCTTTCATTGGTTAAGATTATGTCGTGCCTTCAAGTTTCACTTGAGAGGGAAGCTTTCTTGCCTAGGTTGGGTGAATCTACGCCATCTCCTGGGTTCAACAAGTTGTACTAGGACACATACCAGTTTGTCATGGTTCAATTCTCTGCGAAGGGATTTTCTTTGAGCAACTTGAAGTTCTTAAAGCTGGTTATTTTCGTTGGGGAAAGAAAATGAGAAGAAATCAATTTTTTGTTGTGGGTTGCCCCCTACTGCCTGTTTCCGGGCTAGTTATATATACACATACATTCTTTGGACAGAGCTAGAGAGGGCACTCCTATCAGTCTTACCATAGTTAATTTGACTATGCAATGGTATGAGAGATACTTTCCATGTAGAAACTGCTGTAATTTTAGATTTTTAATGTAATGGTGTTTCTTGGCTTGAGTTTGTTGTGAATCCATGATTGTAATTGGACCAAGTTGTATTAGTGACTCTGATTGTAATTGTAGTATTTTGGGTTCAAAAGCATTTAGAATTACTGAACACGATACCAAGGAGGGGAGGTGTTGATTTCGGTGGTTAGGATTCTGGTTAACTGTTGTTGGGTTGGAATGGGCAGTGATGGGCAAGAGACTAGAGGTGGTGGAGTGGGGAGTGGTGGTAAAGACTGCTCGAAGTTATATAGAGAAAAAAGAGTGAAGAAGGGAGGAGAAAAGAGAGAATGGCCTAGACTGTTTGAGTTATAATAAAATGCGCTTAAAATTGAATTTATTTACAATAATTATATTATTCGTGTAAATTTTATGTAAAAATAGAATTCTGTCGGGGGATTTGGTCATAACCCCCCTCACTATCTAATTTCTCTTTTAAAAGGAAATCCCCCTCACTATCTAATTTCTCTTTTAAAAGGACAAGAATTATATAAGTACTTTCAAAACTTCCTGATATTTTAAAACTTGTTTCTTTTACTATATTACCCTTATATCTATCAGCTCTCTTATTAAGACATTTTCATTATGTATTTCAGAGTAAAATTTTACTCTGTATGAAGTAAAATTTTATTCTGTATTAAAGTAAAATTTTACTCTGTATGAAAGTAAAATTTTACTCTGAATGAAAGTAAAATTTTACACTCTGTATAAAAGTAAAATTTTACTCTGAAAAATAAGTAAACTGTAAGACTCTGAAACTAAAAATAAAATTTTACTCTACATCATTCTCTCTACATTTTCACTATGTATTTCAGAGTAAAATTTTACTCTGTATGAAAGTAAAATTTTACTCTGAATGAGAGTAAAATTTTACACTCTGAAATTAAAAGTAAAATTTTACTCTGTATAAAAGTAAAATTTTACTCTGAAAAATAAGTAAACTGTAAGATTTTGAAGCTAAAAGTAAAATTTTACTCTGTATAAAAGTAAAATTTTACTCTGGTTCTGTCAAATGAAAAAAACAGAGCAATAGAACCAGAGTAAAATTTTACTCTGGTTCTATCAAATGAAATTTGATATTTACTCTGAAAAATCGATGGAACTTTGAGTTATAAGCTTTGAATCAGGCCTATAATCCTGTTTGGCAATCTTCACTGTATTTAAATTAATTAAATTCTGTTGTGTACTAAACAACAACCAGAATATAAAGAAATAAAGAAAATGAGAGAATATGTTTGATTACAAAAATCAAACTTGAAATAAAAATATATAAATAAAAAACAGATTTTATTTTGTTACAAAAACAAAATTAAAATCTGAATAAATAAACAAATAAAAACAACACTGAAAGTAAATTAAATAACTTACTTGATTTAATTTCTTCGAATTATTTTTCTGATCAAGTCCAGTGTTTGACACTGTGTCCTTAAGACAGATTCGTCCTCTCCACGGTGCTTTCAGAATTCGGACGTCTATCTCCCAGGATGAAATGATCTACCACAAACAATAGCAGCACTACTAATTGTTTGCCTTACGAACACACTAAGTGTTTATGTGAGATTAGATTAAGAGCTGTGACATTTGAGTCCGAACTGTAGTAAGCCCAATGAACAAAACGGGATTTCCTGGGGCGTTCGCGTTCGTCTACAGTTTCTGGCGACTTTGCTGGGGATTTAGAGAATTTGACTCAAACTCATGATATCTATGTAAAGGTGGCTTTTGGTTTTGAATTGAACAGGTATGATACCTGTTGGGTTTTGAATTTCAAACAGATAGCAATTACGGGAAGGGCCCTGTTTGGGTGTGCACTAATTCTAAAACAGTTTATTTCTGTTTGAAACCGGGAAGGGCCCTGTTTGGATGAACAAAAAATCCAAACCTATTTAATTTGAATTATGGATTTTATTTTAATAAAAAATAAAATTAAATTCAAATGTTTTTGGCCCAAAAAAGATTAGAAGCCACACCACACACCCGCGTCCAAGCCCAGCCCGCCCGACCGGACGGACGGCGGCGGCGCGCGCGCGTGGTGATTTTTGAGTCCAATGGGTCTAGCCCATTTTGCCCATAACCTCTCCCTCTAAAACACTTGGGTACCCCTTGGGGCACACCCCAAGTATCTCACCCTAAGCCTTATAAACCCTTTCAAAACTTCCCACCAAATCAATGTGAGACAAGCCAATTTACCACCTTAAGGAATTTCCACCAAAAACTCCATTTTCATAGAGCACACTTTGGCTTCAATTTCCCATTCACTCGGTAATGGTTTTGAGCAACCAAATATACCACGTGAATCACAACGCGGCATAGAACGCGTTACCACTTTGACCCGAGTAAATCGACACTCGGGGCCCACCTAAAAAATAGACCGAATTTAGGAAAAAATTCTAGTTTTATCCAGAATTTTATAACCATTTTGAATCAATCGATGTTTACTTTGAAAAACATTGAATCATGCCTATAATCCTTGAATCAGGCCTATATTCTGAAAATTTTAGAGAAATATCAATTTTTCATACCCCGGTTCTTCAGATTTTACAAATTTTTCAGATTTTTGAAACTTTGAGCTTTCAAACATCTTGAGATTTTTCATACACAGATTTTTCAGATTTTACTTTACATCTTTGA
Organism: Camellia sinensis; assembly: GCF_004153795.1. Classification (NCBI taxonomy): domain Eukaryota; kingdom Viridiplantae; phylum Streptophyta; class Magnoliopsida; order Ericales; family Theaceae; genus Camellia; species Camellia sinensis. The sequence continues at coordinate 802,602 of NW_021024631.1, read as the reverse complement.
GCTTTTGAGTTCGAATCAAATGATCGCCGAGACCGATCTATGCAATCATTCAAATCTGCGATCTTAAAGACTCAAAACACACATATATATAGATTAGAGATCGGAATATGTAGATATATATATATATATATATATTCGAATTCAAATCTCAAAACACACAAACAATTCAAATCTCAAAACACACAAACACACACATATATATAGAGATATATTCACAGTTTTGGTTGAAATCACGAGAGCTCCAAACGAATTCAATCCAAACCCTAGGAATGGAAGAGATAAGGAAAAGAGAGAATTATACTTTCGAGGTCTATTAAGTTCAATTTCGGAAGTATATATATATATATATATATAAAGCTCTTGATCTGGTTGGTGCTTTGTATATTTGGCTTGTTTGTTTCTCGAGAAATTATCAAAAGCAAAAAGAAAGTTTAGCATGGAGTGGCCTGCGTATTTGGACGAGTATGAAAAGCTCCTGACAACGATGAACATGAAAAATCAGATTCTTATTCCACCGCCTTTCCGATAATGAGGACTGCAAAACAGTGGGTTAACTCGAACCAATCAAGTATAAGAGGGTGGGGAAGAGAGTGGGAAGAATTAGTTAAGGGTATAATAGTCATATAAAATATTTAAATAATAAATTTTGTCCTTTAGGAAAAACTTTATAATTATGAGGGGGTTTAGAAAGTATAATTTTTTTCTTAGTCCTTTTAATAATAAAAGGAAAGTAAAGGGAGTTTATAGCTAAATTTCCCAATTCTGCCTGTACAAATTCCATTTCAGTAACTGTGACAAACCTTCCCATGGTAATTCAGTTGTAATTTTCTTTACCCCAAACAAGCACCACACCACTGTTTGTTATGTTTCTTGTAAAATTTAGGTTAAGTTTGACATCTTTTAAAAAAATCAAAAAATCAAAATCCTATTTAAATCAAATCATATTATTTAAGTTACATCACCTCTCTATCACATCACTTTAAACCCAATTCATATTTCATACAAAGATTAGAATAAGATATAAATATCTCACAAAAAATGAATTTTACATGCGAGTTTCACATCATCCCAGCCCCATCTTTTGTGAGATGTTAGTGTCTTGTTCTGTTTTTGATCTTATGTGCACACGGGATTGTTTGGCAACCCATCAAAAAGGTCTAAAAGCTAAAAAAATATCAAAAAAACTAACAAGTACTAAGCAAAGATTCATTTCCATTCACTCTACTTTCTGTATATATTTTTTTGTAAAAAATAAAAAAAAATCGTCACAAATATATTAATTTTTTTCATTTTATATTAGTCAAAAAATTTAAAAGTTATTAAAAAAAAAAACATGTTTCCACACAATTCTTTAGACTCTAAACTTGTTTGGGAATTGATTATTTTAATAATTTTTAATTTTTTATAAAACATATACTTGAAAAAAAGAAAAATTAAATGTGACCATTCATAACAATTTTTTGATTTTAAATTGTTTAGCTGCCAAACCATGCCTAATTGTTTATTCCTATAGATCCATGTGGCATGAATAAAAAAAAATAAAAAAAAGATCATGTGGTATTACAGTCAGTTACCAATTATTTGACTCCTGATTGACAACAAACTGTTTCGCTGCATTCTCTGCAATCATTCTGACACCTTCCCTGTTCTCTCTCCTATATTTTCCAATCGAAAAGACCGTTAAGTCACATTCCAAGATATGCAAGGGCATCTTTCTTTCTTGTAGTCCACACGCACCTATAATCAAGCCAATCACCATTAATAAACCAAAAATATTACAGATTTTTAAAAATTTATTAAAACTTTTATCAAATATCAATGAATGTGAGATTTTGTACACCCACATTTAATAGATATATTACTAATTTTTTTTTTAAATTTTTAATATTATTCTTAATAAATTGAGTAATATTAAAGGTTTTAAAAAATTTATTAAAATTTCTATCAAATATCTCAAATAAGTATTAAACTCACATGATATATATCTATACTCATATAGCAATAGGGGTGTTTGTTTTAGTTTTTCAAAGCTAACTAATGGTTTTTAGCTTTGAAAAAGTTATTTTGGACTGTTTGGTTAAATTTATTTCAAACAGCTTCTGATTCTAACAGCTTATTTTAATTCAAAAAAGTTGATTCTGAGAAGTTGCTCACCTCTTGCTTCTGATTATCGGCTTCTGCTGTGGACATGTTAATTTATGGTTATATTCTTAGATTTTTTTATTTTTTATTTTTTTAAAAATAGAAAAAGACCCAAATGAACTATAGATTATTATTATTATTTTTTATGAAAAATGTAGGCAGACAAAAAATAAAAATTAATTAAAAAAGCTATTTCACAGCTTATTTAATAAACACTACTCAATAACTTAAATCTATAATCCAACAGTTACACCAAACTGATTAACAATTTCTGATTAAAGTCATAATCTATAATCTGTTAAAATATAATCTAAGCTGTTTTAACAGCTACACCAAACGGGGCCAATGATTTATACCATTAAAAAAAATCACTAATAACACTAATGCATTGAGAATGTCAAAAAAAAAAAAAAAAAAACACGAGATGCCGTAGAGCGGAACCACTACCACATCATTAATGATGTTATTAGAGTATCATTTTTAGTACTCTTAACTATTTTTCATACTCATATGTCACATATAATAAAAATTTTGATAAAATTTTGACGATTCCTAATATTTTTTTAATATATTTTCTTTTCTTTTCTTTTATGAGAGGTATAATCACATGTAATGCTTCTGTGGAGTTTATATGAGTTTGGATTATTTTGTTCTATACCTAACGTTCGAAATATTTGACTTTAGTTTTTTAAAGCCAAAAACGAAAGCGAAGTGAGGCCCACTTACTACGGCGTGATCTTACGATTACATTACAAAATTGTATTTGGCCATGCTCAGTCCCATCATTGTTCATGCACACCACCACTCACAACCCTTTTGTAATATACTCTAATGATTTTGTGTTTAAATGACCGTTCCACTTTCCCAAAATTGTTATGGATGTATTATTACAAAAACAAGTTTTCATTTTTGGGACAAATTACCCTTGAAACTTAAAAAGTATATTTTAATTTTATATTTTTGATATTATACTATTTTTTTTTTTGAGATTTTAGTTTTTGTAGTAGTTAAATCTTTTTTATTGGTAATTTATTAATGATGTGAATGAAAAAAATAATGTTGCCATCTATATTTTTACTAAAATGTATAATAATCTTTGTTTATTTAAGTATCTTCACATCAATAAAAAAAATTGGGAGATATGAGTTATCCATTTAATCTTTTTGTAATCACTAATACTAACAGTATAGAATAAAAATAAAGAATTGATCATATAAAATGTATTGAGAAACTAAAATTTATTTTGAATATGGACTTCGTCCTATTATTTTTTCTGTAAACCATTACGTGATTCATTCTATGTTTTCTAACATCATTCTCTTATACTTTTTTTTTTTTGTTAATTAATGATATAACCATGTAATATCAATATTATATCTAATATTAAGGGGGTGCTTGAAAACAACTTAAAAAAGCCAAGTTTTGTCCATAAAATTCAAAAAATTAAAAAGCAAAACTGACGTATTTGTCATGAGCTAAAAAAAATTAAATGTCACATTAATTTTTTCACTCCTAAAATATTAATTTTTTTAACAACTTCTCAAAGACATTAACTTGCTTAACTTCTTAAAAATATAAAAATAAAAACAACAAAACCATAAAAAATGCATACTCCAAACACCCACAAACTCCCCTCTGAAGCTTAGCCGAGCCACCATTATGTCTAGTGTCTCCAAATGCGAGGGAACACAACAAAAATTTGACCGTTGGAATCCATTCCTCCAAACAAATATTACAATTTAAAAAAAAACATTTCAATCACCCAGTTTCAGAATTTCACATACTATATATATACATATATTATAAGAATCATAGCCTCTCTCTCTCCCATTACTTATCAATTAAACCCCTCAAAAACCCACATTCTGAACATTATAATTCTCTGAGTAGAGTTAAATGTTAGTAGTAGTAGTACTGGTATTTTAATGGCTTCATTATTCTCTGAATACTCTTTCTTTACTAGTATCTTCTTCTTCTTCTTCTTCTTCTTCCTCTCATTCCATGCACCATTATTAAGAGCTTTGCCTAGTTCCTACTATGTGGACTCACTCAGTACTGCTACTTCTAACTCCACCACCTATCGCCGCCAAAAATGGGTGGGACCCTCCGGCCACCGCCTCATCACCGTCGACGTTAACGGCTTTGGAGACTTCCGGTATGTTCAAGATGCCGTCAACTCGGTCCCCGAGAACAACCGGGAGAACGTCGTCGTTCAAATCAGCGCTGGTTGTTACATGTAATATTATTCAGCTTTACTACTTCTACCATTTTATTTTTTTTTTTTGAGGGAAGCTTTACTACTCCTACTTAGTCTTGCATACTTAAAAGGAGAATTACATGTAAGTGGTAATTAAGAAAAATATTTATAAAATATTATAAATATTAATAATTAAAATTATAAATTTTTTTCACTTTTATGTAATAAGTTTTCAAAACCCATGTTGAATAGTAATTTTCCCTACTTAAAATTACATTAACGACACAAATAATCTCATATATGTGTTACGTGGCATTTTAATAATATTAATATTCTAATTGTATCAATTTAATTTTTCAGACAATCAATTATATACGCCTGATGGCATTCCAAATAAAGTTTATTTATTTATTTATTTTTTATATTACCTGTAGTCCCTATATTTTGACTATCGTGTCAGTTTAGCGTATATAATTAATTGGTTCGCTTTTAATTTTAAATTTTGTCTTGATTTGATTAAATTGATTACAGATATTAGTATTTTTTATGAAAAATATGCATTCAGCAACATGTATCATGTATTTAGGGGCAAAATTATAAACTTGTTCAACCTAATGAGTTAACCAACTTAATATTATTTTCTATAAAAAAAAATCTAATGGTGTTATCAATTTGACTAAATTCACATAAAATCAAAAATTAAAAGTCCAAATTAAACCAATTAAAAGTATAAAGATCTAAATAACACAATAGGTAAAATATAAGGACTATCAGTGTAAATACCAAACTAATTATATTAATCATCCCTAATGTATGTTAGAGACCAAATTTACCACATAGAGCATGCATGGGGACCATTAGTATAATTATTTGGTAATTCTTCTAAAAAGACCATTTGTTTTTATTAAGAGAAATGTTATTTTGACTTGTTTTGAAAATATAGTTAAAATTAATTTTTTGATTTTTTTGAGTTACATCTCCTCTCTATATTTTTTTACATATTTTTTTTTAAAAAAAATTAAAAATTTAACTTTTAACTTACTTTTCAAGACAAGCCTTTATCATCGCACATAATCATATTTCAAGGTCTAACATTGAGGAAGAAGACGGATAATCATTACGGTAATAATTAGTCTATATATGTATATATTATACATTATTAATTAACACATTTGCATGTAGTTTTTAACCTTGTCTTAATTTGTAGCATATGTTATTGTTAACTCTCTAATATGATGATTATGTTATGGTGTGGTGGCGGAACAGAGAGAAGGTAGTGGTGCCAGCATCAAAGCCGTACATCACACTTCAAGGAGCGGGGAGGGAAGCGACGGTGATAGAGTGGCATGACAGAGCGTGTGATAGAGGTCCCAACGGTCAACAGCTGCGTACTTACCAAACAGCCTCTGTCACTGTTCTTGCTCCTTTCTTCTCTGCTAGAAACCTAAGCTTTAAGGTCAGTGAGAGACTAGTGTCATTTTCTCCATTTTAATTCCACTTTCTAATATGTTGCGTAATTTTTTTTTGGGCAAATTACATATACCCCTTGAGATTTTATAAAATTACAGATACTCTTCTGAGGTTTGAGAAATTACAAATACCTCCTTGAAGGTATTATTTGCATAACAAATTAGGAGGCAAATTGTTATGAAAATATAAATTTCAGGAGGTAATTTGTCATGAAAATATAAACCTCAGGGGGATATCTGTAATTTTTGAAACCTCAGAAGAGTATCTATAATTTAGCTAAACCCCAAAGGAGGTATATGTAATTTGCCTTTTTTTTTGGTTACTTTTTGTGAGAATCTAACATTTTTGCATTTGCATAAACAACAATGATTCATCCCCTTTTTTCCCACCCCCTTTGACCCCCTCTCTCTCTCATTGGTTACATTTTTTTTTTCCTGCTCCTCCAATCACCACCCGTCACGTGGTAAAGGGGGGTGAGGGGTGACCCCCAAAAGGGGATCCCAAGCATTATTCTTGCACAAATTAGGACGTGGGTCCTCCATGTCACATCATGTCACCGTGCGGCCAGTCAGGATTTTGAAATATGTCGATCAAGATTTTTGTTTTTTCAAAATATATAATTATTATTAATCTCTTATAAAACTGGTTACGTTTGGCATGAATGATTTATATTAAAATAATCACAAAAAAGAGAAAATAGACACTAAAAAAAAAAAAAAAAACAATAAGATAAAATGTTACATCTAAATTATAATCATTTTATTTTTTTTTCATAAAAATATAAAAAAATCAAAAAACTATCTCAAACGAGATTTTTTAAACCCAAACTAAAATAGTCAAAAAGTTAAAAAATTAGCCCACATGCTAAACAAAGGCACAATTGACTAAGGCTAAGTTTGGCATCTTCAAAAAAAATCAAATAGTCAAAAGTCACTATCTTATTTAAGTCACATCATCTTATTTAAGTTACATCACATCTCTACCACATCACTTCAAATTTAACCTATATTTCATAAAAAGTCTAAAAGTGCATTTATTTAGATCATTCCAAATAACCTCTAAAATTTTTAAATATCAAATAATTACTGGACTTTTTCTGCCAAACATAAATTGAACCCGAAAAAACTATATGAAAAGTTATATATAGGAACAGTGGCGGAGCCACATGGTGACCAAGGGGTCACGTGCCCCTCCTGGAATTTTATATATATATATATATATGAATAAAATTTTAAACAACAATAATATTTAGAATAAAATGTCAAGGGTGTTTTTAAATTTATGAAAACAATATTGATTGTTTTAATGAAAATGAAGTGACTGCAACAAATTATATTTTTATGTATGAAAATTTTATGAAAAAATCTCAATATAAAGGTAATATCCATCATTATTAATATGCAAAAATAATTAATCTCACTATATATGTGTAAAAATTACTAGAGTGTTAGATATATTTTCATGTGGAGTTCACCTTCCATATGTTGCTTTACTATTGATTAGTGATGTCATATGTCAATAATGACGAAATATCACTATTATATGAAATTTTTATGATTTATTTTACCATTATATAATTTATTTTAGAACTTAAATATATGACTTTTTTACATTGTCCATGATACACTAGTTACACGCAATATTTTCTTTTCGATTTTACTCGAAATTAATTGTAAAATTTTATGTGAAATACTTTTATAATAATTTATGTAAGTTTTTGTACTTAATATTAATTTAAAAATTATTATTATCTTCTTATTGCTAATTATGGGGAAAAAAATTAAAATTATAATTAATAAGTACTTCTTCTGATTTAGTTTCTTGATACCGTCACTGTATAAGAAGATAAATAAGACAAATGTTAAAAATTATCCCTTGAGAATTATTTAACATTGGAATTTATGTTAAAAAATTACTTGAAAATAAGTAGTGTTTTGATTTTGATAAAAAGTGTTGAATTTCGTAAAAAGTATCCCACGTTTCACATTTCTTTTAATCTTTTTTCTTGTATCTCAGGGATACTTGGCAAGACCCAATAAATAATTTGCATACCATTTTCTTTTATTTAGTGTATTTGCTATATAACGCCATCTTCCTTCGACTTATAATAGTCTTTTATCTTCTATGCGATAGATTATTTGGTGGTCGTGTGAGATAATTTTCATACTATTTATCACATAATACTTATCATATAATCTATATTAAAAAAAAAAAAAACATAATAATGCTGAATTTTACTATTTTTATCATTAAAAATAAAATTAAAACACGAGGTAAAATTAGTCAAAGAACACCAAATAATCTCTCCATCCACCGACGTATAGCTGTTAATATTGACAAGTGTCTTGAGTGAGTGTACGTTTTGTTTTCACTTTTTGAATAATTGTGCGTGGTACATTGTTTTACATACATAGTTAAAATCGGACCTATTTTTGAATAATTGTGCTAAAAGCACTTAATAATTCACTAAATGATTTAGAGACAAAGAGGGTGTGGCGTTCACTTTCTTTGCGTATTAAAATGGTTGTTAAATGAAAATTTTCATACTTTGAGACAGTGACAGAATCAGAATTTTAACTTAAAAGGGGGCAATAGTAAAGTAAAATGTTATATCTACAATAGAGTTTCAATCCTGTCGTGTTTCTACCTAACAAATTTAACTCTTATTTCTAAACACGACATTGACTTAAATTGTAATAATTGTCTCCAAAGAAAAGTAAGTATTTTATTGAGAGATTTTATCAAATAACAAGTAATCATTATATATATTTGTAGATATATTTGTCACAGAAGGAAAAAAAAAAAATAGCAAGTATTATTAAAAAGAATAGAAAATAAACATTTAAAGGTAGACTTTATAACATCATAAAATAAACATTTGAATAATGCAAATTATAAAAATCATTTAAAATATATATATAAATATATATATTCAAATTTAGAGGGAGCAAATTGAAGAACTATTTATAAACTTATACTAAAAATAAATTATAGAAAGTTGAGAAGGGAGATGTGCTACTACTTGGCCATGCTCTCTTCCTCCTTACTTTTGGATTATACTCGACTAGACATAACATAAAAATAAAGAAATTAGAAAAATGCCCGAAAAGATTTTTTTTTTACAAAAGAAGAGCTAAAAACAGTTGGCTAGCTTTTCTTTTCTTTCTTTCTTTTCTTTTTATATATTTTAGATTCATCTACATTGACAATCTTGAAAAGTAAAACAAAATTGAATTAATTTTGAAAAAATATTACTAAAGATAAAAAATAAAAAGTGATTTTTTAACATTATGCCAAACAAATTCTTGTTTGTATACTAATTCACGAAAACTTTGCGTACAAATAAAGTAATGTTATATAAATAAAAAAATATGATACATAATTATTATAAAAAATATGATGTTTGTTATCGTTAAAGTAATGTTATATAAATAAAAAAATATGATACATAATTATTATAAAAAATATGATGTTTGTTATCGTGATAGTTTCAATTGAAGATATAAGATGTATCATTATGAAGATAATTTAAAGATTCTATGATATATTTATATCATTTTCAAATTATTAATATTTGAATATGCATATGGACGGGGTACAGAATACAGCTCCGGCACCAATGCCGGGAATGGAAGGGTGGCAAGCAGCGGCGTTTAGGATATCAGGAGACAAAGCCTACTTCTCTGGGTGTGGATTCTTTGGTGCACAAGACACCCTTTGTGATGATGCCGGCCGCCATTACTTCAAAGAATGCTACATTGAGGGCTCTATCGACTTTATTTTCGGCAATGGCCGATCCATGTACAAAGTAAGCATTCAATTGTCATACATCATCTCAAATTTTATTTTATTTTCTCACTTTTAAATATAAAATAATGAGTCTCATATTAATAAATGTTAATGAGACTTATTTTCTTATATTTAGAATTGAAAAAAATAAATAAAGGCCTCATTTGGCAAGAGGTTATTTTAGCCAATTAGCCAAAAAGCCCAGGCTTAGCCTCCGTTTGGCAAGAAAAAGCCCAGGCTTTTTTGGCTAAAATAGCCACAAAAAACAAAATAGGCTATTTTAGCCACAAAAAACAAAACATCAAATCCAACCCATAATCATTACAATCCTCTCTCACAAAAAAAGCCAAAAAAGTCAAAAAGTCCTTCCCAAACCAGGCTAAAATAGTCCAGGCTAAAATAGTCAAAAAGCCAAAAAGCCAACCCACTTCCCAAACGGAGGCTTAAATTAGTCAAAAAGCCAACAATCCATACCAAAAAGTCAAAATTCTCTTTTCTCTCTACTTTTTGCACATCTTTTCGTAATTAGTCAAAAAGTCATCCCAAACATACAAGTTTTTTTTACCTACCTTTTTAGCCAAATAACCAAAAAGTTACTAAGCCTCCGTTTGGGAAGTGGGTTTGGCTTTTTGGCTTTTTGGCTTTTTTGGCTATTTTAGCCTGGGCTTAAAAGCTTGGTTTGGGAAGGGCTTTTTGGATTTTTGGCTTTTTTGAGTTTTTTTGTGAGAGAAGAATGTAATGATTATGGGTTGGATGTGATATTTTGTTTGTTATGGCTAAAATAGCCTATTTTGTCTTTTTTGGCTAAAATAGCCAAAAAAGCACAACTTACAACTTGCCAAACAGAGACTAAATTAGCCTGTTCTCAAACGAGGCCAAAACATGAGGTTAAGCCAAAAAAAAAAATACAATAAATGAGGTAAAAAACAAACAAATAAACAACCCAATTGTATGATTTTCAGAAAAAGCTGAACATTGAGGCATGTTTTAAACAATGTATTTCAGCCAATCCAATCCAGGCTGTTGAAGTTTGTCTACTCTGTCTGCTAAAAAGTGAAAAATGATGGTAACTTTTTCCACTATAAAACAGTTCCATGTTTCGAGCCAAGTGCTAAACCTCTCTGAGGCCAATGTCTAGTCTTTGGAAAAAAAGAGTTCGCAAAGCTTGACATTAAGCTTCTTTTATTTCAGTTTATATTTTTTTAATGATTCGTGTTTGGGGAGTGCTTTAAAAATATCTCAAACACTAATCAGTGAACTCAAGGATTATTTAACATTAAAAATTATGTAAAAGATATTTTGAAAAAGATAAAAAATCAAAAGTACTTTAAACTTTAGTGAAAAGCAATTTAAAATTGATGAAGTAACTTGTGCTCTGCAATTATTATTATTATTATTATTATTATTTTTTTTTTTTTTGGTGTACTAGGAGCACTTTACTAGTAGTAGCGTTAGACAAACATTGAATTGGGTCAGTATTAAATAATCGAGTATATACGTTATTTCAAATCAGTCCCACATCAAATTTAGGAGTTGTTTGGAATAGCCTAAATAAGTGTATTTTTTGTCTTTTTATAAAAAGATATACAAAAAAGTAAAGAGATAATGTAATGAAAAAAAATAAAAAGATTAAAAGATGAATTATATTAGAGTTGTCAAACTTGACCTTAATTTAGCGTAACTCAAACGTCAAGTTATAAATGATGTATAAACACACATATTCACAAAGATAAAATATGCATTTCAATTTAAATTAGATGGCAAGATCTTTTGTCTATCCACATGCCAACAAATTATTGATGATGAGGTAAAGTATTATGAAAATTAAAATTTTAACACTATTTAAATCATTAATTTGGATAGAAATTGAAAAAAAGAAAAGAAAATATTTTATTTTTAAATTTCTACCAAAATTTATAATTTAAATACAATCTAAAAAATTATATCAAATTTATAGAACTTAATACATTTTCTCTAAACTTGAAAAGAAGGTAATGTGATTTACCAATAATGCATGTAAATGTTGAGTTTGACAAATTTATCAAACTTTATTATATGTACTATTTTAATAACATACTATTTTAGTAATTTTTTAATTTTTTAAACTAAAATATGAAATAAATTATTTTTAATATATTTAGGATAACTTTTTAATTTTTTATGAAAAAGATGTATAAAAAATAAAGAGAAAAGAGAATTTTTAATTTTTAAACTAAGGCCCCGTTTAGGAACAGACTAATTTAATAATTTTTTAGCTATTTGACTAAAATATGAGCTAAAACAAATTAGTAGATTTGGAATGACTTTTTGACTTTTTACGAAAAGATATGTAAAAAGTAGAGAGAAAAGAGAATGTTTGACTTTTGAGTATAAGTTGTTGATTTTTTGACTAATTTAATAATTTTTTGACTTTTTAATTAAAAAGAAAAGTTCTAAACGAGACCTAAAAATCAAAACTAAAAGTGTTGGAGGCCGAACGAGTTGACTGATTGTTGAGTGTTTTTTGTCTGTCAAAATTTGATTGCAGGACTGTGAGCTCCACTCAATAGCGACGAGGTTCGGGTCCATAGCGGCGCAGGATAGGAAATGGCCGTACGAGAAGACCGGGTTCGCTTTCGTGCGCTGCAGGGTGACGGGTACGGGCCCACTCTACGTGGGCCGGGCCATGGGCCAATACTCCCGGATCGTCTTCTCCTTCACCTATTTTGATGACGTGGTCGCCCACGGTGGCTGGGATGACTGGGACCACACCAGCAACAAGAACAAGTAAGTTACTGCCCTACAAAATTCCCATTTTAATCACCAAAAAATTTAATTAGTTAAAAAAATGAGTCTCATAATATATATCAAACTAACACTTTTCATTGTATATAATGACAAAAATAACATGGGTAACAAGACTTTTTCAATCATTAATTATCTCCAAAATGTACAAAAAAAAAAAAAAAAAAAAAAAAGACCAAACGGCAAGTTTTCAAGATTAAGATTCATTATATAAACAAATCAAACTTGAACGTATTTTAAAACTCGGCAAGTTTTTCAACCAACCCTAAACAACCTACTAGGTACTTAGTTTGATTGAATTATATATTGAATTTGATAAAATTGACAGGACGGTATTTTTTGGAGTGTACAAGTGCTGGGGACCAGGAGCAGCAGCAGTGAGGGGGGTGTCATGGGCTCGAGAGCTTGATTTCGAATCGGCCCATCCATTCCTTGCTAAGAGCTTCGTCAATGGAAGACACTGGATTCCACCCTCTGATGCTTAATTTTTTTTAATTAATTATATGCATTTTTTAAAACAAAAAGAAATAAATTTAATCTTTCAAATTCATTCATTTATTTATATTTAAAAATAAACCCACAAGGTCTGCATTTTGGAAGCATATGATTTGAAATCCAATTGGGTTCTTGTGTACTTTTGTGTAATATATTTGCACTTATGTGAATAAACTCAATCAAATTTCAGTGATAGAAACATGTATGCATTGTAAGCAAGAGATGGCAAGTTCGACACATATTGTTTCTTGATGTACTTTATAAAAAATAATAAACAAATAAAAAAACATGCTTTTAGGAGATTGATCGAACACCCAATTATGAGATTTCTTGTTAATTAGTAGAGTCCATCGCTTTTGTATTAGTGTTTAGAGGCCAAACATAAAATGTGTTAATTAATTAGTTAATAGCTAATATTTTTTTCCCTCTCCCTCCCATATACCAACATATAAGAAATGCCTTGCACTGCACTATATCTCCAAATAAGAATGTCCTAGGCAATGATTGGGAACTCAAAACATAAATTTACTTTAATAGCTCTACAAATAGGTAAGCACTAACCTAATTGAGGAGGACTCCCCAAGTCCAAGTGAATGCTGAACAGATTTATTTCTCACCAATACTGCCAAAGATAGAAAGCATGGGGAAAAAGCAATGATAGTGAAGAAATTACCTCACATTAGACGACGATTTTGTTGAGACTCAGCATCTCTAGGGGATCTGCAAGATTAGTATTTAGACAACAAAGATCAGATACCATCACCACTTTAAGCTTCATATTTAGTTAATACTCCTAACATTTTAAAAACTGTAAATATTGACGAATAATATGAAATTAAACAGACTTGCATAAATAAAAACCTTGATAGAAACTATTTTCCAGTAAAACATCAGTTCATTATGGAGATGATTGCGCAAGTCACTCTTAATACTTCCTTCATGCCTCAGTCATATGGATCTCCAATGTTTCTAAACAACAACAAGAAACCTACGTTGTCCATGTTTCTGCACATTTTCAACATGATATTTCTCCTAGTGGGGTTTTAGGCTAAATTTAGCATTGCAGGGAGGAGAGATATTGAAGCGCTACTGAAGAGACAGCCATATAATAAACAGTATGTCTGTCAACCTCGTCAATGTAAAAAAAAAATTGAAAGAGTAATCTATGACATCAAGGCAAGGGAACGGGAAAAAGGTTTGATCATTCTGTTTGACTATTATCACTTCTATTTTTGGAAAGAAGATGAGCTACATTGGCTAAGATTTTGATTTCATGAAGTTACTTATCAAAAAAATAAAAAAGAGGTTCATGAAGTTTTTTCTCATTAATACGTTCAATCTCCAACTTCATACAAAAACTATGGGAGATCAAAATGGCCCGAAAACAAAACTTGAGCTCACCTATGGAATCTACAACAAGAAAAGAGGATGCAGGAAAAAAAATTTCCTTGACACCAAAAATGATAACTATGCAAAAGAATTACCTTAAGCCTTTGAATCCTTAACACGGTCTCTTTAAAAATATGTCTATTCATTTCTCTCTCCCCATGCACCACATAACACATAAAGCTGCCACAATCCAAGCTTTCTTCTTTCTGTGCCCCCCCCCAAAAAAAAAAAAAAAAAAAAACAACCTCCACACGACAGCATCAAGTCCTAAAATTCCGCAAGCAAGCAGGGAGAATGCCTTTTCCCTACTTAGATGCCCTTATTTCACCCATAAACTACTAAATCACATCCAGTCTACAGGCTCTCTCAAGTTCCTTGGGTGAATAAACAAGTTTTACCATCAGGACCAGATTAAGTTATTGAAATGCTCCTGTGCAAATTTTTCAACACAAACTGTAAGGATTACTTTTCAGACAGGCATGATTTCTTCAAGTAATCAACCACGAGAATTTGCATTAAGTATTAAACAAAACTCTAACCAAAAAACAATAAACAAATTATAGCATCCCTTAGAGGGCACTGTACTATTAATTCATATGGTACAAACTAAAAAGGCTAATCCAATTGGAAAACTGATCGTTGCACACAAAGCCTAATCTTCGATACTAACCGAACAGATAATTGCAAAATCCAAAGAATTAAACAAAACCTTTGCAGGAATTGAAGCAAAATACCTGAGACCCAGCAAGCTTCTCAAACTTCTTACCGAATCCTCCATCACAGCATCATTCCCAAAATCCTCTGCACCGGGGTTCAATCATGGAGATTTTAGAAAAGACTGAAACTACTATAGAACATTTTGCGTTGTAAAGTACTTGACAAGCTCTTTAAAGCCTCCAATCAAATTGGAGAATCTTTTGATATTACACAATAACACAAAGCCTCTACTTTGGGTAGAGATTTTAAAAGTTTCCACTCCGATTGACAACTTCAGATTTTTGACAAATCCAATACCCAGTGTGGAAGCTTTTTATCATTGATCTGGAAGAATTTTCATTTACCTCAACACAAAGTCCCTGACTTTGCTAAGACCTTTGTTGGCAACCTTTCTTGAATTCCAATGTGGCTTATTCATGGGATACCCATCTTAATTGGTTAGAAAAAAGTATTTACGGTATTAACATGTCTAGAGAGACGGTATTGATTGAAGTGGGGCATCATCCGATGATGTTAGCCTCCAGGACTGTCATCCATGACAACAGACCATAAACAATCAGCCCCCCTTACATGGGAGGCATAGTGCACCTGTTCATTTTCCAAAATGCAAAACGTAAGCAAATTACACGAGCTGAGCTCTAAACCCACACCTGCAAAGCTTTCGAAAAGACTCGCTCGATGAATATAGCAATTTGACTTCTCCAATATATGAAGTACTGAAGGAGTTGAATACCACAAAACTACAAAGCCATGCATGCCAAAGAGAAAGAGGTCATTAGTTGCAATAAAATACAGGGACTTACGATGTAGATGGCAATTTCTCAATATCTTTCCACAGGAATGTGATACAAAAGCAACGCAATATATATTACACAACTGAAAAGTAAAGAATAGATTAGATTTAAAGGTGCAACAATAAAGCTGCATCAGATACTGCAGAGCTCAATCACTTTCAACATTCCCATGATCATTAAAAAAGTGCCATCACAACCATCAAAATAACGGAATGCTCCCTTGGAATTTGAACCACAACATTAGTAAATAGTCCTGACTCCTGAAGAACCTAAAATAAGCAAACAATTACGTCCATCTGCTACCAAGACCAAGGGACAAAACAGTTAACAATAGTTCAGGCCTGACCTGCCATTGCAATAGGAGTCATATTAACAAGATACCCCATGTTCAACTAAAAATGTCACTTGTTCAGGAAATAAAAGTAAAACCAGAAGGCAGAATATTAACCAATGACCACCATCAGTGTTTCTATATCAGCTAAACATTCAATCATATGATAGTTGAAAGAGATATACATCTGTGTTCCACAAAATAGTTAGTCCAAAAAGAACTTCTAGGAAACCAAGAGATTAAATAACTAAAATAGTTCCAGTTTTATTGCCAATAAAACTCAGCAAGAGTGCCAAATACTCTGGTACAACATGTTCTTTACTTGATTAGCCCTCCCTGTATGCATATCAAGTCCTGGAAAGGCAACATGACCAGAGGCAACTCCATAATCCAGCACTGGCTTGGCTTCATGTGTCACTGAATTAAACTACTACACTCCTGTACCTGTATTGTCCAGATTCAACCCACTGCCTTCATATTCTGAAACACCATTTGCAGCACATGTCTGTGCAACTACATCATTTTGTTTGGTTTCTGTTAAATCTGACAGCTGCTGAGCTTCCTGTACAGCTTTCTGGCCATCAAAGTCATAACTAGCACCTGACACTTGATGGTTGGGATTCTGCTGAAATTCAGAACCTGTACCTGCTGCTGACAGGGCCGAGTGGTGAGCTTGAGGAGGCATGTAAGACCCTGGAGGAGGATATGAGCCCTGAGGACCATAAAAGGCTTGTTGAGGGCCTTGAGGGACAAATAAGGACTGTGCAATAGGGTTAGGTGGATAAAGAGCCTGAAGCCCCATAGGCCCGTACATAGCTTGGTGACCTTCAAATCGTTTAAGCTTAGAAATGTGCTTTTTACCAGCAAGATGGCGGTCAAAAACCTCCTGTGTGTCGCACTTGACATTGCACAAGTCACAAATTAAGGGAATCACCACTTTGGGTTTAGGAGGTTCCATTGGCCGTCTTTGTGCATCAATTTTCATGCGCTTCCCTCCACGACCACCTCTCATCTTGCGTTTCATTCCACGCCTCTGATCATCGAAATGATTCATCCAAGGCTTCCTTCCTTGCACATTGGACTGCTCTGCCACAGGAATTCCAGGCTGTTCTGCTTCATCATTTTGTTGTTCAGTCTCCACTTTGTTTTCATTATCACCAGGTTCGGTGGTCAAATTTTCTGGCAGGGTCTGCTTCTTGTCTTCACCCTCCTGGACAATTTCAGTATGCAAATTTACTTCAGGATTGGACTCAGCAACAGATGTCTGCTCGTACTGTATTTCAGAGACAGCTTTGCAAGTACTTTGCAACTCTTCAATTTTTTGCAAGTTCTTTTTATGTTTCTTTCCATTCTTATGCTGCTCAAGTATTTCCAAGCTGGTGCAATCAACTCTACACAGTTCGCACCATGCAGCTTGTGGAGGTCTTTTGTTAGGAGCTGTGCTCCCCTGTTTCAGTGCAGATGTCTGAATTGCTTCGGGTTCCTCATGATTATCAGCTGTATGTGCTGCTTCCTCTTCACCCTCTGCCTTCTCATGAGCAGAAGGTTTTGGGTGTGAAGATGATGATGCACCATTTGGTGGAAAGTGCCTGGGACCGCCCCTACCCCGACCACGTCCTCTCCAATGGGAAGGTGGCCCTGTGCCGCCTGACCTAGGTGGGCGATTGCCAAAATTTCCCTGGCTATTGCCTCTAAATCTGCCACCCCTTCTACCACCACCCCTGTACAGTGATTGATCAACCTGCAAAATAATCTCAGATTCATGAAAATAAAAATTGGAGCAAAAACGGACTTACAAATTGTTAAAATAAAAAATAAATAAATAATAAATTATACTTCAAATCTGAAACAAAGTACATGAAATACCAACACAATTCTGCCATTATTACCATTATGGAAGCAACAACCTTGGGGACCTGTGAATGTAGAGATCCACAAGTTGTAAATTTACTTGTGAATGATACTCGCTAAATTTCTCCATTTCCTCAACTTGAAAATGCCACAAATACCTCAAGATATAGGCAAAACTAACTAACCTTCTTGTGAGTATCAATAATAATATTGTTGTCAATGAACAGGGATAAAAAATAAAAAATAAATAAAAAAAGAGATTAATCTTTGCATTATACTATCCTACATTGAACTTAACATCAGTGATGAGGGGCAACTTCACCAGCATGATGCATTCTTAAATATACGTAACAGCACCTCAAAAGCATAATATTGTGCATCTCCAAAAGGCTCACAAGCTCAATTTATTGGAAACATAATAAACTCATCAACTCAACAAAGACTCAAACCCTAACTTAAGCAGTTGAACATGGAACCTTTGTTTGTTCTTCAAGGCTATATTCTCCATTAAATCGTAGGGAATTTTATCTCCAGAAAAACTCAATTTTCTTGACCTTCCTCTAATCCATGTGGCACATTTAACTTAAATTTAAGCTCCCTTTCTTTGATCCACAAGACAAACAAACAAAACCAACTTGAGAAATTTATCTTCTATTTGACATCAAATGGAGTAAACTCTCATTTATCTTCTTCTTTTTCTTTTTTTTTTTTTTTTTTTTTTTTTTTTTTTTTTCTTCTTTTCGTGGATTGACCTTATTAATCTTTTCTTTTATTGGCATGTACCACAGCATCCTCAGTTTGCCTCCACTTAATGTTTTCAACAAATATTTTGCCTGTGATTCACTATACCATTAAACCTAGTTTATAAATGACTTACAGAAGTTTAACTTTTATCTTATAGCCATTCGATGATACTCTGGTATCACTTCTCATGTACATATCCACTACCCTCTTAACTCTCTCCTGGCGCATAATAAATCCAAATATATGAGAATTATTGCATAGGTTGAACCCTCAACAACATCCATATAAAATCCATTCCAATAGACTGCTAAGGTCATCTATACCCAATCTCAATACAAAAAGAGGTCCAAGCCTAACCCTTGGATGCCGGACTATTATGAATTTTACGAGGTTTCGTTGGTTAGCTCCTATGTCTAAAATTTCCATGTAGATAGTTGTCTACACACTCTAATTATTGATGAACATTTCTACTGAGGAACAACAAAACACTGGACAAAATTGGTTCCTAAATCAATATAAAATTATTTTCTGAACTCTCCTTCAAATAAATCTATGAAACATGTCGTAGTAAGAAGCCACATATTCAATAGTAAAATCCATATAATTTCTTATGGGTGGCATATGAACATTGTAACAATTAAAGATGCAATGGATAAGTAAAACATATTTGCATTAGTCACAATAAAAATTTAAAAACAAAACAAAACAAAACAAAATTGACACAAAATGAGAAATTGTTGTGTCCAGATGATTGTAATGAATGCAGGCTAATCCTGTCGCTATGCACTAGGCATAGGTGCACCTTAAGACTGACGGATGTAATGCCCTATCCTTTTACTCAATAAGTAATTATATTTTGCAAACATATTTAATTTCCCTATCAAAATACAATGAATACAGCAAAAGCTAAATGAATGCTCAAAAATAAAAACAATATATAAGAGCTATATAAACACATATACTAATATAACTAACTTATCACGAAGTTCACTGATAAACAAATCAAATAACTCAAAATAAGCCAACACGGCCCAAGCATTTTCATTCATGCCCTAGAAACTGATAGTCCAAAATCCAAATCCAATGAAATGGATGACTATCATTTCTTGTTGTCAGATGTGCAAATAATTCCACTTTTTTCTTGAGTGCATCATTTCCGTATACCCTCTTCAACAAAACATTGTTTACAATAATTAACATATCCATAATCCACTGAAAGCCTTCAGTTAACCACATGATTTAACATATACATTAAGTAAGAGGGTTCAAGAATTTCACTTGATTAAAGAAATAATCAAATCTATCAATTTTGTACAAAACCCAATATAACATGAACTTGAACAGTGCTACACTACACTAAACCAGAGCATATCAATCTACACAAATGATTATAATCAACCAAAACACCAATTACCCAAATGAGCAAAAAAATGACTAATCCAATCAAAAGACAACCTACCGGAGCACGAAACGGTGCCGGTCCACGAAGCATCGGTCCATGCCCCATAAATGCTCCCATACCAGGACCAGGACCCGGACCAGGACCAGGACCCATCATTTGCCCATATCCTCTACCCCTCGCCTGCATCCCTACCATTGCCATTGCCTTCTCCGCCGCTTCCATAGTCCCCGCAAACTGCGTCAATTGCGAAAGCGCCGCCACTGCCGCTGCCGCAGCCGGGTTAAGCCCCGGAGGAACTGGGTACCCGGGATTGGCCTGTTCCCCCCCAACCACCAGCCCTCCCTGTTGCGGGTGATACGCATTCTGCTGCTGCTGGTGCCCCACCGGCGCCGCCACAGAAGCCCCAGAAACGGCGATCTGGGGCTGTGATTCGCCCGATTGATGAATCGGAGCCGATTCGGGCTGTGAAAGCGGTTGAATTTGGGGTTGTTCGTGTTGCTGAGGCTGTTGTTGATACGCATTGGCGTAATCTGTATGATAATAAGCGTAATGTTGCTGTTGCTGTTGCTGTTGATGTTGATGTTGATGTTGTTGTTCTTGGTGCTGTGAATATTGATGAGATTGTGATGGGTCTTGTTGGTATTGGTAATAGCCATAGTAAGATTGATCGTAGGCTTGAACTTGAGTCGGATCGTAAGCTTGCGATGCATAGTCTTGAATTTGTTGTTGCTGTTGTTGTTCTTGCTGTTGTTGTTGTCGGTGTTCTTGAAAGAGTTGTTGGAGTTGTTGAAGCTGTTGTTGCTGGTCTTCTGGGAGAGATGAGAAATCCATCTCTACGAATTGAAATGGAGAGAAACTGAGAGGTCTGGTTTTCGAATTTAGGGTTTTGTGTGTGTGTCTCTCTCTCTGCCCCCTAGTCTTTTGGGGACAAATCAGAGTGTATAATCAAGGTTAGGTTACTCGCCTGATTAATGTTATAGATTTTAGGC
This sequence comes from Camellia sinensis, assembly GCF_004153795.1. NCBI lineage: Eukaryota > Viridiplantae > Streptophyta > Magnoliopsida > Ericales > Theaceae > Camellia > Camellia sinensis. Next base: position 781,508 of record NW_021024631.1, on the reverse strand, counting down.
GCTGGCTAAGGCTTCCCTCCCATCTGTAGTCGGATTGGAGGTATCATTAGGTATGTGAGAATTTTATTTTTGATAATTTGAATAGTTTAATATATAGAATTCGTTAAGTATTATATATTTATAAAAAAATTATGTTAATCGGATATTAATAGTCATTTTATCAGATTAAATTTCTATCAACCGTTTATTTTTTTACAGTTTATTTTTTAATACAAATTTGATTTAATTACGTAGTTATTGATATCCTATTAACGTGATTTTTTCAGACATATAGTATTCGACCAATTTTATACATTGAACGGTTTAGATTATCGAAACGAAACCCATGATGGATATCCACGGACTCAACAGTACAGACGGAAGGAAAGTCCAACCCTAAATTTTAAATAATCACAATAATGATAAATTTTAGTAATATTAATAATTAAAGTTATAATTTTTTTAATGAATCTTACTGAATGACAATTTTTTCTTTTATTTTTACCCAACTTAAAATTTTAATTTGAGAGACAATTACTTAAAAAAGTGATTTGGAGGGTTAATTAATTGAGAACATTTGGGTTTTTTTACGGAAAAGTTTGGAAATCAGACAAATTTATCCATAATTTTCTGGATGAGTGTGTGATGGAAATTAAATTTGTGTAATGTAAGATTTATGTGTAAATAAATTTAAATCACAAAATGATGATTTTAATCAATTTCTAAATAACTAAGTTTGAATTTATAATATTATTATTATTTTTATAAGTGGGAATTTGTGTCGCATTCTCCCTTACATTTTTTTTGTATTAGAACTTTAACTTATCAATAAACTTTGTTTTTGTCATCATTCTTAACTCCCCAAATGCTAAAGCAACCTTTACTGTTAGTACCACCACCACTTCCCCTTCCCTAGTTCCCTTTCTCTTGTCACCTTATTCTCTTCTTTTACTTCTTCTCAGTCATGAAAAGTGTGACTGCATAGTCAGCACAACAAATTTTCATTGTAATGGTAAAACTATGGCAATGAAATTTCACAATGTTATTTCACAATTACAGTAAATAAATATCACTGTGCCCGCAAAATTTCAGTGAGGATAAATGAAAATTCAATGAAGTTTACCATTTTGTACCATTATTTGAATTATTTGTGATTTTGGAATTGAAGACTTAAGTTTTGTAATTGAAACTCAATTTTGAACTTGGCATAATATGAGTATCTATCTTCTTGATTATATCTAATCAATCAGAGAAGTATTTATCTATTATCATGAAAAGTGATCTGTTATCCTAATCATCTTGCTTAAAGTAATAAAATAGAATATTTAAAATATGATTCTTAATTCATTGTAATTTTATCTCAATGGATTTTTAAATTGAACTCATTATGGGATCCTTTATTTTTTGTAACTAGCAAAAACCTCACATTATTATGATGCTATATTTTCACAAGCTCTCACAAGTTTTTGCAAAATAGGATATTGTTTAAAAGCAAAAAAAACATGTTTTCACTTTATATCTTTTCGGACACAATGTCATTGATATGAACAACATATTATGATTGACAAAATCGAACATAATTTTCATTAACAAAATTATGCAACATGTTGTCGACGTTTGACAATGTTGGGGTCAATTTTTCTCGAAATATCAGTAAGGGAGATAAAACTGTAAATGAGTCAAGTTGAACGAAATAGCATGTTGTTCGAACTTGGCTTAAAAGTCAACAAATTTTAAAACATATTCAAATTTGACTTGTTGACATAACAATTCAATCTCGAATAAGTTTTTAATGAATCGAACTTGAGTAGTTAAATTTTTTATAATACATATATACTTATTGAGCTAAATATTAAATTGTTCAACTTTGACTTGAGAAAAGAGTTTTAAAATATGTTCGAACTTGGCCTACTTATGTAACAAATCGATCTCATACAAACTTTTAATAAATCTTAATTAAATGTGAGTAGCTTGGTTCGTTTGGACACCTACTCATCTTTGGATAGGAATTCATGCATTTAATCAACTTTCCCATACAACATGCACAATAGGTGTGATTCCACTTTGGGGTGAATAACCTTCAATAGTTTTCTATTTCTGCTGTAAGGATTGACCTTAAGTAGATTACTGCTGTCTTTGGTTAGGAGATTTGAGTAGAGATTTAGAAAGGGAAATGAAAAAGGTAGGTGAAATGAGAATAAAATATGCCTAAATTTTACATAATTTCACACCCCTTTTTCCTTTTCCTTTCCAAACCCCTGCCAAAATCCTCCAACCAAACACAACATACAGTTCCATTTTGAGGTAAAAAACCTCAAAAATTTTTATATTTATGCCATAAGGATTGACCTTGAGTAGGTTACAGTTTCAAAATTTGAAAACAAACTCTTCGAATAATAATGAAAAAAACAACAACAACAATAACAGTGACTGTACTCACAGAAGCAAAAATTAAAGATCAAAACCCTCCACCTGGTTTGTTGAATTTGAACTCATCTAAGCATTAGAGTGCAATAAATAGAGGGAAGACAGCGTGCCCGTTTGATAGAGTTGTGAAAAAGTGATTATAAATTATAACTTAATAGATTATAACTTATACCTGTGAACATAAATTGTTAACCTGTTTAGTGCAACTGTGACATTATAAATTTAAGCGGCAGAGTAGTGTTTGGTTGATAAGCTGTAAAATAACTTTTTACTGTGTAATTTTCATTTTTGCCCTTATATAATATAAAAATGATTATTTTGTCATTTTTTTTTTCAGTTTTAACTTAAAAAAATATATTTCATTAATAAAAGTTAATATAATTAGTATCAATTAATACAAAAATTGATACATTTGATAAAAATGTAATGGTTGTAACAATTTTTTTTCATTATAAATTAATTAATATCAATTAATACTAAAATTATCAATTAGTATCAATTAATATTAATAATCAACAATTGTTATTAATTAGTATCAATTAATAATTAATTTATTAATAAATAATACCAATTAATATTGATACCAATATAAAAATTATTGATTTTTTTAATTTATTAAGTAGTATTAATTAACATTAACAATTCAATGTTATTATATTTTTTAATTATAAAATAACATTTTATTATAAAATTTGCTCATTCTTCTTCTCTTCGTCCGTATGTCGCAACAGCGAACGGCAAAACACGATCTAAACGACGGCAAAACGATGGACCAGAGAAACAATTGTGGCGAAACGACGGCGAAAAAGATCGAGATCACAATAAAGAGTGAGTAAACAGAAATCTATTCATGAAATGAATAGAGACAAATATTTACATATATACACGATGCATGTGCGATTTCCAACAACAAAGCAGATCGAGGAGCTAGGGTTTCACCGCCTCTAGTTCGTGTGTGAGAGGAGAAGAGAGAAAACTATTGTTCGCCAGAAATCACTCGAAAATCACCAGAAATTGCCAAACACCTTCGTGCAAGAGACAAAAATGAGTGTTTTTTTGTTTATATACATAATACACTTGTAATAACTTGAAATTGTGAAAGGCATTTAAGTCATTTTGCCCTTCAAATTGCAACTGCACACTTAAGCTAATCCGAAAAACTTCTCTACTCTCACTCAAAGAAAAAGTTAATTTTTGACTTACAAAAAACTAAAATCTATATTATTATGCTAAATCAAACACACCAAAATACCTTAAATTAAGTTAAAAGCTAAAATAAGCTGACAATAAACCCTACCAACTAGGGTCAACATCTTATTCTTTTAACTTAATACCCTTATCTTTCTCCCACTGCAAAGTTCTGCATAAATGTTTCTTGAATCATCTTAAAGTGACATTTTCTTTTCTGAATAAATGAAACAATGAACTGTACATTAGCAGCCTCGCCAAGCTTTCATCGCTTTTATACTAAGAAAACACCAGCTCCTTAAGCATCAGATGGTGTCAACTCCTGGACAATAAACAAAAAAATCTAACCCTAAAAGTACAGTAAACATTTAAGTAAAGCCAACTGCATTTTAACATACAACTGGAGGGGGAAAGAAAAAGGGTATATTGGTCTCTTCACTACAATTCTGCTGCTACCAACATTTTGCATTGGAAGACGACAGGGAGTGATTGTGCCGGACAATAAATTAACAATAGGGAGGCACCAAAACTTGATATATTTACATCCCCAGGGGCTCAAAGTTCTACTTCATGAAGATCATCCCCAAAACTGCCACTATTCCTCGGCAAAGAAGGTTCACTAGGCATAAATGATGATGGTGACATACCCAATACCTCCCCTAGAGGTTTTAGTTCAGTCCTCTGTGGAGAACTATATGCATCGCTAAAGCTTCCACTCCACGAAGCTGTTCGCCTAGAATGAGATGAAAGGGAGCCATCACCATTCATCATTGTCCCCTTGTTTGAAATGGTGTCCATGCTTGGAAACCTTTGCATTGTCATTGATGATGGAGGTGCAGGAGAATGGAACGAGTTATTCGCAGTGGGTATTGGGGAATTTTCATTACGTGCCGTGGTTTCTTGCATGCTATCTGTGGTAGTAGTATTAAATGTCTGTTCATTTGACGATACTGGTGTGGGAACAAAAAATTTTGGATTGACGCCACTAGCAGGTTTGGTGGATGGAACCAAAGGTGACTGGAACAAATTTGTTGGATTCCCACCACCTTTGTTGAAGGTGTCGACATACCTGCCAAAAAAATCCCGTTCAAAAATATGTTATTACATTTGATATTGAAAAGAATGGGAAAAATAATTCCAGGACAAGTACGGGCCAGCTTGTAACCACAGAGAATAATATGCAGCCAACTCTGCCATTAAGCCTACCAGCTCAGAATGCAGGGAAACACATCCTAGCCATTTTTCAAATCTCAAGGTCGGTGTAACTATGCCAAACTTACGAGGCTCACTGTATTTTTTCCAAATCTCAAGGGTGGTTAGTGTAATTTACCCTAACTTTTTACCAGGAAAAAAAAATTAAAAGCACTGATTGTCAAATACATGTATATTAATGATTGTCAAATTATCCATAAATACATATTGAATGGCCTTTGCCATATATCGTCGGAGTTCTGGAATTGTAAAAGAATGTAATTGGCAACTGGCCACCAAAAAGGTCACCACTTAGTTTTTTGAATCTCTGGGAAGAAATCAAATGATTAGATTTGAATATTACTAGTCCTCAAGGTAGAGAAGGTAATCAAAGTTAGAAGACTAGAACCCAAGCATAAAGCACAAGCTCAGGGAAGGAAACACAATTACTAGTTCTTGGCACCTGACCACCAAAAAGTCACCACCTGGTTTTTCGAATCTCTAGGGGAGAAATAAAATGTTCAACCTTGATTTGAATACAACTAGTCCTGAAGGTAGAGAGTTTTCAAAACTTAGAAGACTAGAACCCAGGCGTAAAGCTCAGGGGAGGAAAAACAATTATTAGTTCTACGACCACTATTACCAGTACTCAAGGCAGCGAGCTTATGCAAACTTGAGAAAATTGAACACGTATCTAGATCCACCCTATCTTGGCAGGTGTAACACAGACATCTATGCCACTGGTAGAAACTTTTGTGTACCCAACGAGTATCTGTTGGAGATAACTATACTAGCAACCAACATATAATGCAGCATCAACATATATAGAGAAAGTGTTTTCAGAGCTACCTTGATCGGACACCCATCCGTCCACGAGCTGAAAATTGATTTGTAGCAGGTGGAATAGGTGGAATTCCTGAACCGTGTTCCAAAGGAGAAGAGCTTTTAAATTCGGGGCTTCCATCACTGAGAGACCCTTCACTTTTTAACACACTTTTCAAGTTGTAGTCTGACATTCCATTTTGGAATGCCGCAGTTGTTGGCGGAGGTGGTGGGGCAGCTTCTTCAGCAGGGAGTTCAGCCCCTTCCTCCACCCATCTCTTGAGCTTTTCATCATAGTAAAATTTATTCTTTTCACCCAACTTTGCCTTCAGTAGCAATGCAATGAAAACAACGAGTGAACAGGGAAACCAAGATATTTAATACTTCTTCCAATACAAAAGATTATGACGGAAATATAAAGAACTCAAGAACCTACCTGTTTGTCCTGACGGGGCTTTAAGACTAACCCCACAGTCTTTTGCAAGAGCTGTGAACCAAAACTGAAACGACCAAAGCGGGATACACCACTCGAGGCTGACGCTTTGCCTTGTGCGCTGGATGAGGTTGCTTCCTTCGATGGATCTACCTGATCCTACATCAAGTTGAGAAGACCCCATTTATATGTCACCAAGATCTTGAGAACACTCATACATCAACCAATTTGTAATAAAGGTAGGTTTCTAGTATGGTCAGAAATCAAAAACCTGTCTCGGGGTTCTGCCAAAATCTGGCTCTGAAACACTTCTGTTATGCACTGTCATTCTATTGCCATCAGCTGTCCATTCACTTATGGGCTCTATTGATGCTGAAGGTATTAGTGATGACATTGCCATGGTTGATTGACTAGTTGATACTCTAGGCCCCATGGTTTGGTAATAATGTTCACTAGCCTGTGCAGCACCCTGTGATGTTGATGGTACAGGCGGAGGTAGGCCCCCAACAACACGATGAGCTGTACTATCGAAAAGATTGAGCAATTTGCCCACTAATTTTGCCGGAGCCAAGTTTGTGGAGTATCCACCCTGCAAGTGTGAAGTCCATGCTCAGGGATCAGCAGAGATACCCACATTAATGACATACAAATCAAAGATAGAGAGATATACTTGTTGGTGAGTTCGTATCCTCTCCTCAAGTGATGAGACTAATTGTCTCCATGTGTCCACTTCTGGTGCTCGACCAGTTTTCAGAGATTTCAGTAGTGCTTGACAGTACCTGAATTAAATTCGTGATGATAAGAGACCAAAAGCTAAATAGAACCCTCAATGATAGAAAAGGTTTTGTATACATACTTCAATGACTCTGTTACTTTTCCCACTTCAGCCAGCATATGTGCATATACAAACTTATATGGTTGAAATGGTAGCAAGATAAACTGAGTGTTTCCAAGCACCTTAGAATATTCATATAACTCTGTCCTCTGTCCAAAAACCGAATAAGCCAAATTCAGTGAGATGTCCTTCCAATCCGAGAGAGAGATTGGGGTGTAAAGAACACAGTTATGAATAGCCTAGCTCAAGATTTAAGTTTACTCAACTTAGGTTCAGATTCCTGACAGGCTAGATATGATGTGCTAGGGATCCACAAGTACATTCTGAGTTAGGTTCAGCTATATTCAGCTGCTTAAATGTAAACAACAAATAGACCAGTCTATTCAACAAACGACATATACAAAAGAGAAATTTTCATCATCATTCTTTTAGAAAAATTTTAAATTTTTCATCTTATAAGTTTATCGAAGGTTTAGCCCATCACATTGAGCACTTATGCGTCATTGATAAATGTCAGAGACCTCACTGGCATTCAATGTCTCAACCTACAGAACTTGCAGCATGGGGAAGAAAATCATTCAACCTCCACAACCAGGAAAAATGGCATTGTTTAAAAAAAGGTAGTTCAAAAAATTCTGCAGAATCAGCAAACAATACCAAAGATTCTGGATTTTTTTTTTTATTGGTAAAAGATTCTGACGGAAATTACGCTATACAGTAGGAAAATGATTCAATTTCTTTGATGATGATGGGAATCTCCAATGGAAAATAAGTTTTAAGACATTCTTACAAAACATTAGTTTCAAGACACAAACATGGTGACTTCTAGAAATGTGAACATCTAAGGCTGCATCATATGCCATTTCCTTTGAGCTTTCAGTTCAGTTCCTGAACCCAATCATAGGGTACCAAAGCTGAACAGATTCTAACTCCACCAATTGAATTAAAGAGTACAGAAGAAGATGAGAAAGGTCCCGAAATTTAAAAGAAGGTAAGGTCTCTTCCATTAAGCAGCAACTCAATGAAGTTAGATATGCAGAATCATATAATTTACGGAAACCTTATAAACAATCTCCCTAAATAATGCATGGTTCCAGGAGGAGACCATAATAATTATCCTGCAACCTCCAAAACCCTCCATTTAACATTCAGGGTTGGACAAACAACCAGAAGTCTAGAAGACTAGAACTACTGGCCAAATTTTAAGTATAGAAACATGCATGAAAAGAAAAACGTTGTTATTGATATTTTTCCATCTTTTCAAACACGATAAACACCTACGGAGACAATAGCAGTTGAGTGGCACCTGAATAGCATCTGGACTAGCATATGTTCGAGGGAATTTCCAGTGATCTGCTCCAATAAGACACAATCTTGCACTGTCCGAATATGGTTCAAAGTTTGCTTCTGCAACTAAGTAACAAATGTGTGCCGCAATAATCTGAATCATAACTTTCATGTAAGAATAAGCCACAAAACAAGACAAAAAAATGTAGAAAGAATGAAAATAAGTTCACTTAAAATCTTGAAGAAGAGGAATAATATACAGAATGTACCTCACTTCTCTCTTTCCACAGGCAATCTCCAAGATGAATAAGCACGAGTTCATCATCTTTTGTTCTATTAGCAGTTATTACTGCCAAATTCTCTTCCCAATCGTCTAGCATAACATTAGTGCCATACTGAAGTTCACAGCAAAAGAGAAAAAATTGAGGTCTGAGCTTGCTGAGCTAAATATATCCACAGGAAAAAAAATTGTAAAATCAAAACATATAACAAGGACAACATGGACAAGATTGGTCTCAAAGCTTATTTCACCTTTCCCAGTCAAACACTATCAATGACGGCTCAAATATAAAAAATGGGAGAACTTCCATATGATCCAAAACATAAGGTACACATTATGAAGTAATTGCAAAATTTCAATACATATTACCTGCGCAGGCTGTGGAGACATATTTACAGCACCAGGAATGCTGCCACCAGACATGTTGTCTGTAGAAAACACATCTGCTGGTCGACCAGCAATTAGCAGGCATAATGTCCGCAAAGGTGAGCCTGTTACTAGCTGACGAAGCGCCATTTGCTTCACAGTATCGACATAAAACTGCATTGAAACAGCCCCACACACACACACACACACACACAGATGCTTTAGCAAACTGACAAATCTTCACCATAAAACCATTGGCAAAGCTGCAAGGCAAGCATAAAAAGCACAAAGAAAACAATACAACCAACCTGATCACCAAGTTGTGCGGCAAGAACAAGTGCAGGACCCCATAACTGACCCTCGGTTGCACAATGTAAAGCCTCTTTCTTTCTACCAGAAACCAGAAGACTTTGTACCTCCGCAGCAGTTGCCTAAAATGTATGTCAATAACAATTACTAGCAATGTATTGCAACAAGTAGAGTAAATGCATACAGAGTGAGTCGTGGAATACCTGCATCTGTCCTTCAGATGGCAATTTCTGCAAGCAGTGGGCAAGAGCACCATAGTCACTGAATTGCGCACCATTGCTATTGGCAGATGTAAAAAGTCTAGAAACGGCAGATTCTGGAGCATCACTTTCCTATTAGAAATACCAAAGCCAAAAAATACTAAATAACATATTACTTAAATCTGTAGACAGTTGTTGATGAATTCAGTTGCTAATGAAGAAAAAGTAAGGACCACTTTTTTTGGCAAAATACCATAACAAGTCAGGTTGCATTAATGTTGAAAAGTTATCATCAAATAACCAGAGATTGAACTAAAAAAAATTCTCAAAGTGACTATTAAAGCCCACAACACAAACCAAGTCAATACATGGATGCTCCTAAAGTTTTTCACGTATAGTGCGTAGCCTTGTGTTTTTTAAAGTTGACCAAGCCCAGATGTCAGGCTTAAGCCCCTTTACCTTTAAGATGACATGCTACTCCATCATCAGGTCTTAAAAGAAAGAAAGAAAGAAAGAAAGGAGAGAGAGAGAGAGAGAGAGAGAGAGAGAAGATGAATAAAAGTTAAGAAAGAAACAAAATTTTCCTGCCTAAGCCCTCATCAACACGCTCCTTTTCACTTTCAAAAGCTTTTCAAAGAGGTCCACCAACCCGAAGTCAAGGAAAATTGCCTAGCAGGGCAGGCACATGGAGACCATTTTCCATTGCATGACTCATCACAAAATTCCAAGAACAAATAGGGGAGGGGAAAAAAAAAAGGGCAGGGGGGAGGGGTTAGGTATAATCCATAATTGATGAGCTTTTAAGAAGTAGACAAGCAAAATTCAATGAACTCCAGAAATGAGAGTGACTTGAATCATTAATGGAAAAAGTATGTACTATTTCCAACATTCCAAAAAGGAATGATACAAAAGCTGCCAAAGCTGTTACGTGGTTGAATGATAACCTGGTGTATAAACAAGTGGGTTGGAGTTTTTTTTTTTTTTTTAACTTATCTTTTTTCTTTCCTGAGAAATGGGGAAGTGTAGGGATATACTTTTCATTCTTACAGCTGATCAAATAAGAAAATTAGTCGTAAGCAACTCTGAAAAGTTTGGTAACAACAAACGAGCGTAGGTTGTAATAGAACACTATAATGACTCAAATATCAGATGCATTCCGCTAGCAATAAGTTAGAACTTGACAATACAAATATCATTTGGAAAAAACTAGACATTAACAACTGATTGTAACCAGTTATATATAACCAAAGGTCAAAATAAAACCAACAGCAAGTTTAGAATGCTTTTACCCCTAATGCAGTGTCTGTGCCAAAAGGAGATCGAAGTTTTCCATAATACTGACATGCTATCTTAAGCAATGAGAGAAGCAACCTCAAAACTTCGCCTTTTCTGTAATCCACGTCAGGAGACTCACAATTTGCAATCCTCTCATCAATCCACTTGTTCACCTCTTTATTACCAACATTCCCTCCAACCAAGGGACCAGGAAAGGACTGTCTGCACAGTGTGTTGAAATAATCAAAGGCGCCCACTGCCATGCTTGATGGGTCAATTTTCTCAGTGACAACTTCCATCAAGCTAAGGACAGAGATTGAGCCTCCTAAAGGATCCTTCACATACAAGAAGCAAAAAATTTTTTTAGCTTTTTCATTCAAGTGATGACATATGATAAAACTTTGCATTATAACTTAAGCTAGAAGAGTTCATGAGCTAACCTGGCTCCCATAGGATGAGGCACTGAGGGAACTATTATCTTTCATCACAATGAGTTTTCCACCAAACCCAAAAGTAACCAACGCATGCGAAGGACGGCCTGCAGATGACCTTCCTGTATTAGGAGCATTAGAAAATTGATGGCCACTCTGAAACGGTTGAGGCGAAAAATTTATGGAATTCTGATTGCCATAGTAATTGTCTGACACATGCATTTGCTCATTCTGCTGCATGCTTGGCTGATTAACCTGCTGGCTGAAGTTTTCACTAGGAACAAAAGATCGTGAACCAGTGGTTGTATAGTCATTATGACCCTGGCTTGCTTTCTCATAAAATGAAAATGTTCCCCTGGAATCATAAGACTTCTGTTGACTGACTTGGTTGTTCGCAGAAAAATTTGAACCATAATTATTCTCCAATTGGTGGTTTCCACTGAGATCCACAGGAGCCTCACTTTTGTCAACATTCTCAGGTTGCCACATATTCACACCCTGCTGATTGTAATTACTGAAAGACCCAAACAAGTTAGAATCTTGGTTTTTCGGAGCAAAGCCTTGAGAGCTGTAGTTTTCCACTTGCCCATAGTCACCAGAAGTTTTTTGATCATTTTCATGGGAAGATGTACCAGTTGATGCAAATCCATTTTGATTTAGCTGATCATGACCTTGAATTGTTGATTGAACAGAGGAGGTGTAGGACTCCAACGAGCGCCACTCTTGGGCAATTGTATCATAATACCAACCGGGGTATTGAGGGTCAAAAACCATATGCGCTGGGAACTCGTTATTCCCTTGTGAAACCTGATTCCAATTAAAGACACTCTCAGCACCACCACTCTCTTGCGACACCTGATTCCAATTAGTGACACTCTCAGTCATGCCACTGCCATGAGACAACTGATTCCAGTTAGTGACATTCTCTGTGGTACCACTCTCAGTTACAGTACCCACAAAGGACTGAGCAGTTTGCTGCAAGTAAGAAACCTGTGAATTCCCATCAGAAGCAGCCCAATCACCAGAAAGATTAGAGTCAAAGCTCCCTTGTACATTTCCTGTAGCATCATAACCATCCACTTGGTACCATTGCCCAGTATTTGTGTCATACTTCCACCCCGGATAAAGATTCTCCCAATATTGACTACTATTTAGATCCTGCCCATCTGCACTTTGTCCCGTAGCAGCATCATAAGCTTGATTCTCTTGATTTTGCACGTAATCATAACTATTGCAATCGTAGGTAGTTTTAAGCTCATCGCTGCTAGATCTAATCTTTGATTCAGTATTGAAATTATCCTCCACCTTCCCAGCTGAATCAACAGATCCTCCAGCACCATCACCCAGTTCAGTAAAAAAATCCGAGTACGATCCAAACCCGCTACTAACATTCTGCCCTAAATCAGCGTTAAACGCATTCCATTGCACCTCCTTAACACCTGAACCTCCAGATCCCTTACTCTTGCTTATAGATGAATCCGAATTCACCTCCGTAGCAACATCCACACCACTAGATTCAACCCCACTATCCAATTCAAACCCAATTGAATTGGATGACACTAGTGAGCTACTACTCTCTTCAACATTCCCATCCACCGACACCACATTAACATCACCGCGAATTTCTTCTTCCTTAACTTGGGTCTCAGCTTCACTAGCTGAATCTTCAGACCCAGAAGCAACATCAGCAATACTCAAATTGGCAAATGCTTTCGCCTCATCAGAATCATTCATAATGTCGGTATGCTGAACCACCGACGATGATGAAGTGACCTTGAAGACAACATCATCATCATCATCATCAACAACTAATTTGTCAAAGAAAGCCTCATCCGTCTGATCCTCCAACTGAAATGGAGGATTCGAAGCCATCGACCAAACCCTAACCCCTCTTAGATCCTCCACTCAATTCACCAAAAAACCCACCAAAATTTCCCCAAACCCAGACCCAAAACCTCGAATTGCGAGCTCGTATCGTCACAGAAATCCGAGATCCCAACAAAACCACCGACTACAGCGAAACTAACTCAAATCCAGACAAAACGAAGCACAAAACAAACAAGATCTAGAGTTTTACCAATCACAAAAAAATATATCACACCTCAAATCTGCAAATTTAGGCTTTAAATTCAACACATCGAATTAAAAAAAACACTGGAAATTCATATTGAAAACTGAACTTACCGATTGAGAGACAACAATTTCCGAAGCGAATCGGAGAGAGAGAGGGAAAAGACAAGCCCTCGATTTCCCACCAGCGAGACGGTCTCAAGAGTCTCAACAACCCCGCCAAGTGTCTTTTTATTTTTTATTTTACTGCGTTTCGGTTTTTTTTTGGTTTTGTTTTGTTTTTGTATTGTTTTACTTTATTTCTAATATAGTTTTTTTTTTTTTTTTTTTGGCTAATAAATGTTTGTCATATATTTATTAGATTTGGCTGAGTTTTATGGTGTAGGTTAATATTAGGGTGTTTTGGAAAGTTGGTAAAAAGTTAATTTTTAATTTTTTTCCAAATTTTTTAATTTTTTGAAAAGTGATTTGAAAAGTTAATAAAAAGTTGACTTTTTATTTTTTTATTTAATATTTATTTATAATGTCAAATCAAATTAAAATGACCAAAATACTCTTATCCAACATAAGAAATTTATTTTTTTATTTTTTTATCATAAGCCCTAATTTGTAATTTCACACTTGTATTTTTAGCTCTTCCCAAACCAATTTTATTACATTTTTTGCTACTTACATTTTTGAAAAATGATAAAAAAACGTGATTTTTTTATGAAAGCTTCCAAAACGGCACATTGAAAGTACGAGCAATGCACATCTTACACTATTTAATTTGAGTTAATTAATTGCCTTATTTGATAAAATTAAATTAATTTTACTTTTAAAATTATTGTAATTTATTTAATGTCATTTAAACTATGCTCTATCTACACTGTTTTATTTTATTTTTATTTTTTATTGTTCATGTCGTTTAGTAAACATATAATTAACTACATCGATACTCCCTTCAAATCAAAAGTTTATAGAAAATTAATTTGTTCAAAATTGTAGAACTTGCACCTAAAGATATATTGATTTCACTTAAAATTATATATCATATTATTTAATAAATTTTGCTAATAAGTATCTCCTGAATATAAGAAATTAACAAAATTTATATATATCCCGATATTATTCATTTTTTTATAAATTTCAAAACACTTTATAATTTTTCTACACTTTTTCAAGTTTTTTTTTCCTCATTTTCAATTTTTCCAATATTAGCATTGGTCTTATTATATAAACTAATTAAAACTCAATTTTGATCACATATGCTACTAGAACCAGACTCGTTTGAGTGTTTAAATTCCACATTGACTAATTAATGTATTCTCTCTTATTAATGGTATAAATTAGATTTTTAACAGTGGTGTTATATGAACCAATTAGTGTATTAATTAATGTATCAATACTAGTTATGACATTATTATTGACCTCACTCCTTAATCACATTATAAATATTAAAAACCTCTTAAATTATGCCAAACCATCAATTGATACACTAGTTAATACACTAATTAGTGCATATATTATTATTCGATTTTTAATAATGAAATACTTACCATCTTTTTTAAACCCAATACATTAATACTTGTGATTACATAAGAAGGTAAATTACAAACACAGTCCAAAAGTTTATTTAAATTACAAATTACTCCCTCTGATTCTAGAAATTACATTATGTCCTCTAAGATTTCTAATTTCATAACAAATAAGTCATTTTATTGATAAATCATAAAGTTAATTAACAATTTTTAATAATGTTAAAGTTTTATTTCAATTAATAATTCAGCTAATTTTATTATTTTTTAGGTGAACAGTTAGAAATTTTACTTTTTCAATTAATTCTGGTAAAAAAATAATTCTGATAGGGAGGTATTTGTAATTTTTCAAGTCATAAGGGACAATTCGTATTTTAAACAAATCTTAAAAGGTGTATTTGTAATTTACAAAAAAAAAATAGATATAATAAATATAATAAATATACAATAATTGTTAAATTTTGTTAGTATTGCTGTTGACCAAAGAACCCTTATTGGTTGATAATAATATCAACATACATCTCAACTATAAATAATATTTTTTTAAAAAATCTAAAAATTTTAGATTTAAGCAATCTCTGACCAAAATTATTTTGAGTTACCATCCAACAATTTTACGTTGATTGTTTTCTACTCTATTTAGGGATGGCTATTTTAATTTAATCTGTTTATACACGTTTAAATAAAATGAATTTTATTCATTTCAATATTTATGTGAGGTGAAAGTGGATTATATTTTGATTACCCGTAATGGAGGATTGGACCAGACAAATATTGTTCTCTTGATCCAAACTTGACCTGTTATAATTTTTAATTTTTTTTTGTATTGTTTAAAATGTAATCAAATATTTACGGGCATCGAGCATCCGCGTAGACAGAGTGGGGTTGAAAAATTTTACCTGTAACGAGGGTGGAGCAGAAACGGCAGCAAAGTTTGTCAGCGAAGACAAAAGCAGAAAAAGACAAACCCGCCTCGTGATATTCCTAACTACATTATTCTTATTCAAATGGTGCATGCACGCACACCACGTATTGGACCTTGTGCTTTTTTTTTTTCTTTTTCTTTTTTTTTCCGTTTTTGCTTTTTATTGGTGGGCTATTAAACTGTACTTGAGTAGATCCCAAACCAGGACTCCCTCTAGCCCAGTCGACTGTGGTTGTGGCCTCCAATCTAAAAGGTTGGGCCTACACAAATTAGTATGGCCCAACAAGATGTGAATTATACCACTATTAAATTATATTTATCAATTTTTTAAATTAAAAAATATACAATAAACTCCACATATTTCACATAATTATATTGAATTTTAAACCCAAAATTATGGACCACTTTCTCCACCCCCCACCCCAAACCATAGATGGGGACACTATGAGAAGGTTGATGCACATTAATTAAGTTTTGAAAAAGTACTGGATGGAATTTGAGTGCATGTTTGGGGTTTTAAGAAAAAAGTCAATTTTTATTAAAAATCAAAAAATTACTAAGTTATTTTTCATTAGTTAAAAAATAAAATGTTTCATTAATTTTTTTCATTCATAATTTTTTTTTTCAACTTCCCAAATGGATCTGTTTGAATTGATTTTCAAATCTTTTTCTAAAAAATTAAAATTTAATTTGATGAAAAAATTTTAAAAAATAAAAATTACTCATAATTTTCATATAGTTTTAGTTTTTTTTAAGTGTAGAAATAATTTTTAAAAATAAAAAATATATATATTTTTAGTATTTATTTTCGTCAAACTAATTTGTATTTTTTCAAAAAAAAATTCAGAAAACAATTTTAAAAAATCAAACCAAATAGATCCATTTGAAAAGTTACTATTTTTGAAAAAAAAAAATTTGGTGAGTTAAAAAAAAAGGATTTGACATCTAATTTTTTTTAATTGATATGACTTTATAATTTTTTTAACAAAAGTTAATTTTCTTCTCAACACCCAAAGCATGCACTGAGATTCCATCCAATACTTTTTGGAAGCTTAGGCCTTGTTTGGGAAGTTGGCTATTTTAGTAGATTATTTTAATTTTTGGTTATTTTAGTAGGTTAAAATTTTTATACTCTCCCACTTTTCGTAATGGAAGAGATCCACAAAATTATTTTTTGATGTCTAAGGTCCTACACATATAACAGAGAAATTCCAGTCCTTTCATCTGACCCGCGTCGACGACCACCTCCGTGAAAACGTAGAGGCCACCATGGACGTCCCCTCCGACCACCAATACTTTTTGGAAGCTTAGGGCTTGTTTGGGAAGTTGGCTATTTTAGTAGATTATTTTAATTTTTGGTTATTTTAGTAGGTTAAAATTTTTATATTTAGGAAGATGGTTGGATTTTTATGTAGTTAAATATTTGTGAGAAAAAAAAGTGAAATAATTACTGATTTGATAGGACATTTTATCTTATTAATTATTTTAACCTATTTTATCTTTTATGAATTTTAGCATAAAAAAACCAAAAATTCACTTCTCAAACAGGGCCTTAATTAATGTGCATCAACCTGCTCATATTGTTCCCCCATCTATGACTTGGGGTGGGGGAGTGGAGTGAAGAAAGTGGTCCAAAATTTTGGATTTAGTTTTGATTTTTTATTTTTTTTAAATTCATGAAATTCGGATTTGAATTTGTATTTGATTTTGATTTTAGATAGTCAGTGGTGCAACCATTTTTTTCCTTCACCAAAAAGAAAAGCTGGAAAAAAGTGCAAAACTTGTAAAATTCAGCAAGAGCAAGCAAAGCTCAAAACACAAACATACATATTTAAACATATATACATAGGTACTACGTAGTAATACATACAAGAATGGTTGAAGACTTTTAATAAGAATGAGCAGAGAGAGTTATATTATGATGTAATACTCTCTATGCTATGCTCATTTGTTACATCCTGGTTAAGTAACTTGTGACATTTTCATACCCAATGTATATATATGGGTACAAGGCATTGATTAAAATAAATTTTTTTTAAAAAAAAAAAAAAAATCTCAATAAGATACAAGGCATTCATTGCTCCCAATTAAAAATGTGAAATTTGGAAACAGTTTCTTTTTTTCATTTTCATTTTCTTTTTTTTTTAAAAAGTGAAATTAATTTTAAATGAATGCCACAAATTTAAAATGTGACATTTGGAAACACTTTTGTTTTTCCATTTTCTTTGCTTCTTTTTTTTGTTTGAAAAAGTGAAATTAATTTTAAAATTTTTAAACAAATTTTCATTCTCTACTCCCCTATTCCACCACCTTCGCTCACGAGCCATAATTGAACTCTAACATGGTCAGTCGGTGATCTCTAAATAGTTTTGAACACTTTTTCGCCAGCTAGCGATGAATTCTGATTACTTTTTGTGTGATTTGTTTGCTAGTTGCCACCAATTCCAGTAATGACTTCTCACCACTTCTACTACTAGTTATCACATTCGTCCACCATCCACTATCGGCTACCACTTTTAACAACTTGCCAAATATATTTCTTTAATTTTGTTTTCAATTGTTTTTTAAACATTTTTTGTGCACTATACAAGTTTTTGTTTTGTTTAAAAAAAACTAAAAATAAAAGCAGCTAACGATGAATTCTGATTACTTTTTGTGTGATTTGTTTGCTAGTTGCCACCAATTCCCGTAATGACTTCTCACCACTTCTGCTACTAGTTATCACATTCGTCCACCATCCACTATCGGCTACCACTTTTAACAACTTGCCAAATATATTTCTTTAATTTTGTTTTCAATTGTTTTTTAAACATTTTTTGTGCACTATACAAGTTTTTGTTTTGTTTAAAAAAAACTAAAAATAAAAGCTTATTTCTTTTTATTTTTGTAAACAAAAAATAAGAAACTAACAATGTTATCAAACAATACTTAAATATTTCTTAGCATGAACTCAATACATTAACCTTGAAGAATAGGTGGGTGCTAGATGTTAGTGGACAAACATAATCTACCTTAATTTGTAGGAATAGAGATAACGTTGATCTCATCTATCTTCTTGTTTTATGGATTGAGAAAATATGTATATTAGAGACTAGTCAATTAATTTTGAATTAGATAATTCTAATAATTCTATCATGTAATTAGAGCCATATATTGGATAGCTTTTTGAGGCTAGATCTCCATCCCGAATTTATCTCTCTTATTTGCAGAAGAGTGTTAGAAACTTATCTCATCTCATATTATCTCTAGTTGTGGACGTAAACAATGTAATGGGTCTGTTAAATAGTTTTCCAAAAATTGATACAAAACAAAATGAACCCAAATGCTCAAAACAGCATAACATACTCTCAAATCACAACCACAAGCCAAAAATATTTATAAAAAAAATTAAAATTAAAATTAAAGATTAAAAATTTAACCTTTTTATAATGTCAAAGGCTACAATAGTGTCCACGTTTGATGGGATTGATGAATTCAGGATCGGAAACTGCTGAGACCTCATGATGTTGGCTAAAATCCTCGTCTTCCAGTGGAGCTGGCATATTGAGATCTATCAAACTGTCTCCAAATTTTCTACCACCTTTCTTATCAACCAAACAGTCACCAAATTTAGCAGAGTTTGATGATGACGAAATCAACAAGTGTGATCTCTTGTGCCCACCAAGTGCTTGTCCCGACCCAAATACTCTGTAACAAATCGGACACTCATGAAGTCTCTGATCACAATTGTCATCTTCATTGCCATTAAAGCAACTTTTGACCTTTCTGTGATTCGTTCTCAACACTTTCTCGCGAGTCCGACTCGGTCCCAACTCATCCGAACTCATCCAAGTGTCTCTCGAAAGCATCATGAGAGACAGAGCAACGTCTTCTTCAGGGGACGTATCAGAGACCGAACTCACTGGTTCCAACTCGGCCACTGACTCAGTTGAATTGGGTTTTTTCAATCCTTGATGTTCTGCAAAACCCATCTTCCGAGTCCGCTTGGATCGCGGGCGAGTTGGGTTTCTTGACAACTCGGTCTTGCTTTCTCTGTCTTGAACAAGTGGACTTTTCTTTGGGTTTTTTTCTTTCAACCCATGAAACAGAGCTTTCTCTTCACTTTCTCTCTGTTCTTGGTCTGAAGAAGAAAGAGACGAAGCTGAGTCAGAAGGGTCACTGAGTTGTTGGGTTTTTGGAGGAATCGGTAAAATGGCTAAGTGACACCTGATGTGACCACCCAAAGCTTTGCCATTGGCGAAAACTTTAGAACATAGTTTACACTTGCGTCTCTCCTCCATTAACAAAAACAGAGCAGACCAATCAACAAAGATCAAATCTCTCTTTCTCTTCCTGTCTCTCTCTCTCTCTCTCTCACACACACACACACACACACACACACTCGCACTCACACAGAGTTTTGTGATCCAGAGGAGTGCAGAAAGGGTGTGGGAACTTGAGAGGAGTAGGTGACAAGCATTCTTCCCAAAATACTTTTTTGCATATGAACTTTGGAAAATAACAAAGTGGAAGGTGGGAAACTCACAGAAAGTGATCTGCTATATAAATTTTTATTTTGAAAAGTAAGGACTAGTTTGGAAATACTAAATGAGTGTATTTTTTGACTTTTTATGAAATATGGGTTGGATTTGGGTTGGGTTTGAAGTGATGTGTTAGAGAAGTGATGTGATTTAAATAAGATGATGTGACTTAAATAGAATAGTGACTTTTTAACTTTTTATCTTTTTTCAATCATGCCAAACTTGACCTTAAAAGTTAATTTTTTAATTTTATTTTTTTGAAAAAATATATAAAAAAGTAGAGAAGTGACGTAATATAAAAAAACCAAAATGTTAAAAAATTAATTTTTAATTAACTTTCCAAAATAGGTTAAATGATAAATAATTATGGTACATATATGCACTTTATAACTAAAAAAAATAAAATATCATAACTATATATTTTTTAAATTATAACTAAAAAAACAGTCATATCCAAACACGACAGAACTAAAGATATCATGAGTCATATAAAAATATATTTAAAATGTTGTGTCGATGATACTTTTAAAATTATAAAGTAAATGATTTGTGTTTTAATTAAAAATAAAATGATCACAAAAAAGAGCTTAATTTGTATCGAAATTTTGTATATATTTTATTGATGGTATATCATTATTACCTAAAATTTAGAGATAAGTGAGAACTTTTTAAAAATTACAACAGTAGAAGAGTAAATTTTTTTTATTTGTAAAAACATGAAATTTTGTGGACCAAAATGCTATATGCTATGGCTCTTTCATTTTCGCTAGTCGCACCACTTCTTTACTACTCCTCTACTCATTCCAATAACTCCCACCCCTTCCTTACCGAGTCACATGATAGTTTTCGTCAACTGATCTTTTAACACAAAATTAATATTATAATTAAAAATAAGGAATCAAAATAAAATTTAGTATAAAATATATAAAATATAATTTATCCTTTATTTTATATTTATTTATTATTATTATTATGTTATGGTGCAAGAAGCCAAATTATTCCACTTCTTTATTACTCCTCTACTCATTCCAATAACTCCCACCCCTTCCTTACCGGGTCACATGATAGTTTTCGTCAACTGATCTTTTAACACAAAATTAATATTATAATTAAAAATAAGGAATCAAAATAAAATTTAGTATAAAATATATAAAATATAATTTATCCTTTATTTTATATTTATTTATTATTATTATTATGTTATGGTGCAAGAAGCCAAATTATTAGCATGCCGGTCGGTTCTTTTCCTTGAATAGTCCATCGGACTTTTGTTTCATGTGACCACACGCCCATGTCATGTAATGCGTAACATAAAAGCCTCCTCAGCCGTGCTCGGGTCAAAAATGCTGTTAAGTGGGCCAATCTCCTGAGTGATAATTGAGTACTCCGGAACACAGCAAAGTATTATGGGATTGTTTGGGAACTGTTACATTAGTATTTTTTTTATTTAAAAAAAAAAGAGTAAAATATGAGTTGAGTTTGAAGTGATATGATAAAAATGTAATGTAACTCAAATAAGATGATTATAACTCAAATATGATAATATACTAAAATAGTATGTACTCTTGTAGCACATGTCAAACAAAGCCTATAATTGATGGGAAAAGTGGGATATTATAATTTTGTGTGGAGTGATTTAGTGCCATTTTGGGAACATAGTAAAAAGTCACGTTTTTGAACAAAATATCCAAAAACGTGGCTGCCAAAAACGCAACAAAATCTTTTTGGGAAGTGCCAAAAACGCAGCCCTAAAATTACAAATTAGGGCCTATGAAAAAAAAATTAAAAAAAAAATCTCTTATGTTGGATAAGGGTATTTTGGTCATTTTAATTTGATTTGACACTATAAATAAATATTAAACTAAAAAGCAAAAAGTCAACTTTTTACAAACTTTCCAAATCACTTCTAAAAAAACCAAAAAACTTGATAAAAAATAAAAAACTAGCTTTTTACCAACTCTCGCTCCCTTCTATATTTTGGCATCAACCCACTCCCTTCTCCTATATTTTGTTCATCTGTTCGATTTTCATAATCTATTTTTAAAAAGTTAAAAATTAATTTAGTATAAAAAATAAAAAATATTTATTAGTTTTATCTGCTGGGATGAGAGAAATAATTTTTTAAAAAATATATTTTTAATGTCCTAAAGCTAAGAACACATTAAAAATATAGTATATATATAACATATTGGGATCTACAATTGTGAATAATAATTCGATTTACATATTTGTTTTTTTTATCATTTCAAAAACTAAATCAAGTGTCAGAATAAATATTCTAATGAAATGTTCCATCTCACCGGCATTTTAATAAACCCAACCCTACCCAAATGTCCCTAAGCCATAATTCATGCCAAATTTGTGACAAGCAAAAAGTACCATCATGTTGCTGCAAAAAAAAGTTGCCATTAGAGGCTTATGTACAACTAATTAAACATGCATGTTACAACACCCAAAAAAAAAAGAAGAAGAAGAAGAAGAAGATTACAATCAATGTCTATTTGCTCTCGAATCATTGCTTGCCTTGTTTGAATAATATTAGCAATGTTAAAATTGAGACTTTAAAGATGATGATACACAATCATATTGTAGTGCTCCCAGTGACATAAAGCTTGAAAGTTCAGTTTAATTCCATACACCAACTTGCCTATAAATAAGCATTTGTGGTGATTATCAAATTATATCAAATACATGATCAACAAATCAATTGGAGAAAATATATATCAAGACAAGAGAGGCTTCTCTTCATCGACCTCAGTTTCCATGGCATCTACATCTCCGTTTCCTACTGAAAAACCTTCTTTCCCTTTAGCCCATAGAAAGAAATAGAGGCCGGTGAACATCAGAAACATACCAGCAATACTGTAATAATCGAGGGACATCAAGTCATCAGAATTTTTTTAACAAAAAGCCTAATTTGGTATCGCTTTTGTTTTTCTTTGTTTTCATTTTTCATTTTTACTTCTCATGTTTCAGCATTGAGCCTCTTGTTTAAGGAACAGGGGGAGGGTTTGTAGTTACTTTATTTTTATTTTTTGTGATGAAAAAAATAGTTATTAAAACGAGAAGGATTTCCTCCCGTTCCATTAATTGGACTATAAGGTATACTTGAGAGCTTTTTGGGACCACTTGTGGTCCATTGATCCAAACCTTTTAATTTTTTATTTTTTCCAAGTAAATCATTTATGAAAAACAAATCAAGTTGATTGGATATTCCAAGCCACATGTTTGGATCAAATTTGTATTTTAAAAAATAGAAGATCTAATTTTGAAATTATATTTACCATCTATTTTTTGAAAATTAAAAAATCTATTGCTTGGTTAATAAAAATAGAGTTTTTTTTTTTTTATAGCTAAATCAACTATTGGTAGGATCTGTGTTGTCGCTCAAATTCTCATGAAAGAATACTTACATTGTATTTGGTTGGGGGATTTTAGAAGAAATTTGGAAAGGAAAAGGGAAAAAAAAAAGGAAAAATTGGTCTAGGGTCCCTCTCCCACTTTTTGTAAGGGAAGAGATCCACAAAATTATTTTTTGATGTTTAAGGTCCTCCCATCTATCACAGAGAAATTCAGCCCCCTTCCTTTTGTCTACTCTCACTCGTCACCACGATCAAACACGCACAGAGAGAGAGAGAGAGAGCCATGTCGATGACCGCCGACCTCGACGAAACACTCCTCATCGGCAGCTCCTCTTTCTCTTACTTCATGCTTGTCGCCGTAGAAGTGATTCCATTGGAGACAACAACATCCCAATCCCTACACTGTAGCCCAGACAAAAAAGTAGCCTCACCTCACCAATCTCTACTTTCTCGGCTGTTTGTTTCTCGGGAAACTAGTTTCCTGATTGGAAATCCTGAGAAAATGGAGAAGGTCAAGAAAGGTGCAGGTGGAAGAAAGGTTGGCAGTCCGAAGAAGAAACCCGTTTCCCAGTCCGTCAAAGCCGGCCTCTAGTTCCCAGTCGGCTGGATCGGCCGATACTTGAAGAAAGGCCGCTACTCTCAACACGTCGGAACTGGCGCTCCGGTCTACCTCGCCGCCGTGCTCGAGTACCTCGCTGCTGAGGTCTCTCTCTCTCTTTCTCTCAAAATCTGTGAATCTTCACTGAGCTTGTTCTGTGGAATTTTTTTGGGCAAAATTGGTCTGAGTCTTGTGTTTAATTGTTAGATTTTTTTTATTAATTTTAGTTGTTTCGAAATTGTTGAGCAAAGTTCTGATATTTTTTGGTTGTTGAGTTGGATCTAATCTAGTAGTTTTGCCTTTTCTGTTGAAAAGTCCTAAAAATGTACCGTTTGGGTGCTGAGAATATGCCATGCTGAACTGTATAGGTTTTAGTTTAGTTTAGTTTGACGAGACAGGGTAAAGTAAAACCTTGGAATTTCAACTTTTAGGCCTGGATCAAGTGCAATTTATGATTGATTCTCTTATTCTGAAAGCAAAAATTGCTATGATTGAATCCAGAGAAATTCTCTGGTGATGAGATTTTCTCTGTGTCTTTTCTGTATTTTTTGGGAATTTCTCTGGGTTGTGGAGTCCAGAATTTCTCTGGGTTTAGAGAATTACTGTAGAAAGATTTGTCTGGGAATTTCTCTGGGTTGGAAAATTTCTCTGGTTATTTGTCTATGAGTGTGTTTTGGTTAGCTCCTCAGTTCATCATTCTTGGGATTGAAGATGGGTTTACACTTGTTGGCCTACAAGAGTATTTCTATGATCAAATTAGAGTTTTTGAATCTGTAATAGGTTTCATTGCATTTTTCTAGGTATCAACATTTGTTTAACCCCTCTCTCTCTTTCTCTATTTAATGTGTTTTGTATGTGCATTGTTTTTCTCTGGTTTGGAGTTCAGAGAAATTCTAGAAATTTCTCTGGTAGAAAACTAAAGAAATTTGCAAATCAGAGAAATTTGAAGAGAATTGGACCAAAGAAATTCAAAATTTCTCTGGACTCAACTAATGCATAAGAGAAATACTGAGAAATTCTAGGAAGAATTGAGCCAGAGAAATTATGAGAAATTCAGAATTGCTGTAGATTTTCTAGAGAAATTTGGTCCAGAGAAATTTGGGCCAGAATTTCTCTGGACCAATTTTCTCTGGACTGAAATTTCTCTAGACTGAAATTTCTCTGGATCAAGGTTGAGGGACTTTAGACATTATGAAAATATTGTTGAGGGACCTTAGACATTATGAAAATATTTGGTGTCCTTTATGCTATAAAATCATAATACCAGGGACCTTAAAAAAAAAACCCCCCAAAAAAAGTAGGTGAAATGTGAATAAAATATATTTATATTTCACCTACTTTCACACACGTTTTCCTTTTCCCTAATCTCTCATCAAATTTCCAAACCAAACACAGCGTTAGAGAGAGAAAAAAAAAAGAAAAAAAAAATTTTCTTTGTTTTCATTTTTCATTTTTACTTCTCATGTTTCAGCATTGAGCCTCTTGTTTAAGGAACAGGGGGAGGGTTTGTAGTTACTTTATTTTTATTTTTTGTGATGAAAAAAATAGTTATTAAAACGAGAAGGATTTCCTCCCGTTCCATTAATTGGACTATAAGGTATACTTGAGAGCTTTTTGGGACCACTTGTGGTCCATTGATCCAAACCTTTTAATTTTTTATTTTTTCCAAGTAAATCATTTATGAAAAACAAATCAAGTTGATTGGATATTCCAAGCCACATGTTTGGATCAAATTTGTATTTTAAAAAATAGAAGATCTAATTTTGAAATTATATTTACCATCTATTTTTTGAAAATTAAAAAATCTATTGCTTGGTTAATAAAAATAGAGTTTTTTTTTTTTTATAGCTAAATCAACTATTGGTAGGATCTGTGTTGTCGCTCAAATTCTCGTGAAAGAACACTAACGTAATTGGTTGGAGGATTTTAGAAGAAATTTGGAAAGGAAAAGGGCAAAAAAAAAGTAGGTAAAATGTGAATAACATATATCTATATTTCACTTACTTTCACACACCTTTTCCATTTTTTTTTTCAAATCTCTTCTCAAATCTCCCAACTAAACACAGCGTTAAATGCTCTAGTAAAATGAGATTTCAAATTCTAATTTTTAAAAACAGTTTTCAGAAAATTCTACACTCTTATTTTCCGTATTTTTTTGTTTTTACTGAATTTTTTTAATATTTTATGCAAATTTTTTACTTTTTAGACACACCCAACAAAAATATACCTAAAAAGTAAAAAAAATCTTTTAAAAATTCACTAAATACCAAAAATACAAAAAAAAAAATACAAGAATTTAGTACATTTTTTGTATTTTTATGTATTTCTTAATTTTTTAAAATATTTTTTCATAATTTTTTTTACTTTTTAGACACATCTAAGTAAGGTGCATCTAAAAAAGTAAAAAAAATGTTTAAATTTTAAAAATATTCACTAAAAACAAAAAAAATACGAAAATCAAAAAACTCAATTTTCAAAAACTTAATCAAAAAAACTCAAACCAAACACAGTGAATAGTTATAATAATCTAATTATACTCACTTCTAACATCCTATTATTCAAACATGCAAATTTTTAGACAGTTATTAAGGTACCTTCCAAGAGTAATGGACTCGCCAATGGTGATGAAAGAGAGGACAACAGAAATGACAGTTCCAATGGGACTAAACATGGATACAAGCACTGGTCCTCTTTTCTTCATTGCCCATCCATTGAAGCTCACACACAATCCACTTACTGTCCCTCCCTGTCCCATACAAACCATCATCAATTTCAACAAAGTTATCATACTAAACTAAACTACAAACATATGGAGATAATTGAAATGGAAGAGGTTGTGATTAATACCAATAGAGAATAGCCAATTAGGTCTCGAACACTGACAATTGGCCATCCAATATCAAATTTGTGATTTTGAATCAACTCTAAGATTGCAGTTATTATCACCCCTATCAGTGATGTTATTGCACACATTGACATTGGTGCTGGAAAATCTCCCAATGTTGAAGCCTGTGTCATGTATTCAAATTATCAAATCAAACCCAATAAAATAAAATAAAATAAAAATAGAAAAGAGAGAGAGATATACTTTGTCTTATACTTTGTCAAATCAAAATTTCTTGTGCAAATTAGACAATCAGTTCTTATACTTTGTCTCTTTTGTCAATTGGATTTTTATATTTTTAGTTAAATTGAATATTACCTTACCCCTATCTATGAACTTGTAATTATAGTTAGGGTTTTGAGGTTAAAGGCAAGGGTGTGTGTATTGAGGAAAAAATAAAATATTTGAATTTTTAATTATGTGCAACGAGAAAAGATGTGAGCTAAGAGAATTGGGTAAGAGAAAATAAAAGTTTCTAAGGGTATGCATCTGATTTGAAATGATTCATTCATTCCTTTTTGTATGAATCATTTTGCCATTAAAATAATCTGCAAGAATTCAACGCCAAAATTGATAGAATTGAAATTACAGAAACTACGAGTATAATTTACCCTAATTTCTTGAATTTGAAGGCTATATATATATATATATATATTACCTGTAAGACTATGTTGCTTGATAGAACAAGAACACCAGCCATGAGATAGATGCAGCCAATGATCTTGTCTATGTTAAACATGTAATCACTATCAGATGTAGGTGGTGGTGGAGATGCTAAGTCAGTAGTCTGCTTTGCTATGGGAGTGTGCATTGTACTCTGCATGATGCTCATTGTGATTGCACCAATCACACACAAGAATGTCCCTACAATCTTCACTCTGCTGTACATGCAAGTCAGTTTCAATTTCTCTAACCTGCATCAAAATTTGCAATATTCAATTATACCCTTTCTTGTTGTAATGAGTCTACAGATAGAGAA
The DNA here is from genome assembly GCF_004153795.1 of Camellia sinensis. Lineage (NCBI taxonomy): Eukaryota > Viridiplantae > Streptophyta > Magnoliopsida > Ericales > Theaceae > Camellia > Camellia sinensis. Next base: position 753,630 of record NW_021024631.1, on the reverse strand, counting down.
CCAATCACAGTGGAGTAATTTGAGTAAAACTGTTTCATTGAAAAGTAAAGTTGGTACCTAAAAGCTACAGCAATGACGAAGATGAATCCAGGAGCAAGGTTAGGCATAGCTGTGGCCATTGCTGGTGAGGTTAGCTTAATCCCCTTCAAGAACAAAGATTGGAATAATGTTACTCTGAAAAAACAAACACCAAAACGTAAATAGTTAGCCTCAATAATAGTCTATGCTTTACCCATTCTTGAAAGACATTAGGATAATTTCAATGTTTACAAGGCAAAAATATTAGATATGATGCATTGTTTGCCTGGTATTCATGGTTTATAAGAAATCGTAATATAAAATAAGTGTGTCGGTCTTTATTTCTTAACTACTTAATAAAAATGAGCCAACATATTCTATTCATAAAATTTTGGATAAATTACATTTACCTCCCCTGAGGTTTCTGACAAATATAGAGACCTCCCCTGTAGTTTGAATAATTACAATAACTTCCCTTACTTTACCTGACAATGTCAAGATTCTCTCAAAATTTGACCGCCGTTTATACACCTAACCGACCCTGCTGATGTCATCAAAATGTAAGCACTAAAATGTCTATAATGCCCTCAAGTGCCCAATTCAAGAATTGAATTTTTTTTTAAAAAAATTATTTTTTATTTTAAATATATAATTTTATTTAAATATTTTATTTTATTTTGTAAATATTTTAATTTTTTAATTTTAATATTTTAAACTCAAAACACAATTTCACACTCAAATTGTAACCAAACGCATAACTTAAAACTCAATTCAAAAATTATATTCAAACCTCATAACCAAACACATAACTCGAAACTCCACACTATTTTCAAAACTCTGCACTCAAATCATAACAAAACACATAACAAAAAAATTAAAATATTTAAAAATATATTTATAAAATAAAATAAAATATTTTAAATAAAAACTATATATTTAAAATAAAAATTATATATTTTTTTAAAAAATAATTTTTTTAAAATTTTCAAATATTTAAAAAATATATTTAACTTAAATTTGTATTTTTTGTAAGTTTGTGTTTGAATATGAGTTTTGAGAATAATTTTTGAATTGACCAATACAACCATAAAACTCAATTCAAAAATTATTTTCAAACCAAACACATAACTCAAAACTCTACACTATTTTCAAAACTCTACACTCAAATCATAACAAAACACATAACAAAAAAATTAAAATATTTATAAATATATTTATAAAATAAAATATTTAAAATAAAAACTATATATTTAAAATAAAAATTATATATTTAACATAAGTTTGGTTATGAGTTTTGAGTTATATATTTGGTTAAGACTCTATGAGTTTTGAAAAGTTTTTTGAAAATTTCTAATTGTAATTGTGATTCTAAAAGAAAACCAAACATGTTTCTAAAAAAAATATTTTTTCGGAACATGTTTTTACTCAAAATTCAATTCAAAAATTATTTTCAAAAACTCATAACCAAACACATATTTTAAAACTCAATTCAAAACTCTTTCAAAATCCAAAACCAAACTTTTTTCCAAAACTTTATTTTAAAAGAAAAAATTTTAAAAAAAATTATTTTATTTTTTAAAATTATTTTTACAATCATGATTTGAGTGTGGAGTCGTATTTTGAGTTATGAGTTTTGAAAAGAGAAAATTGGTTTGGTTATAAATTTTGAAATTTTTCAATTTATTTTTTTAGGGTAAATATTTTATATTTATTTTAATGTGCATTATATTTCATACATTTATGTGTTGTATTTTTTAATATTTTAAATATATTTTTTAAATATTAAAAATTTTTAAAAAATTATTTTTTATTTTAAATGTATAATTTTTATTATAAATATTTTTAAATTATTTTATTTTATGATTGCGTTAGTAAATCACGGGCAATGGCAGTGAACAAAGGGTTTATGGTTATGGTTGAACAGATGGTTTTTTTGTCTTTTTGCAGGCAAAAGCAAGGGTAATATGGTAATTTTCTATATGATACTAACGCCGTTTGTGCAAAATAGACAGAATGGGAGAATCTTGACATTGTCAGGTAAAGTAAGGGAGATAACTGTAATTATTCAAACTACAAGGGAGGTCCCTGTATTTGTCAGAACCTCAGGGGAGATAAATGTAATTTACCCTAAAATTTTTCGAAACGTGATTAGTTTGGAATATCATGTAGACAATGCCATTTGAGACTACTAAATATTTATTTGTTTATAAGTAACCTTAATTATGTTTTTTAGGTTCAAGAGTAAAGCATAAAGCTATGTATGGGTTTGGATAGGAATTTGAGAAGGAAAATGAAAAATGTGAGGGCAATATGAATAAAATTTAAACTAAATTTTTTCTCAAATTTTCTTTCTCTTCCCAAATACCTACTCAAATTCATAATCTAAACATATCCTAAATGACATCCATCATAATTCCCCCTTGTTGAGGAAATGATGTATATTGTATGTTATTTCAGAATTACAAATAAAATTACAATCTATTTCAGAATTACAAATAAAATTACAATCAATACAGAAACCAATCATAAAATCGGATATAACCTTTTCATATGAATTTGGGATCCACAAACACAGAAATCAATCACAGAACTAGTGGAGGTCTTATCTTTTTATCTTTTTAGGGCTCCCACACTCATATAGAAGTTATTCGATTTTGTGATTGATTTCTGAATAAGTAAAATATGGAAATTAACTGTGACATATTACATGTATTTTGTCAAACCAATGGAGACAGCTTGATGCACGTTCAGCTTACAATGGGTAGCTCTTACCACATCTTCTTTCAGATTTTACATTCGAGAGAAAGTTAGTTGGGTATCATTATCAACCCAGTTTTGAAGGTAGTTGGCTTAAAATGAGGTGATTTTATTGATCAAGCAATCTTACTTAGAGTTGGGTTTAAGTATTTGGATTGATCAATCCCATAGAAGCTAGAATAGACAGCACATTTCAATCTACATAAATCTATTTTATGAGTTAAAAAGATTTAATTTTTTTTCTTTTTTATAGAAATGTAAATTTCATTATAAATTCTTAATATTAATAGCCGGCCTTAGCTAAAAGCAAGATTGGTAGATGAAAAACCATAAATTTTGAAATAGTTGATTTTTTTTTTTGTGTGTGTTAATGGGTTGCGATTAAGGGTGAAAATTTTAGATAGGACTCGAATAGTACACAAAATTAGTAAGTTATGATTGATTATTTTTTAACACAAAACAAACACAAATCGAAAAAACATGACATGAATATTAGTAATATGACACAACGTCCACCCCTATTCTGAAGAACCAAAGCATAGATAGCTTCTATAATTCTTTCTAATCTTCTTTTTTTTCTTTTTTATTTTAAGTTGTAAAACAAGGAAGGCAAAGAAAGAGGAAATATATATATGTAAACCAAATGAGTTTTTCCTAACAAATTTTCAATTATCAATGCAACTTAGAACATAGATGGGAAAAAAAATTAAAACAAGAAATTTGCTTACCCTCCAAAAGCAATTAAAACCAGCTGAATACACAATTTCAGAGTCAATTTCTTGGGCCATTTACTCCTGCACCATAACCAAAGAAAGATAATCATGCATCTTTCACACCTTCCAACCCAGAAAAAAAATGGAGAGAGAGAGAGAGAGAGAGCTACCTTTCAAAATAAACAGAGAGAGGAGAGAGAACACAGAAGGTGGCAAAGGTAGAGAAGATGATGATAGTGAGAGGATTGAGGCCTAAGAACATAAGATAACTCAGCAACACTGAGTTTCCCGCATATACAAATTGCACCCCTATCAATCCTGCTATTAATGCAAAGTCTTCAAGCAATTCTTTCTTTGGACTCCCCATCTTCATTTTTCTCTTTCTCTTTCCTCTTGGAAGAGAGAGAGAGAGAGGGAAGAGGGCTTGTTTCTCTTCTCCTTTATCTTCCTTTCCTAACCTTACTTTACATGCAAAAACTCTCTCTTTCTCTCATAGATGGTGGTTGTTTCGGTTTTTCTGTTCTCTCATTCTCTTCAGTAATACCACGTATATATTCAGAAAAAAATATTCCGAAAATAAAATATATAGATCAGATTTATTCTAGATATCGGTTCTTTGAGTTATTGTTCCATCCCCCTCTAGGTTGGTTGGTGTTTATATATTTCCCTTTCTATGTCCTCAGCTTAGCTAACATTCAAATGTTACACCTCCTCCCTTTCTCCATCGGTCTTTGTCTGGTTGTTTGCAAGCAAAAGAAGGGTTTTATTTTTCTTTTTCGAAAAGAGATTGTCAACAAGGTGGGTTTTTCTTTTTTTTTGGTAACTAACACATCATTTTTACCATTTTTAGGAGGTTACTTCCTTCTAAATGAAATATTTGATGGTTGTTTTGAAAATTAATGGAGCAATAGTGACTTTTTTGTTCTTTTGAAATGGAAGGTGAGCTTGAAGAGATTTTTTGTACACAGATAAAAGATGGTCTAGATTCCTCTTTTTTCTTTTTCTTTTTTTTCTTAGGGTTTTTCGGGAGAAAATCTCTCCTTATTTCTAATTTTATAGAATACTATTCAATGGTTGTTTTGAAATTTTAGAGTTGTATTTTATTTTATTTATTTATTTATTTTTGTAGTATAGAAGTAATTGTCATGATATGTTCCACCATATTTAAGGATTAAGCATAATAATTGTAGTTAGTCAAAACCGATTTTAAAACTAAACATATTAATAAACGCAAACAAAAATAATTATTCAATTGAGGCTACCAAAATATACATTAAATTTTTTATTTGTTTTAAACAGAAAGGTCATTAGGCTGAGGATTACAAAACAAATAATTAAATTTGTCAAAAAGATCTATAAATATTTCAAAGATGCATTGTGTTGTCCGTTCATAGTTCCATTCTCGAAACGAGTTGTACACCTTCCTCGCTAACTATTATCTCCTGAAAATTGATAAACAACTTATAAACATATTGCAAAAGAAGAGTGTTATAAAAATAACATAAGGGCATCAAATCATCATGAATAAATATTTATGCCAAATTTGATAAGATACATACATTAATAATTAAAAAATAAATCTTGTGGCATAATAGGTTGGTCTAGTGTAAGTTGTTATAAGTTAAAAATTAATAATTAAAAAATAAAAATTAAAGCACTTGTGTCTATTTAAATATTTATGCCAAATTTGATAAGATATAAAACATTTCATTCAAAATAAATAAGTTGCTTATGTCTGGAGAGCACCGGCAGAATAGATGGTTTCAACAAACCTGTAACAGAAAGAAAAGGCTCCGGCGGTGGCTCTTCCACCCGGGGGCACTCCGACGATCAAGTCAGTATATCTCTCAAAAATAATCAAGTGCTAAACTCACAAACTTGAGTATAAAACTGCGTACCTTAGACCCATGGGGCTGCCTCTCTTTTATAACCAACATAAACCTAGTCCTAATAGAAGCCAAACTTCTATGGATTCGGGATTACTGCTAATCTTGGATTCCCAGTAAGATTAGGATAAACTCTCTAAGAATCTCATCTTTACCCAAACTGAAGTCTTCTCCCAATCTAGGACTTTTGTCCATATTCAGGTTGAGTTCTCTTTTCATTCTAAGACTCTTGTCCTTTATCCGCTTATCTCGGATTCCGATATCTTCGGAGATAACCTCGGCCTTGCCGAGATCACCTCAGCATAACTTCCTCGACACGTGGCACCTCGGCTGATACGTCGGCGTCACCATGCCACGTGTTGGTATTCAGAAAATACATCCCCACAACTGCCCTCTAGGTTCTATTACCTCGGCATTTTGAGGTGATGGAACCTATATCTGTATTTTCTTTTATTACCTCAGCGTAAGAACTCTTCGGCCGAGATTGTCAAGCCGATATGTCTTGTTTTCAAGAATCAAGAACTCGAATGAACTTTCCCACGCGCATGAGCTGTCATGCATCACTTCTCAACCGTTACTGCGAGGTTCCGAGCCTACTGTTAAGGCTTAGGGGTGTTTTAGAATTTCCCCATTTTTGTACTGTTTCACTGTTTTGTATAGACTGACTGTTTACTGTACTGTTATACAGGGATTAGGTCCTTGTACTGTGTGACTGTTAATTTTGTATACTGTGTTGTACAGACGGAATGTTTTCTGTACTGTTATGTGGGGTTGAGTCCCTAGTTAAATGGATGTAAATATTGTGTATACTGTTCTGTACTGTTTTTGTATAATTTATGAAAAGCCTTTTTGCATACAGACTGTCACAGCTCATTGGACACTATTTATTACTGTTTTGGCTTTCGCCAGTCCCTGTACTCTGTATTACTGTCTTACTGTTAAGCAAGCCTTCGGTAATCTCAAGCCGATATGTCTTGTTTTCAAGAATCAAGAACTCGAATGAACTTTCGCACGCGCATGAGCTGTCATGCATTACTTCTCAATCGTTTTACTTACGCGTCTCTTCCTTATTGCTCCGTGCCTGCGACGCGCTTATTAGCCGTCTTAATCTGTCTGCGCCGTCTGACGCATGCGGTTTTCCAGGCGCAATAATTGCCTTATTTTGCCGCCGTGTTACATTTTCAACAATGATACTATCTTTTGCTTTCGTCTGTTCACTTTTACATCTAAGTTCTTTTGCTTTTTTCTCTCTCTAAAACTTTTTCTCTCGAGTCCGCCATTGCTGAAGCTCCAAGCTCTGTATCTGTCTTCCTGGTGGAACTTTCGTCGTTCTGCCACATCTGTAACTACCGATTGACTTCGGCAGTTTTCACATCGGCTTCATTCTTTTCGGTATGCAACTGTTCCTTCTCTTTTCAATTTTCGATCATTTCTGGAATCTCCTGTTATTACTGCCTTGTTCAAATATCTATTTTATGAATCATACACTTGAATGTGTTTACTCCTTAATTTGGCCCTTGCCTATATCTTGAACACACGCACCGTTGCACTACTCCACTGTATTTTTGCCACTGATTTTGGTCCTTTATTTCTTGTATACTTCATGTTCTTGATAGCCCATCCCTGTTCTTGTTTCTGAAATTTCGCCTTTGTTTTCTGTTTTTTGTGTCTTTGCCAGATCGCTGCCTTCGATTTTTTGCTTTCAATCTTGGCCTTCACAGATTTAGGTTTGGGTTTTGTTTATAGAACCTTCAATTTTTAGGGAAAACTGAAACAATCCTTACCAGCATATACCTAGGGTTTCGCCGAGGTCCAGACAACCCCCTAAGAGCATTTTCTTTCTGAAACCTAGCCCTCTGATTTTAGGCCGACGTTATGAGAATGTGGAGACATAGGGTAGACACCCCGACCAAACTTGAGTACTTTAGGCAGGAGTTCTCTATTCCTGCCGATCTCCATCTGAGGCTGGCTGTAGATAACGACTCCATCATGCCCACAGATGATTCAATGCCCTTTCCCATAGTAGCTTTTACTGAGTGCGGACTCCGGCTCCCACTTAACATTCTCTTTCGCGAAATTCTTCACTTTTACAAGTTGAACCCTATGCAACTTGCCATAAACTCTTATCGAGTGATCAATGGCATCATAGCTTTAGCTAGGCAGGAGAACGCTAGGATCACCCTTGCCGACATTCAGTACTGTTATACCATGTGCCCCCTTGACCTGAAGGAAAAAGGTTACGTCTATTACCTCAAGCCGAGGTCCACTGATTTCAAAATCGTAGCCGACCTTCCAGACTCAACAAGGGGGCTGGAGATGATTATGTTATCGCTTCGGGAAATTGGGAGTTTGGTGCAGACGAGGACGCCCATCTCTACCCTCTTCCCCGATCAATTAAAAAGGGCAAGGGTAAGAGCCCAGTGTTAATACTTAGTTGTTTCTGTTCAAGTCTTCAACATTTTATCTGTTTCTAATGTCTGTTTCTTCTTGCAGACGTTCGCAAGCCAGCGAAAGACTTTCGCCAATCTTACGTTCCTAGCAAGGACCTGAAAAAGCTTCTAGACTTGCCTGTCCATAAAAGAAAAGCACATCTTCTTCTAAACTTTATTCCTACGTACAAATCCATTCTGCCCGACGTCCCGAAGAAGAAGAAGAAGAAGAGTTTTTCTTCTCCTATTGCCACAACTCAAACCGCCTCTTCATCACGAATAGATCAAGAGTCAACATCTGACCAAACCAATCAACCATCTACCTCGGCCCCATACTTAATCCCAATACCGGAAAGAAAACGTCGGCGACGACTTGTCAAAACTGCTGAGATAGGTCGCCCGAAGCTTGTTGCCCAAGATCTCCTAGCCGACCTCCCAGTCGATGCTGAGGCTGAACCAACCCAATCCATGCCCCCTCCAAAGCCAAAAAGAACAAAAAAGGCTCAGCCAAAGGACAAAGTGACTCAGGTTGAATCTGAGGATACTTTGCCTATTTCCAAACTGGCTGAGAATAAAAAGACTTCTTTTGCTCCTGCAAAAAGGTCTGCTGAAACCCCACTCTCTGAGTCCACACAGTCAAAGAAGCCGAGGTCGGCCTCAGCTACTACCTCGGGGTCCAAGAAACCGGATGTCCCTTGGGCTCCCAAAATTACTTTGGAAGACAGGCCAATTATGTCCAATGAAAGCGCCGACGACATAAATGTCGGCGTTGCCCTCAGCACGGCGTTGCTTCTTCTGGGTGACCTCGAGCGAAATGCTGAGTATAGTGAGTATGAGAATTATGCTCTAATGCTCCAGCACTCCGTTCAAGTAAGTGTTCCTGCTTGGAACTTTCTACTTTCTTTCTGTTTCATACTTAAAATATTTTCCAACACTTCTGTTTTCTTTCAGGCCATCCAGCATGCCCATTCGTTTTCAATGCAATCTTTTAAGAATCGGGAAAGGATGACCGAGATAAAGAAGGAGTTTTCTGCCCTGCAAAAGACCAACAAAGGTCTTCAACTAAAAATGAAGAAGATGGAAGACCAGGCCGAGGCTGCAACTAAGGCCCAACAGATAGCCGAGGAAAAAGCTAAATCAGCCGAGGCTATAAGGAAGGTCACCGAAGCAGAGAAGATAGAGGCCGAGGACAGAAAGTATAGACACCCAATTTTTGACCGACCTTAAGACTTAGACGTCACCGATTGAGCGCTTGGTGATGTTGCATATCGTGCTCGTTCAGAGGTTTCAGAGTCTCGGCTGTGAGCCTTGCCTCCGGACTTCCGAACTCTTTCATGCTTTGCCTCGGTTTGCGAACCAGGCTCTGTTTTCTCTTTCCGAAGGGAGGAAGAGGTCTCGTAGATCATCTCTCAGTGGCCGTAGGTTACGTTTCGTGGTCGTAGGCCATTTTTCCCGTTTGGAGTTCGGTTTCCAATTTTTCGAAGCCGTTGGCCGTGTGCCTCGGTTCGGGACCGTTTAACCACCTCCGTTTGCTCCGATTTTTGGCATGCATCTTATTTGCTCCCTTTTGAGAGACACTGTGGCTCGAAAAACTAACTTCGTGGTCGAATACCACTTCTGGTGCCTAATAGTCAGTTTTCGGGGCCTCGGGCTGCGCGTTTCGGCCCCCGAACCTTCATTTTGCATCGGTTTGGGTTCATTTTTGGCAAAGACCTCTGTTTCATTGTTAGGAAGGTCGTAGAAGGGTGGGAGGCCAGTAATTGTTCTGACAACTAGTTTTATTCCTCCATCACCCTCCGTCCCCCGTTTTTCTCACTTGAAAGCCAATATTGACCATCCTAAGGCCACCATTTCTTGCCCTAAACCACATATTTGTGTTGTACACACCTGGGAGGCCACCAATATCCTATGGCCGGCCAGTAATTGTGTGTGACCCTTTTGAACCCCTCATAAAATGGGCTTTTCTCTCTCCTGGTTTACTTTCACAGTTTTTTACCACATGGTTGTGTTATGCACACATGAGAGGCCCTCTGTTTGGCATGGCCGGCCATTAACCTTCATTGACCCTTTTGACCCTTGGCCGACCGGCCATGGGGAAGGCCGGTCGGCCACCTGCAACTTAGATACCCGGCCGGCCATGATCCCCACCTCTGGTACATTACAAATATGCCCTCTGTTTCCCCCCAGATTTTGTATCCGGGGGGCTGCACTTTTGGGGGGAAACTTGAATTCCTTTCCCTCCCATTTTCCCCCCATTTTCTCCACTCCTTTGCCTATATAACCAGCACCCCCAGCTGCATTTTAGAGGGTTACAAAAATTGCTTTGAGGCTCTTGCATTGATCCTTCCTCTCCTTCTCTTCCAAACACCAAAACCTCTCAAGTCCTACACCATTTACCCTACACCCCTTAGCACAAGGACTCCACCCTCCATTCCAGCAGCTTCAAGGCCATTTCCAGAGGTCAAGGGCTCCCAAACTTGGTCCAAGAGATGTTGAAGCATTGGTCTTCAAGGGTAAGTCTTCTATCCCTCTCTTTGGGCCTATTTTTGCTCAATATATTAGCTCCTCTTGCTTGCATATTTGGGCTTAGACCCTAACTGAAAATAGCATTATTTTGAGCTCCTTTTCATGTTTTTTTAAGGGCCTCTCCCTGTTTGAGACTTCCTTTTTACACTTGCTTCATTACCTCTCTTGTATGTCTCTTTCTTGCATAGTATTTTAGGCCTATTTGTAAACTGTTTTGAGCTTGGTTATAAACTGTAAAGTGGCTTATTTTGAGTCCTTCTTCAACATTATTGAAGGGATCTTCACTGTTTGAGGTTTCCTTTTGTCACTTGCCTCTTTATCCCTCTTTTGGCCTTACTTTTGCATGTTTTGTTAGCCACTTGTGCTTGCATTTTTGGGCTCTAGTCCGAACTGTAAATAGCCTTATTTTGACCCCCTCTTCATATTTTATCAAGGGACTTTTTCTTTTTGAAGCTCCCTTTTTGCTTTTTGTGTTTAAACCTCTTTTTAGGCCTTATTTTGCATAGTATTTTAAGCTTGCATGTGCACTGTTTTGGGTTTGGTAACTAATTGTAAAATACCATGTTTTGGGCCCCTATTCAACTTTTTTGAAGGGCCCTCCTCTTTTTGAGGCCAACAACCATCACTTGCTTCTTTGTCTCCCTATTGGCCCATTTCTTGCACAATAGTTTAGCCATACTTGTGTTTGTTTTCGTGGCTTGTTGTAAACTATAAAGTGCTTTATTTTGAGCCCATATTCAACTTTGTTGAAGGGCTCTTGGCCATTTAGGGCCATAAGATGCTACTTGCTTCATTATCTATCTTACGGGGCCATTTTTGCATGCTAACTTAGCCCTATTTGTGTTCACTTTTTGGCCTTGTTTAAAACTGTAAATATGCTTGTTTTGGGACTTTCTTACTTCTGTATTCATACTTCACGATCAAATAATGCATGCTTTGTATAGCTATAGGCCATTGCGTGTGCCTAGTTTTGCGTTTCGAGTCTCATTTCACGCATCAGGTACCATATTGCCATGTCCTGGAGCCGTTTTGCATCATATTTTGCTACTGAAATTTGCATGCTAGTATGCCATATTCCATGCCTTGCCATGTCTTGTTAATTTCATGCATCAGGTACCATATTGCCATGTTCTGGAGCCGTTTTGCATCATATTTTGCTACTGAAATTTGCATGCCAGTATGCCATATTCCATGCCTTGCCATGTCTTGTTAGAGTGGCATTTGGTGTCTTAGGGTCAGTCCTCGGTTTGCGTGCACGTGTGCACGTATTTCGAGTGTCTCATTTTTCATCTTATGGCTACTGATGTGAGTGTGGCTTAGGTCCACTCATGTTGGTGTAAGCCCATATTGCATTGTGTATGCCATTTTATTTCATAGCATTGTGTATGCTAGGTTGTATGCTAGCGCATTATGTATGCCATGTTATCTCGTGCATCGTGTATGCCATTTCATAGCATTGTGTATGTTAGGTTGTATCTTAGTTGCATTTCATGCATGTCATGCATATTGCATTGTGCTTGGGATAGGAGTTAGCCCGAGCACGGGAAACGAGGGACGTTTCGTACTTCGAGTGACGGAACGTGTCTCAATTCCCAGTCACCGACACTCCGGATTATCCATGATGGAGTTTAGGTTTTGTTGTGTTCATGTGTGCATTCATTCCATATTGAGTCATGCAAATCGACTCCTCGACCATCATGCATCGATATGTGTGATTGGTGGCACGAGGATCGAGGACTACACTCACACATTTGTGAAAATACATTGCCATGCCCTTTTCCTGCTCTCTGTTACAGCAAATCAAGAATCAGTAGCTTTCAAGGCCTGCACAGCATTCCGGCTCAAATCGCAAACAGAGGGCTAATTGGGGCATTGCAGTGGATCTCCGCACAAGGCACCCGAGCATGCATCATTCATCATCCGAAACCAGAGTCGAGGCATCCCTGGCTTGCATGCCATTTAATGCTTTCCTAGTTAAACTTGTTATTTAATTCGGATTCTGTACATATTGGACTGTATTATTTATTTGATGTACTATTTATTGGGACTGTATATTATTTTTATTCGGACCTCTGCGCGAGGCAATGTTGTAATAAGTGTACGTGTGTGTAATGTATGTCTTCCAACCCCACGTCTTTTCTCCTTTTATTTACCAGCTTATGATTGTTAGATTAGGGCATATTTCAATTAGCATACAGTATGATAGCATGTTTGCATTCATTCGTCTGTTTGGCATGCACTGGGCTCGGCGCATCATACTAATTGCATTGTATTTTCAATTCCAAGTTGAATCCATGTTAGCTGTAGCATTTCATATGCTGTTTAGAATAGCCGAGCCTGCTATAGTTGCATTTTTGCATGTGTTGCATTAGCATTTCCGTATAAATTATGGATCATCGCATGGATTTCCTAATCAGGCTTCTTGTTTTGGCTTGGAGTACTCGATAAGTTTTCATGCTTTAGCATCCTTGCATGCGTGTGAGTGACTGCCATGAATAAGCATGCTTACCATGAGGCCTATATGCTTATGTGATATAACTGCCTAAATGCCTGTGGGTGAAGGTTGGGTTATTTGAATTGGAACAATTCATCAAATGTGTGTTTTAAGCCCACTAGATAGTGGCAAAATCATGTTTTCAAGCCCACCTGAGGGTGGCAAATCCACGTCTTAGCTACTTGGCGGGTAGCACCATCAAACGCATTTTCAAACAAACAAACATGAAATGTTCTGTTACAATTCAGGCGATCCAGTCTATACTTGTATGTTGTGGCGCATCACATAGTAATCTAGGCTAATAACCGGAATAGAACACACAATGTTTTTTCAAAAATAGATATCATGGTTAGTAGAGCGCAATCTTTGATCGAGCGAGCGGGGTGCTCACGAAGTGACCTTCCCAATCGTACCCAAGTTTCCGCGAGCCGAGGTAACTTTGGTGATGACGGACACGTGGCCTTAGGGAACGAGTCAGGGTTTCCTAAATTTCCCCCAAAATAAAATATTTAGGTGGTGACTCTGTATCTGGCAAAGCAGTCCATGTTTGGCACTTCTTTCAAAAAAATCTGTTTCTCAAAACGATTTGCCGATTTGGACCTCTTGGTTCAGACTTAGAGAACCATGACAATTTGAGAGTCCTGAACTGTAGTGAGCCAATATCGAACGGAACGGGGGACCTCGTTCCTCCCGGGGCGTTCGGGGGACGTCTCCAGTTTTGGGCGACTCTGCTGGGGATTTAGAGAACTTGACTCGACTCATGATATCTATTTTTGACTACACTTATGTGTTTCTTTGCATTACATTTGCTTGGTGCGTTCTGGGACACCGTGTTTTGCATCTGCTATTCCTGAACGGTTTTTGCTGGAGGCTTGTCTTGTCAAGAACATGACCATAAGGTTGAACGCGGTTGTGGGCTCTGGCAGTATGGGAACACAAACCCCGGTTTTACCGGGCACCCTTTTGACCATTTCGACCTAGTGCATAGTTCGATCACATAGTGGACATTTCCAAACTAGGACAGGTTGCTTACCCGATATAAGTTGTTTGAACCGTTTGTGTGGAACGTAGTAAAACCCTACTCCTGACAAAATAGGACAGGGAAACCTACGCCCAACATCAGGGTTGTTTGGGCTCTCACTTGCTTTGTTATGTGCTTTTACGAGTGCGTCTTTACAGGAATGCATGTAATCAGTTTTGCAAGTCTAGGTATGCAGGTCTGCGGGCATCAGAATCTGAAGATCAGTTTTACCGAGGGTATCCAGATTTGAGGCAGAATTTGGGGGGCAGAATTCAGTAGAGAGCACAGTTATTCGGCTGCTCATATCTGTTTTGGTGAGATCAGGCTGAGATGCTGCATGTTTTCTCTTTTGCTAGGTAGTCTGGGAACCATAGCTTCAGAAGGGTCCGATATCCCCCGAGGTTCATCGAACTTGTGTTGATAGACTTTGTCAGGTCAGAGATTCAGTTTAAGAGCAATCAGTGTTCTTTTGCCAGAGGCATGGTAAAAGGGCCAGTCAGGCACAAATCACCAGTTCAGCAGTTACCAGATCAGTGGCCCTTATCCACCCCACCAGTGAACAGTCAGGCTGAGGTCTTAGTTTCTAGTGCAGGGATAGATACCAGTCAGTTAGATGGATTAGCAGAACACATCAGGGATGGAGGCAATGATGCGCCAGATGCAAGAAAGTATGAAACTCATGCAGCAAGACGCTGTCCGCCAAGCTGAATTCGCCAAACAGAAGGCTGCGGTCATGGCCCAACAGGCAGAGCTAATCACCAGATTGCAACAGCAAAATGGAGCATCTGCTTCGCACCAAGCCCCTCCCCCACTAGGAGTTCCAGCACCCGAGGAGGCACCAAATGTCCAGGGAGATACGAACATTCCGACAGGACCGGCTCCCTCCCCAATCTTACCCCAGCTGTCTAAAGCACCGATCAACTTATCGGATTCACCCTTTGAGTTCGAGTTAGACCTTACAGCGCTGAAGGTGAGCAAGCTAGAAAAGATGTTCAAGAAATCTCAGGGAGTAAAATCCATTCCGGACATTGAGGACGGGTATACCGACGCAGCTGTTACGCTGCCGGACAGATTTAAGATGCCACACATCGACCGATTTGATGGATCTGGCGATCCCATAGTGCACCTCCGGTTGTTTTCGGACATACTAAGGCTGATGGGCCTCACCAGGCTGCAGAAACTTTCATTATTCGGTCGGACCCTGTCTGGTGTGGCCGCTATCTGGTATGCAAAATTAGAAGACGATGTCAAACGGAACTGGGATGAGATGGCCGAGGCCTTCGTTGAGCAGTACTCCTATAACACGCAAATCGAGGTCACAACCCGTGATCTTGAGACAACAAGGCAAGAACCTAAGAAGAGTTTTTCTGATTTTGTAGCCCGCTGGAGGGCCAAGGCTTCTATAATGACCCTGATGCCTACTGACAAGGACCAGATCAGGATGATTGTGCGCAATCTCCAGCCAAAACTGATGCAAAAGATGATTGTACTCTCATTCCCTACCTTTTCTGATCTGCATGAGATGGGGGTACAGATCGAGGACGCTATGAAGCAGGGCCTTCTTGACCAGGAGAAAGAGCAGCCCAGGAGGGCATTTTCTCGCAGTTCAAATGCGACCACCAGTGGTGATGCAGCTGCAAGATCTTCTGATGTGGGCATGGTTACCACTACCGTATCAAAAACAGCTACCCCATTCACTGGTGCGTCCAGAAGTAGCTCACAAGGAACCAAATACCCACCTCGAGTCAAGAGGGTTTTCACCCCACTTCATATGCCTTTGTCAAAGGCTCTAGAGGTCTTAATCCGGAAAGGGCATCTAAAACTATTGGAACAACAGCCCCTACCCGATCCTATCCCTGCAAAGCATGATCAGACTAAATACTGCGCCTACCATCAACAAACCGGTCATGACACCGACAGTTGCTTTCGTCTGCGCCATGATGTACAAGATCTGTTTGACAACGGGGTCATTGCCGCACCAGGTCCTACAAAGTCTATCGGCACTTGATCAGTGAACTTGTGGGGGGATAATGTGATCGGGGGATGAACCACCTGCGGGCGGCACTCAGTTTATTCCAGATGTGGTGTATGGCATGCACTGTTTTGAGCATTTACCAATGCTAGCTTTTGTGCTTTCTGACTTGGGTATTGGGTCAGTCTTGCTGTTTTGTTTTGAGTCTGTCTTTTTGTTTTGAGTCAGTCTCTTTTTGTTTTGGGTCTGTCATTGTTGTATCGAGTCAGTCCTGTTGTATAGGAGTCGGGTGATTCCGGGGGGTGTTACCTCGAGCGTCACCATTTTGTTTTGTGTTTATATTTTCGTTTTGTTTTGAGTCTGCTTCTGCTAGGGAACCAGTTGTGCCGACAGATTTTGAATGAAACAGCAGTGATTTTCACGCTCTCGTATTGCTTCTGCCTTCATGCCAGAAGTTCTGAATGAGATGGCAGTATTTGACTAAGAACTCTGCCTTTTCTGTGCCTTGAAGTCATTGTAATGACCTGAGTTTTTCAAAACTTTTTGAACGTTGCGATGCAAACAAAGAGGGAGGAATTCCTTGGGATTTGTAAAACTTTGATCAAACTGAGAGAAAGAGAGCCGTGCTAAGCCCTTAATGAATGAAACCATGCTTGTTAGTGTGAGTACTGAGAAGGACCCTAGCTTTGATCCAGATTGGTTCCACACTATCTTCGGCGCGAGCGATTTATCGCTTTCTTAAAAACTTTCAAAAAAAAAATGTTTCGCGCAGTCCTGTGAAGACTTGTGTGGAATCGCTCTTGAGATTGTGCAGCCTAGGATCGCTCTCAGCCTCGTGACTCAATCCCTTCGCTTCCAAACCTTGAACTTGAATTCAGAGGGTTCAACGATCAACTACGATGTGAGGCCTATGTGGCTAGATTTGAAGCAACCCTCGAACAAGAGGCACCAAAGTTAGATCAAGAAGATCAGACCTGTCCACATGAGGGAAACACATCCTCAAGTTTAGGAGTGATTTGATTGAAATTCATTCGTTTTTGGTATTTTTTCGCCAGCATAGTTGTTTGGCTGTGCTAGGTTGTTTATTTGCGACTCCAATTTCGTACTTATGATTAATTAAGATGAGGAGTATGTTAATTGTCACTTATAGTGTAAGGCTGTGAATGTGAAAACTTTTTTCCTAGGGTATTGTTGGGTATTATTTCTGTGATTACACTGTGTTGCCTTATGTGTGGCTATGTTGGATGGAGGGTAGTGATAAAGTCATTGGTAGTGAAGGGAGTCGGTTGAGCTGTGTAGGAGCTCTTGGAATAACCCAACCCTTTAGATTAGTCATGAAATTAGGCATGATCACAGTAGTTACTTGGATAGTTACTTGTATAGGGCGGTAAGCTAGGTCACCTTGACCATTGGATAAGTTAGGTCCCCTTCTTAACCAATGGATATCTGAAAATGATTGGACGCCCACATTTATCACTATATGTGACTTCCACCTTGTGTGATTTTGTATCACCATGTGGGATCACTTTATGTGATTTTATACGACGCATGGAGATATTGTATAGGTTATGCTCGTTTTGTTAGGGACTAAGTTGACATGGTTTCTTTTAGAAATAAGCTTCATCCCGGTGGCTCTTGCATTATGGCAGCGTTATTTTGGCTTATGTGAAGATCATTGGGTTGCTCCGAAGGAGTGCACACATGCTTTTTGTTAGGTTTGAAGGGTTTGGCAGTAACAAGAGAGCCAAAACATTGTGGTCCTGTATTGTTTTAGCTATCTTTTGGATTATTTGGCTAGAGAGAAACGCATGAATCTTTGATGGAAAGGAATCAGATGCAGAGGCTTTGTGGGATAGGACGGGATATTTGGCTTCGTTTTGGGTTTTTGTGTCTCCTTCTTTTGAGGAGTTCTATTTTTCTTGATTTCTAGGGATTGGGCTGCTATGCGCCATCCTTAGTGCTAGGAGTTTCTTATTATTTGCGCTTTTGGGGTTTTTGGTTTTTATTTTGTTTTGTGTTTGTTTTGACCTCTATCTGTGTATGAGGACTTCTTGTCCTCTTTCTTGTTTCTTGCTTTTGTTTAATAAAATTCTTTGTTGATGCTCAAAAAAAATCTCAATGGACTAGTGAGCATCCTAACATTCCATGCATTAATCATTCTACACATGGAAATAGAACCTTATTTTTGGTACGGGTGAAAATTGAACCCCATGTCCAAGATGGGAAAGCATAAGCCACTTCCACTGGACTAGGATGGTCTGCTCGTCATGGGAGAGGTATGTAGTAGCCAAATATGAGCACAGATACACCACCTACTGAAACCGCCCTTAAACCACCCAATTGATTGTTTTTAGAGTTTGTCATTCTCAAATTCAAACCATTGCAAGATTATTGAAGAAAATCCTCGTATAAAAATATAAGCATAAATTTATATATTTATATACATATATAGATATAGGCGCTTTGGTGGCGCTTTCATTCTCAAGGTATTTTGGCTGGAGATGATTTTGCGCTATCTCTCTTCCACATGGAAAATCGGTTACTTGGGGCATGATGGTCTCATGATGTCTATGGAGAACGAGTACAGATCATCTCATTTATCAATTCCAAAATAAAATCATTTTGCGCTCCGAGTGCCATGCCGTTCTCCACATCTGTGCAAAACAAGATTCGTTCTTTCATAAAACCGCAGGGATCAACCCAGGTCATATGGGAACAGTAAAACCAGGACCTATCTGAAGCTATATGGGTTCCAGACTACAAAGTAAAAGAAAAGAGGGAAAAATTTGGAGCATCTGAGTCTGTTTCAATTTCTATAAATTCCGAGATTGTATTCCGGATGTACCTCTTCAGGTCTTGCCAATGCTCCAAAGTATGAGTGTGCCTCTGCCTCAAGCTCGAGATCAAGTCTGCTTCAAGCCAGAATGGCGATCCAAAGTGCTCTCTCCGAGTACCATTCTCTACCAGAGGCATCTTGGCTGTGTTTGCAATGAGTTCCTAGGAGACCAACTGTGACGGTGGAAACTAGAGTTCGAATGGCTGTTGCCTAGAATGCAAAGGTTCAGGATTTCCGAGACTAAAGTCTGGTTTAAATACCCAGAGGCGTGTCCTAGGCTTGAAATCTGTATGGAAGCCCCATAGGTTGAGATAGCGTGTATGCACCTCAATTCTGGATACCGAACCAACCTAGTCTGTCACCCCGTTGGAGAATAGGGAAAGTTGTGAATATGATCAGGAAGAAAGGCAGCATCCAAAGTGTTCTACGTGAAGAATCCTTGTCAGTACTTTAGAGCCTTTGTGCTGTGAGTTGAAGGTAAGTGTTCGAAGAGCACGAGGGGAGATCCCCGTCAGAGTAGAGCAGTTCATCGCCACTCACCCCATGAGGTGCTTTCTAAAGCGCCGCTACGCTTGTTTATTGCGTTCCTTAAACATCATGCATTGTATTGCATTGTACCTATCAAGTTTCTTTCTCATTCATGCACGATATTGTATGTACGGTTCATTCAAAGAAGTTCTGTTTAAGATCATTTATTTAGTGTATCAATCACACCTCATTTTGTGTATCTATCACACACATCACTTCATTTCTTTAGTGTATCAATCACACCTCATTCACCCTTAGTGTATCCATCACACTTTCTGCGTTCGCTTAGTGTATCAATCACACTTCATTTGTTTAGTGTATCAACCACACTCTCTTCACGTAGTGTATCAATCACACTTCTTTCATTTTGTGTATCTATCACAGACATTCTCGTTTTGTGTATCAATCACACTTTACTTCATTCACTTAGTGTATCAATCACACTTCGTTCACTTTTGTGTATCTATTACACACATTCTCATTTTGTGTATCTACCATGCACATATTCACTTTAGTGTATCTATCACATACATTCTCGTTTAGTGTATCAATCACACTTTGTTCACATAGTGCATCTATCACACTTTGTGTTCACTTTTAGTGTAATCCATCACACCTGTTCACATAGTGCATCTATCACACTTTGTGTTCACTTTTAGTGTATCAATCACACTCTGTTCACTTAGTGCATCTATTACACTTTGTGTTTGCTTTTAGTGTATCCATCACACCTGTTCACATAGTGCATCTATCACACTTTGTGTTCACTTTTAGTGTATCAATCACACTCTGTTCACTTAGTGCATCTATCACACTTTGTGTTCGCTTTTAGTCTATCACACTTTGTGTTCACTTTTAGTATATCAATCACACTTTGTTCACATAGTGCATCTATCACACTTTGTGTTCATTTTCAGTATATCAATCACACTCTGTTCACATAGTGCATCTATCACACTTTGTGTTCACCTTCAATGTATCAATCACACTCTGTTCACTTAGTGCATCTATCACACTTTGTGTTCACCTTCAATGTATCAATCACACTCTGTTCACATAGTGCATCTATCACACTTTGTGTTCACCTTTAGTGTATCAATCACACTATGTTCACCTTAGTGCACTATCACACTTTGTATTCATTTTTTAGTGTCTATCAAACCTTTGCTTTCATATAGTGTTATCCGTCACACTCGCTTCACATTATGCTCATTTTGTGTATCTATCACGCGTTCACTTTGTGTATCCATCACACACGTTCGCTTAGTGTATCAATCATACTGTATTCATATAGTGTATCCATCACACTCTCTTTACTTTTGTGTATCTATCACACATGCTCGCTAAGATTGCATCATAACTGCATGAAATGTAGTTGTTACTTTGCATTCTTGCTTAAAACTGTTGCATCTATTTGCGAATACTTGCCTCATTACAGCTTGCTGCATTTGCATGATCATAAGCTACATTCGACTTTGTGCATATCATTTTGCATTTTGCCCCTGCCTGCGGGCATGCCTGTGGGCACATTTTTGTTATTTTGTATGTTTGTCTAAGTCTTCGGCCTTGTCAAAAATGGGTCGTCTCTGGGCTTTGACATTCACTCCCGTCACTTATGACTTTCGAGTTCTGTCAAAGAGGGGCAACTGTAGACACCCCATTTTTGACCGACCTTAAGACTCAGACGTCACCGATTGAGCGCTTGGTGATGTTGCATAGCAATTTCTCTCTTTTGTTTCATTTGAATATGAAATTCTATTGCGTGTGGTTGAAGCAAAGTTGCAACTTCTTTAGCTAACTTAATTCCCTTAGACTTAATTAATAGAGTTTAAAACTAACTAATTAAATTTTATCCTTATTGTACTTAGTCTAGTTAATCCCCCACTAATCATATTTAATTATTACTAATCTTATTTAGCCAATTAGAAAATAGCATGAAATAGTCAAGATTGTTAGACTAAGGTCTTCACGCTCATTACTTAAGGCATAGGTTTATCCTAAGGTTTTCAAATTAAGTGTCAAACTATTCTCCTAACTCTAGGCACAAAACATACAAGTCCTATACATAATTTTTCAACTCCTCCTTGTCAATACTAACAAGCCTAATATCACATAACTATAGAAAGCATGACTTAAATGCATAGACAATAAAGTAAACACGATGCATAAATGGGTTTGGTTGTCACATTCTCCTTTCCTTAAAAAGTTTAGTCCTCTAAACTTGCCTTGCCTTAACTTGGAAACAAAACTAGGGTATCTCATCCTTATCTCTTCCTCTAGAACACCACTTCTGGTGCCTAACAGTCAGTTTTCGGGGCCTTGGGCTGCGCGTTTCGGCCCCTGAACCTTCATTTTGCATCGGTTTGGGTTCATTTTTGGTAGGGACCTCTGTTTCATTGTTAGGAAGGTCGTAGAAGGGTGGGAGGCCAGTAATTGTTTTGACAACCAGTTTTATTCCTCCATCGCCCTCTGTCGCCCGTTTTTCTCACTTGAAAGCCAATGTTGACCACCCTAAGGCCACCTTTTCTTGCCCCAAATCACATATTTGTGTTGTATACACCTGGGAGGCCACCAATATCCTATGGCTGGCCAGTAATTGTGTGTGACCCTTTTGAACCCCTCATAAAAGTGGGCTTTTCTCTTTCCTGGTTTACTTTCTCTAGTTTTTGACCACATGGTTGTGTTGTGCACACATGAGAGGCCCTCTTTTTGGCATGGCCGACCATTAACCTTCATTGACCCTTTTGACCCTTGGCCGACCGACCATGGGGAAGGTCGGCCGGCCACCTGCAACTTAGATACCCGGCCGGCCATGATCTCCACCTCTGGTACATTACAAATATGCCCTCTGTTTCCCCCAGATTTTGTATCCGGGGGGCTGCACTTTTTGGGGGAAACTTGAATTCCTTTCCCCCCCATTTTTCCCCCTTTTTCTCCACTCCTTTGCCTATATAACCAGCACCCCCAACTGCATTTTAGAGGGTTACAAAAATTGCTTTGAGGCTCTTGCATTGATCCTCCCTCTCCTTCTCTTCCAAGCACCAAAACCTCTCAAGTCCTATACCATTTACCCTACACCCCTTAGCACAAGGCCTCCACCCTCCATTCCAGCAGCTTCAAGGCCATTTCCAGAGGTCAAGGGCTCCCAAATTTGGTCTAAGAGTTGTTGAAGCATTGGTCTTCAAGGGTAAGTCTTCTATCCCTCTCTTTGGCCCTATTTTTGCTCAATATATTATCTCCTCTTGCTTGCATATTTGGGCTCCGACCCTAACTAAAAATAGCATTATTTTGAGCTCCTTTTCATGTTTGTTTAAGGGCCTCTCCCTGTTTGAGGCATCCTTTTTACACTTGCTTCTTTACCTCTCTTGTATGCCTCTTTCATGCATAGAATTTTAGGCCTATTTATAAACTGTTTTGAGCTTGGTTATAAATTGTAAAGTGGCTTATTTTGAGTCCTTATTCAACATTGTTGAAGGGATCTTCACTGTTTGAGGTTTCCTTTTGTCACTTGCCTCTTTATCCCTTTTTTGGCCTTACTTTTGCATGTTTTGTTAGCCACTTGTGCTTGCATTTTTGGGCTCTAGTCCGAACTGTAAATAGCCTTATTTTGACCCCCTCTTCATGTTTTATCAAGGGACTTTTGCTTTTTGAAGCTCCCTTTTTGCTTTTTGTGTTTAAACCTCTTTTTAGGCCTTATTTTGCATAGTATTTTAAGCTTGCATGTGCACTGTTTTGGGTTTGGTCACTAACTGTAAAATACCATGTTTTGAGCCCCTCTTCAACTTTGTTGAACAGCCCTCCTCTGTTTGAGGCCAGAAACCATCACTTGCTTCTTTGTCTTCTTTTTGGCCCATTTCTTGCACAATAGTTTAGCCATACTTGTGTTTGTTTTCGTGGCTTGTTATAAACTGTAAATTGCTTCATTTTGAGCCCCTCTTCAACTTTGTTGAAGGGACCTCGTTCCTCCCGGGGCGTTCGGGGGACGTCTACAGAAAGGCCCAAGCCGAAAAGAAACTGGAGGAGGCCCTGGCCACCAAGGATGCTGAAATTAAAGAAGCCGACGAAAAGGCGTACGCCCAGGGTATGGCTGACGTTACTGAAGAATACAAACTTCAGGTCAGGCAGGCATGCAACAGGGGCTTCTCCCTTGGTTGGATGTCCCTGATAAAGAAACTTGATCTTCCTGCCGATTCACCTTTTCACAATGCCGATGCTATCCCTTTTCCCTTCCCACCACCTCCACCTCCAAGTCAACCTGAGGATGCTTCTGAATCTGAGGATGAAGATGGAGGTGAGGACGAGGATGAGGCTGAAGTTTTTGTAAGGAAATCCAGGGAGGCCGTTGGGGCTAAGTCTCCTTCTCTGAATGAGCAGGTCTTAGACCTGACTCAAGATGATGATGGTGATGCAGTTGCCAAGGAAGCTACCCTGGAGCAGGGTTCGTCCAACGTTCCTCAGGTCAACAAGAGTATTGACGAAACCCTTGCCGAGATTGATGCGGAAATTGCTGCAGATAAGGAAGCCAAGGTATCTCTTTAGGAAACTTCTAAGGTTGAGATCCAGCCAGATGTTGATGTTGAAAAGTCTTAACTTTCATGTCTTTTCTTTTGCACCCTTGTACTTTGTTTTGTTTTCTGGACAATGTAAGCTTCCTTTTATGGCTGATGTCCCTTTCTTTGTTACTTCGAAGCAATTTACTTTTGGTAGGCCGTAGTGCCTTCTTTTGTATACAACTGCAACTGTTTTTCTATGGATGCTTCAATCTTTTAATTTCTCTTGATTTGCTTTATGGTTCTTTACTTGGAATATTTTCATATCTTGCCACCTTTGTGCAATCTTCTCGGGGTCACATATCTCGGGTATAATAACTACAAGCTTTACTTCGGCAAGATACTGACCTGCAAACTTTTCATAAATTTCAACAAGTGTAAAACATATGCTATTCAATGTTTAACTTTTGCAAACTTTGTCTCAAGTTTCAACAAGTATTTAAACAGTGATCTCGGTCTAACCTACTTGTAAATTGCTACAAATTTCAACAAGTGAAGATAAGGAATCAGCTTAACTCCAACTTGTAAATTGCTACAATTTCAACAAGTGAATTAAGAAATAGTCTCTGTCTTCTCTCTGCCCCCAATGTGAACATGAGTTCTACTTGGGTTCTCATTATTCATGTCTCCAAAAACACTAATATGTAACTTTATTAATCGTATGTGTTTTAAAGAAAAAGGGAAAAGATTTTATTGATGACATCGGCCAAAAATTCTGCACATTTAATGATAGAAGAATTTCAAATTACAAGTGTTCCAAGGTCTTGCCAGTGTTTTGCCCTCGTTATCTTCAAGCCGATAAGCTCCATTGCCTAATACCGAAGTAATTCTGTAGGGTCCTTCCCAGTTTGGGCCAAGCTTGCCTTCTCTGAGATCTTTCTTGTTGCCGACGACTTTTCTCAGGACTAGGTCGCCGGCCTGAAAATCTCTTGGATTGACCTTCTTGTTGTAAGCTCTAGCAAGCTGTTGCTAGTATACTGCGAGCTGTATTACAGCTTTCTCTCTTCGTTCTTCCAAAAGATCCAGATCTCGGGCTAAGAGTATGTCATTGGTGCTATTCTCTACTCCCTGGGTTCTGATCCCTAGGATGCCGATCTCCAATGGGATGACTGCTTCTGTGCCATATCTAAAATTCTCTTGGATTGACCTTCTTGTTGTATGCTCTGGCAAGCTGTTGTCGGTATGCTGTAAGCTGAACTGCAGTTTTCTCCCTTTGTTCTTCCAGAAGATCTAGCTCTTCGGGCTAAGAGAATATCATTAGTTCCGTTTTTACCCCTTGGGTTCTGATTTCAGGGATTCCGATCTCCAGTGGAATGACTGCTTCTGTGCCATAAGCCATGACAAAGGGGTTTCCTCAGTTGATCTTCTTGGCGTAATTCTTGATCTTGAATTTTGCACAAAAGTTCTTGATGAGTTTGCTGTCAAACTGTGTTCCGTTGTCGGCAACTATTGCTCTTGGAATCCCAAATCTGGTGATGATGTTTCTCCACATAAAGTTCTTAACGTCCACATCCCGGATTTTGGCAAGAGGTTCTGCCTCTATCCACTTCGTAAAATAATCTGTTGCTACCAGCAAGTATTTTCTCTGCCCAGTTGCCTGAGGAAGTTGCCCAATAAGATCCATGCCCTATTGGGCAAACGACCAAGGGCTGGATACTGGGTTCAGGTCAGCAGCTGGCTGATATATCAAAGGTGCAAACCTTTGGTATTGTTCACACTTCTTTACGTGTGCTTCAGCATCCTTTTGCATGTAAGGCTACCAATACCCCTGGGTAATGGCCCTGTGGGCTAATGATCTGCCCCTAGCGTGGCTTCCACAAATCCCTTCATGAATCTCGTATAGAAAATCTTCAACCTGCAAAGAGTGTACGCACCTTAAAAGGGGTCCAGTGAAGGACCTTCTGTAGAGATGGCCCTCTGCTGTCAGACTGAATCTGGCCAACTTCAATCTGATTTTATGTGCTTCCTTATGGTCTTCTGGCAGTTTTTCCTCTTTTAGGAATGCAACGATTGCATCTATCCAGCTTGGTCCCAAGTCCACGCACATTACTTCTTGCTCTGTGCTCTGTGGTTCTATGCTCGGGCCTGACATATAGTCGATCATAATTGTCCTTGTTTTTCCAGTCTGCATTGAACTTGCCAGGTTAGCCAACGTGTCGGCGTGGGTGTTGTCATCTCAACTAACTTGGAGTAGTCGACAGCTTTGAAATAGGGCTGCCAATCTGATGACCTCTTTTGCATATGCTGACATCCTTTCGTCTCTAGCTGCAAATTCTCCTGTTGACTGGTTAACAATAAGTTGTGAATCACAAAAAATAATTACCTCATCTGCTTCTGCTGCTGCTGCCAGTTTTAGCCCTGCAATTAATGCTTCGTATTCCCCTTCATTGTTTGAGGCCTTGAACCCTAAACGGATGGACTATTCTATTATTTCTCCATCTGGAGATATCAGCAGTACTCCTGCCCCTGCTCCTTCTCGGTTTGAGCTTCTATCGACAAATAGTCTGAAGGAGTCGCCGATGTAGATGCTGCAAGGTTTGAGTTTTTCCTTCATTTGCACTTTTGCCTTTGGCTGGGATTCTCCTTGCTTGCTGGGACAATGCTCATCCTAGCTCAACGGAGCCCGACATTCGATGGTTTCAGGCATGAATTCTGCCACGAAGTCGGCCAAACTTGGCCCTTTATTGCTGTTCTGGGTCTGAACTCCAAGTCATACTGGCCCAAGGCAACTGCCCATTTTGCTATTCTTCCTGTTAAGTCTCCTTGTTGCAGTAAGGACTTTAGTGGGTGCTCTGTTAGGACCACAATCTTATGCGCCTGAAAGTAATGGTTCAACTTCTTTGAAGCTATCACTAAGGCTAGCATTAATTTCTCCAGTGGTAGATACCTTGTTTCTGCATCAGCCAAGGTTTTGCTCACATAGTAAACAGCCTTTTGCTCCCCTTTTTCTTCTTGGATTAGTACTGCAGTGACTGCGTGTTCTGAAACTGCCAAGTACAAAAACAGTTTTTCCCCTGGTTCTGGATTGGAAAGAACCGGAGTTGTGGTCAAGTACTTCTTCAGGTCGGTCAAAGTGGCTTCGCATTCTTCTGTCCACAGAAAGTCTGTGGCTCTTTTCATCAAGTTGAAGAAGAGTCTGCACTTATCTGAGCTTCTGCTGATGAATCTGTTTAGGGCTGTGGCCCTTCTAGTAAGCATCTGAACCTGTTTTGCTGACGTCGGGCTCTGCAGCTCTAGAATGGCCTTGATTTGGTCTGGGCTGGCCTCAATGCCCTTTCTTGTTACCAGATACCCTAAAAACTTACCTGATCCAACTCCAAACGCGCACTTTGATGCGTTGAGTCGGAGTTGGTATGTTTTGAGTATATCAAAGACTTCTTTTAGGTCAGCAAGATGACCCTTAGATTCTTTGGTCTTCACGACCATGTCATCGATGTAGACTTCTACCGTTTTGCCAATCAGGTGCTTGAACATTTTTGTTACTAACCTTTGGTAAGTTGCTCCTGCGTTTTTCAACCCAAAAGGCATTACCTTGTAACAGTACAGGCCTTTAGGGGTAATGAACGCAGTCTTCTCCTCGTCTGGAGCGTACATGGCAATCTGGTGGTACCCCCTGTATGCATCCAGAAAACTCATCCTTTCATGCCCTGAAATAGCATCTACGAGTTGGTCAATCTTGGACAGAGGAAAGCTGTCTTTGGGGCAGGCTATGTTGAGGCTGGTAAAGTTTACACAAACCCTCCATTTGCCGTTCTTCTTCTTCAACACTACTGTGTTGGACAGCCATGTTGGGTAGTGAACTTCTCGGATGGCCCTGGCCTCCAGAAGTCTATCTACTGCTTCCTCTATTGCATCGACGTGCATCAACGTCGGTTTTCTGGCTCGTTGAATCACAGGTTTTGTCGATCTGTCGACATTCAGTCTGTGGCACGTGACCTCGAGGTCAATGCCAGGCATTTCGTAAGGTGTCCAGGCGAAAACCTCAATGTTGGTTCTTAGAAAATTTTCCAAATCTTTCTCCTCTTCTTCGGCTAAGCCTGAGCCGAGAAAAAAGAACTGTTCTTCATCCCCATCCTGGACGAGGATTTTCTTTAGTGCCTCTTCGCTTTTCTCGGCTGGTTCTTTGCCGACGTCTTCTAGGACTTCCACGTCCTCATCTTCAATTTCTGCCTTCTTTGGCTCTCGCACACAGCAGGTAGACTTCATTGCTGTCAAGGAGCAATTTTTTGCCTGTAGTTGATCCCCTCTGACTTCTTCAATCCTATGTTCTGTTGGGAACCGCAATAGTTGATGCAACGTTGAGGGAACTGCCCCCATTGCATGCAACCATGGCCTTCCCAGGATGATGTTATATGGCGGGGGTGTGTCAATTACCATAAATTCTGTCTTGATCTTTTTAGTACCAGCTTGTACTTCCACGCTTGCTGCGCCCAGTGGCCATGTCGGCGTTCCATTGAAGCCGACTATAGGGTTGCTGGATTGTTCCAAGTCGTCAGGATGAAGGCCCAGCTCCTTGTAACATCTGACGTACATGATGTCACAAGAGCTGCCTTGATCTATTAGGATGCGTTTTACTTGGCACTCCCCAACCTGGAGGGATACTACCAAGGCATCATTATGCGGATGCTGGACCATCTCTAAGTCGGCTTCAGTGAAAGTTATCATCGGTCCTTGGCATTCTTCAGGCCGAGGTCTTTTGTGTCCGACCTGGTTCACGTGCTGCAGGTGTTTTACTCTGGGTTTCTCCCCGAATGTTGTTTTCGTTCACCTTTGAGTGAATGACATTAACCACCCGTGGTCCTCCTGCCTGTGGTTGTTGTGCTGAGGGAGGCGGAGCTGCAGGTGCTTGAGGCAATCTTGCCTGCTCTTCTCTTGTCCTGGCCTCATCAACAAGGTCCCTCAAATGGCCTTGCCTTACTAGGTCTTCTAAGTGTGCTTTTAAGGCTCTGCAACCCTGAGTTGGGTGTCCTTCTTCATTATGGTAAGCACAACGCCTACCAATGTTTCTTCCCATAAATTCCCCTGGTGCTCTTGCCGGAGTTCTGAAATAGGGTTGGTTTCGTATTTGATCCAAGACCTTATGGATA